>JASTWF010000136.1:0-467519 GCA_030390025.1 Squalus acanthias | reverse complement strand
GATTGATTATTGAAGAGTGTAGGGTCCAATGTTGGATTGATTATTGAAGAGTGTAGGGTCCAATGTTGGATTGATTATTGAAGAGTGTAGGTCCAATGTTGGACTGATTATTGAAGAGTGTAGGGTCCAATGTTGGATTGATTATTGAAGAGTGTAGGGTCCAATGTTGGATTGATTATTGAAGAGTGTAGGGTCCAATGTTGGATTGATTATTGAAGAGTGTAGGGTCCAATGTTGGATTGATTATTGAAGAGTGTAGGGTCCAATGTTGGATTGATTATTGAAGAGTGTAGGTCCAATGTTGGATTGATTATTGAAGAGTGTAGGGTCCAATGTTGGATTGATTATTGAAGAGTGTAGGGTCCAATGTTGGATGATTATTGAAGAGTGTAGGGTCCAATGTTGGATTGATTATTGAAGAGTGTAGGTCCAATGTTGGATTGATTATTGAAGAGTGTAGGTCCAATGTTGGATTGATTATTGAAGAGTGTAGGGTCCAATGTTGGACTGATTATTGAAGAGTGTGGTCCAATGTTGGATTGATTATTGAAGAGTGTAGGTCCAATGTTGGATTGATTATTGAAGAGTGTAGGTCCAATGTTGGATTGATTATTGAAGAGTGTAGGGTCCAATGTTGGATGATTATTGAAGAGTGTAGGGTCCAATGTTGGATGATTATTGAAGAGTGTAGGGTCCAATGTTGGATTGATTATTGAAGAGTGTAGGTCCAATGTTGGATTGATTATTGAAGAGTGTAGGGTCCAATGTTGGATTGATTATTGAAGAGTGTAGGGTCCAATGTTGGATTGATTATTGAAGAGTGTAGGTCCAATGTTGGATTGATTATTGAAGAGTGTAGGGTCCAATGTTGGACTGATTATTGAAGAGTGTAGGGTCCAATGTTGGACTGATTATTGAAGAGTGTAGGGTCCAATGTTGGATTGATTATTGAAGAGTGTAGGTCCAATGTTGGATTGATTATTGAAGAGTGTACGGTCCAATGTTGGATGATTATTGAAGAGTGTAGGGTCCAATGTTGGATTGATTATTGAAGAGTGTAGGTCCAATGTTGGATTGATTATTGAAGAGTGTAGGGTCCAATGTTGGATTGATTATTGAAGAGTGTAGGGTCCAATGTTGGATTGATTATTGAAGAGTGTAGGTCCAATGTTGGACTGATTATTGAAGAGTGTAGGGTCCAATGTTGGATTGATTATTGAAGAGTGTAGGGTCCAATGTTGGATTGATTATTGAAGAGTGTAGGGTCCAATGTTGGATTGATTATTGAAGAGTGTAGGGTCCAATGTTGGATTGATTATTGAAGAGTGTAGGGTCCAATGTTGGATTGATTATTGAAGAGTGTAGGGTCCAATGTTGGATTGATTATTGAAGAGTGTAGGGTCCAATGTTGGATTGATTATTGAAGAGTGTAGGGTCCAATGTTGGATTGATTATTGAAGAGTGTGGGTCCAATGTTGGATTGATTATTGAAGAGTGTAGGGTCCAATGTTGGATTGATTATTGAAGAGTGTAGGGTCCAATGTTGGATTATTATTGAAGAGTGTAGGGTCCAATGTTGACTGATTATTGAAGAGTGTAGGGTCCAATGTTGGATTGATTATTGAAGAGTGTAGGGTCCAATGTTGGATTGATTATTGAAGAGTGTAGGGTCCAATGTTGGATTGATTATTGAAGAGTGTAGGGTCCAATGTTGGATTGATTATTGAAGAGTGTAGGGTCCAATGTTGGATTGATTATTGAAGAGTGTAGGGTCCAATGTTGGATTGATTATTGAAGAGTGTAGGGTCCAATGTTGGATTGATTATTGAAGAGTGTAGGGTCCAATGTTGGATTGATTATTGAAGAGTGTGGGTCCAATGTTGGATTGATTATTGAAGAGTGTAGGTCCAATGTTGGATGATTATTGAAGAGTGTAGGGTCCAATGTTGGATTGATTATTGAAGAGTGTAGGGTCCAATGTTGGATTGATTATTGAAGAGTGTAGGGTCCAATGTTGGATTGATTATTGAAGAGTGTAGGGTCCAATGTTGGATTGATTATTGAAGAGTGTAGGGTCCAATGTTGGATTGATTATTGAAGAGTGTAGGGTCCAATGTTGGATTGATTATTGAAGAGTGTAGGGTCCAATGTTGGACTGATTATTGAAGAGTGTAGGGTCCAATGTTGGATTGATTATTGAAGAGTGTAGGGTCCAATGTTGGATTGATTATTGAAGAGTGTAGGTCCAATGTTGGATTGATTATTGAAGAGTGTAGGGTCCAATGTTGATTGATATTGAAGAGTGTAGGGTCCAATGTTGGATTGATTATTGAAGAGTGTAGGGTCCAATGTTGGATTGATTATTGAAGTGTAGGTCCAATGTTGATGATTATTGAAGAGTGTAGGGTCCAATGTTGGATTGATTATTGAAGAGTGTAGGTCCAATGTTGGATTGATTATTGAAGAGTGTAGGGTCCAATGTTGGATTGATTATTGAAGAGTGTAGGGTCCAATGTTGGATTGATTATTGAAGAGTGTAGGGTCCAATGTTGGATTGATTATTGAAGAGTGTAGGGTCCAATGTTGGATTGATTATTGAAGAGTGTAGGGTCCAATGTTGGATTGATTATTGAAGAGTGTAGGGTCCAATGTTGGATTGATTATTGAAGAGTGTAGGGTCCAATGTTGGACTGATTATTGAAGAGTGTAGGGTCCAATGTTGGATTGATTATTGAAGAGTGTAGGGTCCAATGTTGGATTGATTATTGAAGAGTGTAGGTCCAATGTTGGATTGATTATTGAAGAGTGTAGGGTCCAATGTTGGATTGATTATTGAAGAGTGTAGGGTCCAATGTTTGGATTGATTATTGAAGAGTGTAGGGTCCAATGTTGGATTGATTATTGAAGAGTGTAGGTCCAATGTTGGATTGATTATTGAAGAGTGTAGGGTCCAATGTTGGATTGATTATTGAAGAGTGTAGGGTCCAATGTTGGATTGATTATTGAAGAGTGTAGGGTCCAATGTTGGATTGATTATTGAAGTGTGTAGGGTCCAATGTTGGATTGATTATTGAAGAGTGTAGGTCCAATGTTGGATTGATTATTGAAGAGTGTAGGGTCCAATGTTGGATTGATTATTGAAGAGTGTAGGTCCAATGTGGACTGATTATTGAAGAGTGTAGGGTCCAATGTTGGATTGATTATTGAAGAGTGTAGGGTCCAATGTTGGATTGATTATTGAAGAGTGTAGGGTCCAATGTTGGACTGATTATTGAAGAGTGTAGGGTCCAATGTTGGATTGATTATTGAAGAGTGTAGGGTCCAATGTTGGATTGATTATTGAAGAGTGTAGGTCCAATGTTGGATTGATTATTGAAGAGTGTAGGGTCCAATGTTGGATTGATTATTGAAGAGTGTAGGGTCCAATGTTGGATTGATTATTGAAGAGTGTATCCAATGTTGGATTGATTATTGAAGAGTGTAGGTCAATGTTGGATTGATTATTGAAGAGTGTAGGGTCCAATGTTGGATTGATTATTGAAGAGTGTAGGGTCCAATGTTGGACTGATTATTGAAGAGTGTAGGGTCCAATGTTGGATTGATTATTGAAGAGTGTAGGGTCCAATGTTGGATTGATTATTGAAGAGTGTAGGGTCCAATGTTGGATTGATTATTGAAGAGTGTAGGGTCCAATGTTGGATTGATTATTGAAGAGTGTAGGGTCCAATGTTGGATTGATTATTGAAAGTGTAGGGTCCAATGTTGGATTGATTATTGAAGAGTGTAGGGTCCAATGTTGGATTGATTATTAAAGAGTGTAGGGTCCAATGTTGGATTGATATTGAAGAGTGTAGGGTCCAATGTTGGACTGATTATTGAAGAGTGTAGTGTCCAATGTTGGACTGATTATTGAAGAGTGTAGGGTCCAATGTTGGATTGATTATTGAAGAGTGTAGGGTCCAATGTTGGATTGATTATTGAAGAGTGTAGGGTCCAATGTTGGATTGATTATTGAAGAGTGTAGGGTCCAATGTTGGATTGATTATTGAAGAGTGTAGGGTCCAATGTTGGATTGATTATTGAAGAGTGTAGGGTCCAATGTTGGATTGATTATTGAAGAGTGTAGGGTCCAATGTTGGATTGATTATTGAAGAGTGTAGGGTCCAATGTTGGTTGATATTGAAGAGTGAGTGAAGAGTGTAGGGTCCAATGTTGGATTGATTATTGAAGAGTGTAGGTCCAATGTTGGATTGATTATTGAAGAGTGTAGGGTCCAATGTTGGATTGATTATTGAAGAGTGTAGGTCCAATGTTGGTTGATTATTGAAGAGTGTAGGGTCCAATGTTGGATTGATTATTGAAGAGTGTAGGTCCAATGTTGGATTGATTATTGAAGAGTGTAGGTCCAATGTTGGATTGATTATTGAAGAGTGTAGGTCCAATGTTGGATTGATTATTGAAGAGTGTAGGGTCCAATGTTGGATTGATTATTGAAGAGTGTAGGGTCCAATGTTGGATTGATTATTGAAGAGTGTAGGGTCCAATGTTGGATTGATTATTGAAGAGTGTAGGGTCCAATGTTGGATTGATTATTGAAGAGTGTAGGGTCCAATGTTGGATTGATTATTGAAGAGTGTAGGGTCCAATGTTGGATTGATTATTGAAGAGTGTAGGGTCCAATGTTGGATTGATTATTGAAGAGTGTAGGGTCCAATGTTGGATTGATTATTGAAGAGTGTAGGGTCCAATGTTGGATTGATTATTGAAGAGTGTAGGGTCCAATGTTGGATTGATTATGAAGAGTGTAGGGTCCAATGTTGGATTGATTATTGAAGAGTGTAGGGTCCAATGTTGGATTGATTATTGAAGAGTGTAGGTCCAATGTTGGATTGATTATTGAAGAGTGTAGGGTCCAATGTTGGATTGATTATGAAGAGTGTAGGGTCCAATGTTGGATTGATTATTGAAGAGTGTAGGTCCAATGTTGGATTGATTATTGAAGAGTGTAGGGTCCAATGTTGGATTGATTATTGAAGAGTGTAGGGTCCAATGTTGGATTGATTATTGAAGAGTGTAGGGTCCAATGTTGGATTGATTATTGAAGAGTGTAGGGTCCAATGTTGGACTGATTATTGAAGAGTGTAGGGTCCAATGTTGGATTGATTATTGAAGAGTGTAGGGTCCAATGTTGGATGATTATTGAAGAGTGTAGGTCCAATGTTGGATTGATTATTGAAGAGTGTGGTCCAATGTTGGATTGATTATTGAAGAGTGTAGGGTCCAATGTTGGATTGATTATTGAAGAGTGTAGGGTCCAATGTTGGATTGATTATTGAAGAGTGTAGGGTCCAATGTTGGACTGATTATTGAAGAGTGTAGGGTCCAATGTTGGATTGATTATTGAAGAGTGTAGGGTCCAATGTTGGATTGATTATTGAAGAGTAGGGTCCAATGTTGGATTGATTATTGAAGAGTGTAGGGTCCAATGTTGGATTGATTATTGAAGAGTGTAGGGTCCAATGTTGGATTGATTATTGAAGAGTGTAGGGTCCAATGTTGGATTGATTATTGAAGAGTGTAGGTCCAATGTTGGATTGATTATTGAAGAGTGTAGGTCCAATGTTGGATTGATTATTGAAGAGTGTAGGGTCCAATGTTGGATTGATTATTGAAGAGTGTAGGGTCCAATGTTGGATTGATTATTGAAGAGTGTAGGTCCAATGTTGGATTGATTATTGAAGAGTGTAGGTCCAATGTTGGATTGATTATTGAAGAGTGTAGGTCCAATGTTGGATTGATTATTGAAGAGTGTAGGTCCAATGTTGGATGATTATTGAAGAGTGTAGGGTCCAATGTTGGATTGATTATTGAAGAGTGTAAGGGTCCATGTTGGATGATATTTGAAGAGTGTGGGGGTCCAATGTTGGATGATTATTGAAGAGTGTAGGTCCAATGTTGGATTGATTATTGAAGAGTGTAGGTCCAATGTTGGATTGATTATTGAAGAGTGTAGGGTCCAATGTTGGATTGATTATTGAAGAGTGTAGGGTCCAATGTTGGACTGATTATTGAAGAGTGTAGGGTCCAATGTTGGATTGATTATTGAAGAGTGTAGGGTCCAATGTTGGATTGATTATTGAAGAGTGTAGGGTCCAATGTTGGACTGATTATTGAAGAGTGTAGGGTCCAATGTTGGATTGATTATTGAAGAGTGTAGGGTCCAATGTTGGATGATTATTGAAGAGTGTAGGGTCCAATGTTGGATGATTATTGAAGAGTGTAGGGTCCAATGTTGGATTGATTATTGAAGAGTGTAGGGTCCAATGTTGGATTGATTATTGAAGAGTGTAGGGTCCAATGTTGGATTGATTATTGAAGAGTGTAGGGTCCAATGTTGGATGATTATTGAAGAGTGTAGGGTCCAATGTTGGATTGATTATTGAAGAGTGTAGGTCCAATGTTGGATTGATTATTGAAGAGTGTAGGGTCCAATGTTGGATTGATTATTGAAGAGTGTAGGGTCCAATGTTGGATTGATTATTGAAGAGTGTAGGTCCAATGTTGGATTGATTATTGAAGAGTGTAGGGTCCAATGTTGGATGATTATTGAAGAGTGTAGGTCCAATGTTGGATTGATTATTGAAGAGTGTAGGTCCAATGTTGGATTGATTATTGAAGAGTGTAGGGTCCAATGTTGGACTGATTATTGAAGAGTGTAGGTCCAATGTTGGACTGATTATTGAAGAGTGTAGGGTCAATGTTGGATTGATTATTGAAGAGTGTAGGGTCCAATGTTGGATTGATTATTGAAGAGTGTAGGGTCCAATGTTGGATTGATTATTGAAGAGTGTAGGGTCCAATGTTGGATGATTATTGAAGAGTGTAGGGTCCAATGTTGGATTGATTATTGAAGAGTGTAGGTCCAATGTTGGATTGATTATTGAAGAGTGTAGGGTCCAATGTTGGATTGATTATTGAAGAGTGTAGGGTCCAATGTTGGATTGATTATTGAAGAGTGTAGGGTCCAATGTTGGATTGATTATTGAAGAGTGTAGGGTCCAATGTTGGATTGATTATTGAAGAGTGTAGGGTCAATGTTGGATTGATTATTGAAGAGTGTAGGGTCCAATGTTGGATTGATTATTGAAGAGTGTAGGGTCCAATGTTGGATTGATTATTGAAGAGTGTAGGGTCCAATGTTGGATTGATTATTGAAGAGTGTAGGGTCCAATGTTGGATTGATTATTGAAGAGTGTAGGTCCAATGTTGGATTGATTATTGAAGAGTGTAGGGTCCAATGTTGGATTGATTATTGAAGAGTGTAGGGTCCAATGTTGGATTGATTATTGAAGAGTGTAGGGTCCAATGTTGGATTGATTATTGAAGAGTGTAGGTCCAATGTTGGATTGATTATTGAAGAGTGTAGGGTCCAATGTTGGATTGATTATTGAAGAGTGTAGGGTCCAATGTTGGATGATTATTGAAGAGTGTAGGGTCCAATGTTGGATTGATTATTGAAGAGTGTAGGGTCCAATGTTGGATTGATTATTGAAGAGTGTAGGGTCCAATGTTGGATTGATTATTGAAGAGTGTAGGGTCCAATGTTGGATTGATTATTGAAGAGTGTAGGGTCCAATGTTGGATTGATTATTGAAGAGTGTAGGGTCCAATGTTGGACTGATTATTGAAGAGTGTAGGGTCCAATGTTGGATTGATTATTGAAGAGTGTAGGGTCCAATGTTGGATTGATTATTGAAGAGTGTAGGGTCCAATGTTGGATTGATTATTGAAGAGTGTAGGGTCCAATGTTGGATTGATTATTGAAGAGTGTAGGGTCCAATGTTGGATTGATTATTGAAGAGTGTAGGGTCCAATGTTGGACTGATTATTGAAGAGTGTAGGGTCCAATGTTGGATTGATTATTGAAGAGTGTAGGGTCCAATGTTGGACTGATTATTGAAGAGTGTAGGGTCCAATGTTGGATTGATTATTGAAGAGTGTAGGTCCAATGTTGGATTGATTATTGAAGAGTGTAGGTCCAATGTTGGATTGATTATTGAAGAGTGTAGGGTCCAATGTTGGATTGATTATTGAAGAGTGTAGGGTCCAATGTTGGATTGATTATTGAAGAGTGTAGGGTCCAATGTTGGATTGATTATTGAAGAGTGTAGGGTCCAATGTTGGATTGATTATTGAAGAGTGTAGGGTCCAATGTTGGATTGATTATTGAAGAGTGTAGGGTCCAATGTTGGATTGATTATTGAAGAGTGTAGGGTCCAATGTTGGATTGATTATTGAAGAGTGTAGGGTCCAATGTTGGATTGATTATTGAAGAGTGTAGGGTCCAATGTTGGATTGATTATTGAAGAGTGTAGGGTCCAATGTTGGATTGATTATTGAAGAGTGTAGGTCCAATGTTGGATTGATTATTGAAGAGTGTAGGGTCCAATGTTGGATTGATTATTGAAGAGTGTAGGGTCCAATGTTGGATTGATTATTGAAGAGTGTAGGGTCCAATGTTGGATTGATTATTGAAGAGTGTAGGGTCCAATGTTGGATTGATTATTGAAGAGTGTAGGGTCCAATGTTGGATTGATTATTGAAGAGTGTAGGTCCAATGTTGGATTGATTATTGAAGAGTGTAGGGTCCAATGTTGGACTGATTATTGAAGAGTGTAGGGTCCAATGTTGGATTGATTATTGAAGAGTGTAGGGTCCAATGTTGGATTGATTATTGAAGAGTGTAGGTCCAATGTTGGATTGATTATTGAAGAGTGTAGGGTCCAATGTTGGATTGATTATTGAAGAGTGTAGGGTCCAATGTTGGATTGATTATTGAAGAGTGTAGGGTCCAATGTTGGATTGATTATTGAAGAGTGTAGGGTCCAATGTTGGATTGATTATTGAAGAGTGTAGGGTCCAATGTTGGATTGATTATTGAAGAGTGTAGGGTCCAATGTTGGATTGATTATTGAAGAGTGTAGGGTCCAATGTTGGATTGATTATTGAAGAGTGTAGGGTCCAATGTTGGATTGATTATTGAAGAGTGTAGGGTCCAATGTTGGTTGATTATTGAAGAGTGTAGGGTCCAATGTTGGATGATTATTGAAGAGTGTAGGGTCCAATGTTGGATTGATTATTGAAGAGTGTAGGGTCCAATGTTGGATTGATTATTGAAGAGTGTAGGGTCCAATGTTGGATTGATTATTGAAGAGTGTAGGGTCCAATGTTGGATTGATTATTGAAGAGTGTAGGGTCCAATGTTGGATTGATTATTGAAGAGTGTAGGGTCCAATGTTGGTTGATTATTGAAGAGTGTAGGGTCCAATGTTGGATGATTATTGAAGAGTGTAGGGTCCAATGTTGGATTGATTATTGAAGAGTGTAGGGTCCAATGTTGGATTGATTATTGAAGAGTGTAGGGTCCAATGTTGGATTGATTATTGAAGAGTGTAGGGTCCAATGTTGATTGATTATTGAAGAGTGTAGGGTCCAATGTTGGATTGATTATTGAAGAGTGTAGGGTCCAATGTTGGATGATTATTGAAGAGTGTAGGGTCCAATGTTGGATTGATTATTGAAGAGTGTAGGGTCCAATGTTGGATTGATTATTGAAGAGTGTAGGGTCCAATGTTGGATTGATTATTGAAGAGTGTAGGGTCCAATGTTGGATTGATTATTGAAGAGTGTAGGGTCCAATGTTGGATTGATTATTGAAGAGTGTAGGGTCCAATGTTGGATTGATTATTGAAGAGTGTAGGTCCAATGTTGGATGATTATTGAAGAGTGTAGGGTCCAATGTTGGATTGATTATTGAAGAGTGTAGGGTCCAATGTTGGATTGATTATTGAAGAGTGTAGGGTCCAATGTTGGATTGATTATTGAAGAGTGTAGGGTCCAATGTTGGATTGATTATTGAAGAGTGTAGGGTCCAATGTTGGATTGATTATTGAAGAGTGTAGGGTCCAATGTTGGATTGATTATTGAAGAGTGTAGGGTCCAATGTTGGATGATTATTGAAGAGTGTAGGGTCCAATGTTGGATTGATTATTGAAGAGTGTAGGGTCCAATGTTGGATTGATTATTGAAGAGTGTAGGGTCCAATGTTGGATTGATTATTGAAGAGTGTAGGGTCCAATGTTGGTTGATTATTGAAGAGTGTAGGGTCCAATGTTGGATTGATTATTGAAGAGTGTAGGGTCCAATGTTGGATTGATTATTGAAGAGTGTAGGGTCCAATGTTGGACTGATTATTGAAGAGTGTAGGGTCCAATGTTGGATTGATTATTGAAGAGTGTAGGGTCCATGTTGGATTGATTTTGAAAGAGTGTAGGGTCCAATGTTGGATTGATTATTGAAGAGTGTAGGGTCCAATGTTGGATTGATTATTGAAGAGTGTAGGGTCCAATGTTGGATTGATTATTGAAGAGTGTAGGGTCCAATGTTGGATTGATTATTGAAGAGTGTAGGGTCCAATGTTGGATTGATTATTGAAGAGTGTAGGGTCCAATGTTGGATTGATTATTGAAGAGTGTAGGGTCCAATGTTGGATTGATTATTGAAGAGTGTAGGGTCCAATGTTGGATTGATTATTGAAGAGTGTAGGGTCCAATGTTGGATTGATTATTGAAGAGTGTAGGGTCCAATGTTGGATTGATTATTGAAGAGTGTAGGGTCCAATGTTGGATTGATTATTGAAGAGTGTAGGGTCCAATGTTGGATTGATTATTGAAGAGTGTAGGGTCCAATGTTGGATTGATTGAAGAGTGTAGGGTCCAATGTTGGATTGATTATTGAAGAGTGTAGGTCCAATGTTGGATTGATTATTGAAGAGTGTAGGGTCCAATGTTGGATTGATTATTGAAGAGTGTAGGTCCAATGTTGGATTGATTATTGAAGAGTGTAGGTCCAATGTTGGATTGATTATTGAAGAGTGTAGGGTCCAATGTTGGATTGATTATTGAAGAGTGTAGGGTCCAATGTTGGATTGATTATTGAAGAGTGTAGGTCCAATGTTGGATTGATTATTGAAGAGTGTAGGGTCCAATGTTGGATTGATTATTGAAGAGTGTAGGGTCCAATGTTGGACTGATTATTGAAGAGTGTAGGTCCAATGTTGGATTGATTATTGAAGAGTGTAGGGTCCAATGTTGGATTGATTATTGAAGAGTGTAGGGTCCAATGTTGGATTGATTATTGAAGAGTGTAGGGTCCAATGTTGGATTGATTATTGAAGAGTGTAGGGTCCAATGTTGGATTGATTATTGAAGAGTGTAGGGTCCAATGTTGGATTGATTATTGAAGAGTGTAGGGTCCAATGTTGGATTGATTATTGAAGAGTGTAGGGTCCAATGTTGGATTGATTATTGAAGAGTGTAGGGTCCAATGTTGGATTGATTATTGAAGAGTGTAGGGTCCAATGTTGGATTGATTATTGAAGAGTGTAGGGTCCAATGTTGGATTGATTATTGAAGAGTGTAGGGTCCAATGTTGGATTGATTATTGAAGAGTGTAGGGTCCAATGTTGGATTGATTATTGAAGAGTGTAGGGTCCAATGTTGGATGATTATTGAAGAGTGTAGGGTCCAATGTTGGATTGATTATTGAAGAGTGTAGGGTCCAATGTTGGATTGATTATTGAAGAGTGTAGGGTCCAATGTTGGATTGATTATTGAAGAGTGTAGGGTCCAATGTTGGATTGATTATTGAAGAGTGTTTCCAATGTTGGATTGATTATTGAAGAGTGTAGGGTCCAATGTTGGATTGATTATTGAAGAGTGTGGGTCCAATGTTGGATTGATTATTGAAGAGTGTAGGGTCCAATGTTGGATGATTATTGAAGAGTGTAGGGTCCAATGTTGGATTGATTATTGAAGAGTGTAGGGTCCAATGTTGGATTGATTATTGAAGAGTGTAGGGTCCAATGTTGGATTGATTATTGAAGAGTGTAGGGTCCAATGTTGGATTGATTATTGAAGAGTGTGGGTCCAATGTTGGATTGATTATTGAAGAGTGTAGGGTCCAATGTTGGATTGATTATTGAAGAGTGTAGGGTCCAATGTTGGATTGATTATTGAAGAGTGTAGGTCCAATGTTGGATTGATTATTGAAGAGTGTAGGGTCCAATGTTGGATTGATTATTGAAGAGTGTAGGGTCCAATGTTGGATTGATTATTGAAGAGTGTAGGGTCCAATGTTGGATTGATTATTGAAGAGTGTAGGTCCAATGTTGGATTGATTATTGAAGAGTGTAGGGTCCAATGTTGGATTGATTATTGAAGAGTGTAGGGTCCAATGTTGGATTGATTATTGAAGAGTGTAGGTCCAATGTTGGATTGATTATTGAAGAGTGTAGGGTCCAATGTTGGATTGATTATTGAAGAGTGTAGGGTCCAATGTTGGATTGATTATTGAAGAGTGTAGGGTCCAATGTTGGATTGATTATTGAAGAGTGTAGGGTCCAATGTTGGATTGATTATTGAAGAGTGTAGGGTCCAATGTTGGATTGATTATTGAAGAGTGTAGGGTCCAATGTTGGATTGATTATTGAAGAGTGTAGGGTCCAATGTTGGATTGATTATTGAAGAGTGTAGGGTCCAATGTTGGATTGATTATTGAAGAGTGTAGGGTCCAATGTTGGATTGATTATTGAAGAGTGTAGGGTCCAATGTTGGATTGATTATTGAAGAGTGTAGGGTCCAATGTTGGATTGATTATTGAAGAGTGTAGGTCCAATGTTGGACTGATTATTGAAGAGTGTAGGGTCCAATGTTGGATGATTATTGAAGAGTGTAGGGTCCAATGTTGGATTGATTATTGAAGAGTGTAGGGTCCAATGTTGGATTGATTATTGAAGAGTGTAGGGTCCAATGTTGGATTGATTATTGAAGAGTGTAGGGTCCAATGTTGGATTGATTATTGAAGAGTGTAGGGTCCAATGTTGGATTGATTATTGAAGAGTGTAGGGTCCAATGTTGGATTGATTATTGAAGAGTGTAGGGTCCAATGTTGGATTGATTATTGAAGAGTGTAGGGTCCAATGTTGGATTGATTATTGAAGAGTGTAGGGTCCAATGTTGGACTGATTATTGAAGAGTGTAGGGTCCAATGTTGGATTGATTATTGAAGAGTGTAGGTCCAATGTTGGATTGATTATTGAAGAGTGTAGGGTCCAATGTTGGATTGATTATTGAAGAGTGTAGGGTCCAATGTTGGATTGATTATTGAAGAGTGTAGGGTCCAATGTTGGATTGATTATTGAAGAGTGTAGGGTCCAATGTTGGACTGATTATTGAAGAGTGTAGGGTCCAATGTTGGATTGATTATTGAAGAGTGTAGGGTCCAATGTTGGATTGATTATTGAAGAGTGTAGGGTCCAATGTTGGATTGATTATTGAAGAGTGTAGGTCCAATGTTGGATTGATTATTGAAGAGTGTAGGGTCCAATGTTGGATTGATTATTGAAGAGTGTGGGTCCAATGTTGGATTGATTATTGAAGAGTGTAGGGTCCAATGTTGGATTGATTATTGAAGAGTGTAGGTCCAATGTTGGATTGATTATTGAAGAGTGTAGGTCCAATGTTGGATTGATTATTGAAGAGTGTAGGGTCCAATGTTGGATTGATTATTGAAGAGTGTAGGGTCCAATGTTGGATTGATTATTGAAGAGTGTAGGGTCCAATGTTGGATTGATTATTGAAGAGTGTAGGGTCCAATGTTGGTTGATTATTGAAGAGTGTAGGGTCCAATGTTGGATTGATTATTGAAGAGTGTAGGGTCCAATGTTGGATTGATTATTGAAGAGTGTAGGGTCCAATGTTGGATTGATTATTGAAGAGTGTAGGGTCCAATGTTGGATTGATTATTGAAGAGTGTAGGGTCCAATGTTGGATTGATTATTGAAGAGTGTAGGGTCCAATGTTGGATTGATTATTGAAGAGTGTAGGGTCCAATGTGGGGATGATTGTAGAGGAGTGTGGGTCCAAATTGAAGAGGGGGGTCCAATGTTGGATTGATTATTGAAGAGTGTAGGGTCCAATGTTGGATTGATTATTGAAGAGTGTAGGGTCCAATGTTGGATTGATTATTGAAGAGTGTAGGGTCCAATGTTGGATTGATTATTGAAGAGTGTAGGGTCCAATGTTGGATTGATTATTGAAGAGTGTAGGGTCCAATGTTGGATTGATTATTGAAGAGTGTAGGGTCCAATGTTGGATTGATTATTGAAGAGTGTAGGGTCCAATGTTGGATTGATTATTGAAGAGTGTAGGGTCCAATGTTGGATTGATTATTGAAGAGTGTAGGGTCCAATGTTGGATTGATTATTGAAGAGTGTAGGGTCCAATGTTGGATGATTATTGAAGAGTGTAGGGTCCAATGTTGGATTGATTATTGAAGAGTGTAGGTCCAATGTTGGATTGATTATTGAAGAGTGTAGGGTCCAATGTTGGATTGATTATTGAAGAGTGTAGGGTCCAATGTTGGATTGATTATTGAAGAGTGTAGGGTCCAATGTTGGATTGATTATTGAAGAGTGTAGGGTCCAATGTTGGATTGATTATTGAAGAGTGTAGGGTCCTGTGGGGGGTCCAATGTTGGATTGATTATTGAAGAGTGTAGGGTCCAATGTTGGATGATTATTGAAGAGTGTAGGGTCCAATGTTGGATGATTATTGAAGAGTGTAGGTCCAATGTTGGATTGATTATTGAAGAGTGTAGGGTCCAATGTTGGATTGATTATTGAAGAGTGTAGGGTCCAATGTTGGATGATTATTGAAGAGTGTAGGGTCCAATGTTGGATTGATTATTGAAGAGTGTAGGGTCCAATGTTGGATTGATTATTGAAGAGTGTAGGGTCCAATGTTGGATTGATTATTGAAGAGTGTAGGGTCCAATGTTGGATTGATTATTGAAGAGTGTAGGGTCCAATGTTGGATTGATTATTGAAGAGTGTAGGGTCCAATGTTGGATTGATTATTGAAGAGTGTAGGGTCCAATGTTGGACTGATTATTGAAGAGTGTAGGTCCAATGTTGGATTGATTATTGAAGAGTGTAGGGTCCAATGTTGGATTGATTATTGAAGAGTGTAGGGTCCAATGTTGGATTGATTATTGAAGAGTGTAGGGTCCAATGTTGGATTGATTATTGAAGAGTGTAGGGTCCAATGTTGGATGATTATTGAAGAGTGTAGGGTCCAATGTTGGATTGATTATTGAAGAGTGTAGGGTCCAATGTTGGATTGATTATTGAAGAGTGTAGGGTCCAATGTTGGATTGATTATTGAAGAGTGTAGGGTCCAATGTTGGATTGATTATTGAAGAGTGTAGGGTCCAATGTTGGATTGATTATTGAAGAGTGTAGGTCCAATGTTGGATTGATTATTGAAGAGTGTAGGGTCCAATGTTGGATTGATTATTGAAGAGTGTAGGGTCCAATGTTGGATGATTATTGAAGAGTGTAGGGTCCAATGTTGGATTGATTATTGAAGAGTGTAGGGTCCAATGTTGGATTGATTATTGAAGAGTGTAGGGTCCAATGTTGGATTGATTATTGAAGAGTGTAGGGTCCAATGTTGGATTGATTATTGAAGAGTGTAGGGTCCAATGTTGGATTGATTATTGAAGAGTGTAGGGTCCAATGTTGGATTGATTATTGAAGAGTGTAGGGTCCAATGTTGGATTGATTATTGAAGAGTGTAGGGTCCAATGTTGGATTGATTATTGAAGAGTGTAGGGTCCAATGTTGGATTGATTATTGAAGAGTGTAGGGTCCAATGTTGGATTGATTATTGAAGAGTGTAGGGTCCAATGTTGGATTGATTATTGAAGAGTGTAGGGTCCAATGTTGGATTGATTATTGAAGAGTGTAGGGTCCAATGTTGGATTGATTATTGAAGAGTGTAGGGTCCAATGTTGGATTGATTATTGAAGAGTGTAGGGTCCAATGTTGGATTGATTATTGAAGAGTGTAGGGTCCAATGTTGGATTGATTATTGAAGAGTGTAGGGTCCAATGTTGGATTGATTATTGAAGAGTGTAGGGTCCAATGTTGGATTGATTATTGAAGAGTGTAGGGTCCAATGTTGGATTGATTATTGAAGAGTGTAGGGTCCAATGTTGGATTGATTATTGAAGAGTGTAGGGTCCAATGTTGGATTGATTATTGAAGAGTGTAGGTCCAATGTTGGATTGATTATTGAAGAGTGTAGGGTCCAATGTTGGATTGATTATTGAAGAGTGTAGGGTCCAATGTTGGATTGATTATTGAAGAGTGTAGGGTCCAATGTTGGATTGATTATTGAAGAGTGTAGGGTCCAATGTTGGATTGATTATTGAAGAGTGTAGGGTCCAATGTTGGATTGATTATTGAAGAGTGTAGGGTCCAATGTTGGATTGATTATTGAAGAGTGTAGGGTCCAATGTTGGATTGATTATTGAAGAGTGTAGGGTCCAATGTTGGATTGATTATTGAAGAGTGTAGGGTCCAATGTTGGATTGATTATTGAAGAGTGTAGGGTCCAATGTTGGATTGATTATTGAAGAGTGTAGGGTCCAATGTTGGATTGATTATTGAAGAGTGTAGGGTCCAATGTTGGATTGATTATTGAAGAGTGTAGGGTCCAATGTTGGATTGATTATTGAAGAGTGTAGGGTCCAATGTTGGATTGATTATTGAAGAGTGTAGGGTCCAATGTTGGATTGATTATTGAAGAGTGTAGGGTCCAATGTTGGATTGATTATTGAAGAGTGTAGGGTCCAATGTTGGATTGATTATTGAAGAGTGTAGGGTCCAATGTTGGATTGATTATTGAAGAGTGTAGGGTCCAATGTTGGATTGATTATTGAAGAGTGTAGGGTCCAATGTTGGATTGATTATTGAAGAGTGTAGGGTCCAATGTTGGATTGATTATTGAAGAGTGTAGGGTCCAATGTTGGATTGATTATTGAAGAGTGTAGGGTCCAATGTTGGATTGATTATTGAAGAGTGTAGGGTCCAATGTTGGATTGATTATTGAAGAGTGTAGTCCAATGTTGGATTGATTATTGAAGAGTGTAGGGTCCAATGTTGGATTGATTATTGAAGAGTGTAGGGTCCAATGTTGGATTGATTATTGAAGAGTGTAGGGTCCAATGTTGGATTGATTATTGAAGAGTGTAGGGTCCAATGTTGGATTGATTATTGAAGAGTGTAGGGTCCAATGTTGGATTGATTATTGAAGAGTGTAGGGTCCAATGTTGGATTGATTATTGAAGAGTGTAGGGTCCAATGTTGGATTGATTATTGAAGAGTGTAGGGTCCAATGTTGGATTGATTATTGAAGAGTGTAGGGTCCAATGTTGGATTGATTATTGAAGAGTGTAGGGTCCAATGTTGGATTGATTATTGAAGAGTGTAGGGTCCAATGTTGGATTGATTATTGAAGAGTGTAGGGTCCAATGTTGGATTGATTATTGAAGAGTGTAGGTCCAATGTTGGATTGATTATTGAAGAGTGTAGGGTCCAATGTTGGATTGATTATTGAAGAGTGTAGGGTCCAATGTTGGATTGATTATTGAAGAGTGTAGGGTCCAATGTTGGATTGATTATTGAAGAGTGTAGGGTCCAATGTTGGATTGATTATTGAAGAGTGTAGGGTCCAATGTTGGATTGATTATTGAAGAGTGTAGGGTCCAATGTTGGATTGATTATTGAAGAGTGTAGGGTCCAATGTTGGATTGATTATTGAAGAGTGTAGGGTCCAATGTTGGATTGATTATTGAAGAGTGTAGGGTCCAATGTTGGATTGATTATTGAAGAGTGTAGGGTCCAATGTTGGATTGATTATTGAAGAGTGTAGGGTCCAATGTTGGATTGATTATTGAAGAGTGTAGGGTCCAATGTTGGATTGATTATTGAAGAGTGTAGGGTCCAATGTTGGATTGATTATTGAAGAGTGTAGGGTCCAATGTTGGATTGATTATTGAAGAGTGTAGGTCCAATGTTGGATTGATTATTGAAGAGTGTAGGGTCCAATGTTGGATTGATTATTGAAGAGTGTAGGGTCCAATGTTGGATTGATTATTGAAGAGTGTAGGGTCCAATGTTGGATTGATTATTGAAGAGTGTAGGGTCCAATGTTGGATTGATTATTGAAGAGTGTAGGGTCCAATGTTGGATTGATTATTGAAGAGTGTAGGGTCCAATGTTGGATTGATTATTGAAGAGTGTAGGGTCCAATGTTGGATTGATTATTGAAGAGTGTAGGGTCCAATGTTGGATTGATTATTGAAGAGTGTAGGGTCCAATGTTGGATTGATTATTGAAGAGTGTAGGGTCCAATGTTGGATTGATTATTGAAGAGTGTAGGGTCCAATGTTGGATTGATTATTGAAGAGTGTAGGGTCCAATGTTGGATTGATTATTGAAGAGTGTAGGGTCCAATGTTGGATTGATTATTGAAGAGTGTAGGGTCCAATGTTGGATTGATTATTGAAGAGTGTAGGGTCCAATGTTGGATTGATTATTGAAGAGTGTAGGGTCCAATGTTGGATTGATTATTGAAGAGTGTAGGGTCCAATGTTGGATTGATTATTGAAGAGTGTAGGGTCCAATGTTGGATTGATTATTGAAGAGTGTAGGGTCCAATGTTGGATTGATTATTGAAGAGTGTAGGGTCCAATGTTGGATTGATTATTGAAGAGTGTAGGGTCCAATGTTGGATTGATTATTGAAGAGTGTAGGGTCCAATGTTGGATTGATTATTGAAGAGTGTAGGGTCCAATGTTGGATTGATTATTGAAGAGTGTAGGGTCCAATGTTGGATTGATTATTGAAGAGTGTAGGGTCCAATGTTGGATTGATTATTGAAGAGTGTAGGGTCCAATGTTGGATTGATTATTGAAGAGTGTAGGGTCCAATGTTGGATTGATTATTGAAGAGTGTAGGGTCCAATGTTGGATTGATTATTGAAGAGTGTAGGGTCCAATGTTGGATTGATTATTGAAGAGTGTAGGGTCCAATGTTGGATTGATTATTGAAGAGTGTAGGGTCCAATGTTGGATTGATTATTGAAGAGTGTAGGGTCCAATGTTGGATTGATTATTGAAGAGTGTAGGGTCCAATGTTGGATTGATTATTGAAGAGTGTAGGGTCCAATGTTGGATTGATTATTGAAGAGTGTAGGGTCCAATGTTGGATTGATTATTGAAGAGTGTAGGGTCCAATGTTGGATTGATTATTGAAGAGTGTAGGGTCCAATGTTGGATTGATTATTGAAGAGTGTAGGGTCCAATGTTGGATTGATTATTGAAGAGTGTAGGGTCCAATGTTGGATTGATTATTGAAGAGTGTAGGGTCCAATGTTGGATTGATTATTGAAGAGTGTAGGGTCCAATGTTGGATTGATTATTGAAGAGTGTAGGGTCCAATGTTGGATTGATTATTGAAGAGTGTAGGGTCCAATGTTGGATTGATTATTGAAGAGTGTAGGGTCCAATGTTGGATTGATTATTGAAGAGTGTAGGGTCCAATGTTGGATTGATTATTGAAGAGTGTAGGGTCCAATGTTGGATTGATTATTGAAGAGTGTAGGGTCCAATGTTGGATTGATTATTGAAGAGTGTAGGGTCCAATGTTGGATTGATTATTGAAGAGTGTAGGGTCCAATGTTGGATTGATTATTGAAGAGTGTAGGGTCCAATGTTGGATTGATTATTGAAGAGTGTAGGGTCCAATGTTGGATTGATTATTGAAGAGTGTAGGGTCCAATGTTGGATTGATTATTGAAGAGTGTAGGGTCCAATGTTGGATTGATTATTGAAGAGTGTAGGGTCCAATGTTGGATTGATTATTGAAGAGTGTAGGGTCCAATGTTGGATTGATTATTGAAGAGTGTAGGGTCCAATGTTGGATTGATTATTGAAGAGTGTAGGGTCCAATGTTGGATTGATTATTGAAGAGTGTAGGGTCCAATGTTGGATTGATTATTGAAGAGTGTAGGGTCCAATGTTGGATTGATTATTGAAGAGTGTAGGGTCCAATGTTGGATTGATTATTGAAGAGTGTAGGGTCCAATGTTGGATTGATTATTGAAGAGTGTAGGGTCCAATGTTGGATTGATTATTGAAGAGTGTAGGGTCCAATGTTGGATTGATTATTGAAGAGTGTAGGGTCCAATGTTGGATTGATTATTGAAGAGTGTAGGGTCCAATGTTGGATTGATTATTGAAGAGTGTAGGGTCCAATGTTGGATTGATTATTGAAGAGTGTAGGGTCCAATGTTGGATTGATTATTGAAGAGTGTAGGGTCCAATGTTGGATGATTATTGAAGAGTGTAGGGTCCACTGTTGGATTGATTATTGAAGAGTGTAGGGTCCAATGTTGGATTGATTATTGAAGAGTGTAGGGTCCAATGTTGGATTGATTATTGAAGAGTGTAGGGTCCAATGTTGGATTGATTATTGAAGAGTGTAGGGTCCAATGTTGGATTGATTATTGAAGAGTGTAGGGTCCAATGTTGGTCTGATTATTGAAGAGTGTAGGGTCCAATGTTGGACTGATTATTGAAGAGTGTAGAGTCCAATGTTGGACTGATTATTGAAGAGTGTAGGGTCCAATGTTGGACTGATTATTGAAGAGTGTAGGGTCCAATGTTGGATTGATTATTGAAGAGTGTAGGGTCCAATGTTGGATTGATTATTGAAGAGTGTAGGGTCCAATGTTGGATTGATTATTGAAGAGTGTAGGGTCCATGTTGGATTGATTATTGAAGAGTGTAGGGTCCAATGTTGGTCTGATTATTGAAGAGTGTAGGTCCAATGTTGGATTGATTATTGAAGAGTGTAGGGTCCAATGTTGGATTGATTATTGAAGAGTGTAGGGTCCAATGTTGGATTGATTATTGAAGAGTGTAGGGTCCAATGTTGGATTGATTATTGAAGAGTGTAGGGTCCAATGTTGGATTGATTATTGAAGAGTGTAGGGTCCAATGTTGGACTGATTATTGAAGAGTGTAGGGTCCAATGTTGGATTGATTATTGAAGAGTGTAGGGTCCAATGTTGGATTGATTATTGAAGAGTGTAGGGTCCAATGTTGGATTGATTATTGAAGAGTGTAGGGTCCAATGTTGGATCTGATTATTGAAGAGTGTAGGGTCCAATGTTGGATTGAGTATTGAAGAGTGTAGGGTCCAATGTTGGTCTGATTATTGAAGAGTGTAGGGTCCAATGTTGGATTGATTATTGAAGAGTGTAGGGTCCAATGTTGGATTGATTATTGAAGAGTGTAGGGTCCAATGTTGGACTGATTATTGAAGAGTGTAGGGTCCAATGTTGGACTGATTATTGAAGAGTGTAGGTCCAATGTTGGATTGATTATTGAAGAGTGTAGGGTCCAATGTTGGATTGATTATTGAAGAGTGTAGGGTCCAATGTTGGATTGATTATTGAAGAGTGTAGGGTCCAATGTTGGATGATTATTGAAGAGTGTAGGGTCCAATGTTGGATTGATTATTGAAGAGTGTAGGGTCCAATGTTGGATTTGATTATTGAAGAGTGTAGGGTCCAATGTTGGATTGATTATTGAAGAGTGTCGGGTCCAATGTTGGATTGATTATTGAAGAGTGTAGGGTCCAATGTTGGATTGATTATTGAAGAGTGTAGGGTCAATGTTGGATTGATTATTGAAGAGTGTAGGGTCCAATGTTGGATTGATTATTGAAGAGTGTAGGTCCAATGTTGGATTGATTATTGAAGAGTGTAGGGTCCAATGTTGGATTGATTATTGAAGAGTGTAGGGTCCAATGTTGGATTGATTATTGAATAGTGTAGGTCCAATGTTGGATGATTATTGAAGAGTGTAGTGTCCAATGTTGGACTGATTATTGAAGAGTGTAGGGTCCAATGTTGGATTGATTATTGAAGAGTGTAGGGTCCAATGTTGATTGATTATTGAAGAGTGTAGGGTCCAATGTTGGATTGATTATTGAAGAGTGTAGGGTCCAATGTTGGATTGATTATTGAAGAGTGTAGAGTCCAATGTTGGATTGATTATTGAAGAGTGTAGGGTCCAATGTTGGATTGATTATTGAAGAGTGTAGGGTCCAATGTTGGATTGATTATTGAAGAGTGTAGGGTCCAATGTTGGATTGATTATTGAAGAGTGTAGGGTCCAATGTTGGACTTGATTATTGAAGAGTGTAGGGTCCAATGTTGGATTGATTATTGAAGAGTGTAGGGTCCAATGTTGGACTGATTATTGAAGAGTGTAGGGTCCAATGTTGGATTGATTATTGAACAGTGTCGGGTCCAATGTTGGATTGATTATTGAACAGTGTAGGGTCCAATGTTGGACTGATTATTGAAGAGTGTAGGGTCCAATGTTGGATTGATTATTGAACAGTGTAGGGTCCAATGTTGGATTGATTATTGAACAGTGTAGGGTCCAATGTTGGATTGATTATTGAAGAGTGTAGGGTCCAATGTTGGATTGATTATTGAATAGTGTAGGGTCCAATGTTGGATTGATTATTGAAGAGTGTAGGGTCCAATGTTGGATTGATTATTGAAGAGTGTAGGGTCCAATGTTGGACTGATTATTGAAGAGTGTAGGGTCCAATGTTGGATTGATTATTGAAGAGTGTAGGGTCCAATGTTGGATTGATTATTGAAGAGTGTAGGGTCCAATGTTGGATTGATTATTGAAGAGTGTAGGGTCCAATGTTGGATTGATTATTGAAGAGTGTAGGGTCCAATGTTGGATTGATTATTGAAGAGTGTAGGGTCCAATGTTGGATTGATTATTGAAGAGTGTAGGGTCCAATGTTGGATTGATTATTGAAGAGTGTAGGGTCCAATGTTGGATTGATTATTGAAGAGTGTAGGGTCCAATGTTGGATTGATTATTGAAGAGTGTAGGGTCCAATGTTGGAATGATTATTGAAGAGTGTAGGGTCCAATGTTGGACTTGATTATTGAAGAGTGTAGGGTCCAATGTTGGACTGATTATTGAAGAGTGTAGGGTCAATGTTGGATTGATTATTGAAGAGTGTAGGGTCCAATGTTGGATTGATTATTGAAGAGTGCAGGATCCAATGTTGGATTGATTATTGAAGAGTGTAGGATCCAATGTTGGATTGATTATTGAAGAGTGTAGAGTCCAATGTTGGATTGATTATTGAAGAGTGTAGAGTCCAATGTTGGACTGATTATTGAAGAGTGTAGGGTCCAATGTTGGATTGATTATTGAAGAGTGTAGGGTCCAATGTTGGATTGATTATTGAAGAGTGTAGGGTCCAATGTTGGACTGATTATTGAAGAGTGTAGGTCCAATGTTGGACTGATTATTGAAGAGTGTAGGGTCCAATGTTGGACTGATTATTGAAGAGTGTAGAGTCCAATGTTGGACTGATTATTGAAGAGTGTAGGGTCCAATGTTGGATTGATTATTGAAGAGTGTAGGGTCCAATGTTGGATTGATTATTGAAGAGTGTAGGATCCAATGTTGGATTGATTATTGAAGAGTGTAGGTCCAATGTTGGATTGATTATTGAAGAGTGTAGGGTCCAATGTTGGATTGATTATTGAAGAGTGTAGGGTCCAATGTTGGACTGATTATTGAAGAGTGTAGAGTCCAATGTTGGACTGATTATTGAAGAGTGTAGGGTCCAATGTTGGACTGATTATTGAAGAGTGTAGGGTCCAATGTTGGACTGATTATTGAAGAGTGTAGGGTCCAATGTTGGACTGATTATTGAAGAGTGTAGGGTCCAATGTTGGACTGATTATTGAAGAGTGTAGGGTCCAATGTTGGATTGATTATTGAAGAGTGTAGGGTCCAATGTTGGATTGATTATTGAAGAGTGTAGGGTCCAATGTTGGATTGATTATTGAAGAGTGTAGGGTCCAATGTTGGATTGATTATTGAAGAGTGTAGGGTCCAATGTTGGATTGATTATTGAAGAGTGTAGGGTCCAATGTTGGATTGATTATTGAAGAGTGTAGGGTCCAATGTTGGATTGATTATTGAAGAGTGTAGGGTCCAATGTTGGATTGATTATTGAAGAGTGTAGGGTCCAATGTTGGATTGATTATTGAAGAGTGTAGGGTCCAATGTTGGATTGATTATTGAAGAGTGTAGGGTCCAATGTTGGATTGATTATTGAAGAGTGTAGGTCCAATGTTGGATTGATTATTGAAGAGTGTAGGGTCCAATGTTGGATTGATTATTGAAGAGTGTAGGGTCCAATGTTGGTCTGATTATTGAAGAGTGTAGGGTCCAATGTTGGACTGATTATTGAACAGTGTAGGGTCCAATGTTGGATTGATTATTGAAGAGTGTAGGGTCCAATGTTGGACTGATTATTGAAGAGTGTAGGGTCCAATGTTGGATTGATTATTGAAGAGTGTAGGGTCCAATGTTGGATTGATTATTGAAGAGTGTAGGGTCCAATGTTGGATTGATTATTGAATAGTGTAGGGTCCAATGTTGGATTGATTATTGAAGAGTGTAGGGTCCAATGTTGGATTGATTATTGAAGAGTGTAGGGTCCAATGTTGGATTGATTATTGAAGAGTGTAGGGTCCAATGTTGGATTGATTATTGAAGAGTGTAGGGTCCAATGTTGGATTGATTATTGAAGAGTGTAGGGTCCAATGTTGGATTGATTATTGAAGAGTGTAGGGTCCAATGTTGGATTGATTATTGAAGAGTGTAGGGTCCAATGTTGGATTGATTATTGAAGAGTGTAGGGTCCAATGTTGGACTGATTATTGAAGAGTGTAGGGTCCAATGTTGGACTGATTATTGAAGAGTGTAGGGTCCAATGTTGGATTGATTATTGAAGAGTGTAGGGTCCAATGTTGGACTGATTATTGAAGAGTGTAGGGTCCAATGTTGGACTGATTATTGAAGAGTGTAGGGTCCAATGTTGGACTGATTATTGAAGAGTGTAGGGTCCAATGTTGGATTGATTATTGAAGAGTGTAGGGTCCAATGTTGGATTGATTATTGAAGAGTGTAGGGTCCAATGTTGGATTGATTATTGAAGAGTGTAGGGTCCAATGTTGGATTGATTATTGAAGAGTGTAGGGTCCAATGTTGGATTGATTATTGAAGAGTGTAGGGTCCAATGTTGGATTGATTATTGAAGAGTGTAGGGTCCAATGTTGGACTGATTATTGAAGAGTGTAGGGTCCAATGTTGGACTGATTATTGAAGAGTGTAGGGTCCAATGTTGGACTGATTATTGAAGAGTGTAGGGTCCAATGTTGGACTGATTATTGAAGAGTGTAGGGTCCAATGTTGGACTGATTATTGAAGAGTGTAGGGTCCAATGTTGGACTGATTATTGAAGAGTGTAGGGTCCAATGTTGGATTGATTATTGAAGAGTGTAGGGTCCAATGTTGGATTGATTATTGAAGAGTGTAGGGTCCAATGTTGGATTGATTATTGAAGAGTGTAGGGTCCAATGTTGGATTGATTATTGAAGAGTGTAGGGTCCAATGTTGGATTGATTATTGAAGAGTGTAGGGTCCAATGTTGGATTGATTATTGAAGAGTGTAGGGTCCAATGTTGGATTGATTATTGAAGAGTGTAGGGTCCAATGTTGGATTGATTATTGAAGAGTGTAGGGTCCAATGTTGGATTGATTATTGAAGAGTGTAGGGTCCAATGTTGGATTGATTATTGAAGAGTGTAGTGTCCAATGTTGGATTGATTATTGAAGAGTGTAGGGTCCAATGTTGGATTGATTATTGAAGAGTGTAGGGTCCAATGTTGGATTGATTATTGAAGAGTGTAGGGTCCAATGTTGGATTGATTATTGAAGAGTGTAGGGTCCAATGTTGGATTGATTATTGAAGAGTGTAGGGTCCAATGTTGGATTGATAATTGAAGAGTGTAGGGTCCAATGTTGGATTGATTATTGAAGAGTGTAGGGTCCAATGTTGGATTGATTATTGAAGAGTGTAGGGTCCAATGTTGGATTGATTATTGAAGAGTGTAGGGTCCAATGTTGGATTGATTATTGAAGAGTGTAGGGTCCAATGTTGGATTGATTATTGAAGAGTGTAGGGTCCAATGTTGGATTGATTATTGAAGAGTGTAGGGTCCAATGTTGGATTGATTATTGAAGAGTGTAGGGTCCAATGTTGGATTGATTATTGAAGAGTGTAGGGTCCAATGTTGGATTGATTATTGAAGAGTGTAGGGTCCAATGTTGGACTGATTATTGAAGAGTGTAGGGTCCAATGTTGGACTGATTATTGAAGAGTGTAGGGTCCAATGTTGGACTGATTATTGAAGAGTGTAGGGTCCAATGTTGGACTGATTATTGAAGAGTGTAGGGTCCAATGTTGGATTGATTATTGAAGAGTGTAGGGTCCAATGTTGGATTGATTATTGAAGAGTGTAGGGTCCAATGTTGGATTGATTATTGAAGAGTGTAGGGTCCAATGTTGGATTGATTATTGAAGAGTGTAGGGTCCAATGTTGGACTGATTATTGAAGAGTGTAGGGTCCAATGTTGGATTGATTATTGAAGAGTGTAGGGTCCAATGTTGGATTGATTATTGAAGAGTGTAGGGTCCAATGTTGGATTGATTATTGAAGAGTGTAGGGTCCAATGTTGGACTGATTATTGAAGAGTGTAGGGTCCAATGTTGGACTGATTATTGAAGAGTGTAGGTCCAATGTTGGACTGATTATTGAAGAGTGTAGGGTCCAATGTTGGATTGATTATTGAAGAGTGTAGGGTCCAATGTTGGATTGATTATTGAAGAGTGTAGGGTCCAATGTTGGATTGATTATTGAAGAGTGTAGGGTCCAATGTTGGATTGATTATTGAAGAGTGTAGGGTCCAATGTTGGATTGATTATTGAAGAGTGTAGGGTCCAATGTTGGATTGATTATTGAAGAGTGTAGGGTCCAATGTTGGATTGATTATTGAAGAGTGTAGGGTCCAATGTTGGATTGATTATTGAAGAGTGTAGGGTCCAATGTTGGATTGATTATTGAAGAGTGTAGGGTCCAATGTTGGATTGATTATTGAAGAGTGTAGGGTCCAATGTTGGATTGATTATTGAAGAGTGTAGGGTCCAATGTTGGATTGATTATTGAAGAGTGTAGGGTCCAATGTTGGACTGATTATTGAAGAGTGTAGGGTCCAATGTTGGATTGATTATTGAAGAGTGTAGGGTCCAATGTTGGACTGATTATTGAAGAGTGTAGGGTCCAATGTTGGACTGATTATTGAAGAGTGTAGGGTCCAATGTTGGATTGATTATTGAAGAGTGTAGGGTCCAATGTTGGATTGATTATTGAAGAGTGTATGGTCCAATGTTGGATTGATTATTGAAGAGTGTAGGGTCCAATGTTGGACTGATTATTGAAGAGTGTAGAGTCCAATGTTGGATTGATTATTGAAGAGTGTAGAGTCCAATGTTGGATTGATTATTGAAGAGTGTAGGGTCCAATGTTGGATTGATTATTGAAGAGTGTAGAGTCCAATGTTGGATTGATTATTGAAGAGTGTAGGGTCCAATGTTGGATTGATTATTGAAGAGTGTAGGGTCCAATGTTGGATTGATTATTGAAGAGTGTAGGGTCCAATGTTGGATTGATTATTGAAGAGTGTAGGGTCCAATGTTGGATTGATTATTGAAGAGTGTAGGGTCCAATGTTGGATTGATTATTGAAGAGTGTAGGGTCCAATGTTGGATTGATTATTAAGAGTGTAGGGTCCAATGTTGGATTGATTATTGAAGAGTGTAGGGTCCAATGTTGGATTGATTATTGAAGAGTGTAGGGTCCAATGTTGGATTGATTATTGAAGAGTGTAGAGTCCAATGTTGGATTGATTATTGAAGAGTGTAGGGTCCAATGTTGGATTGATTATTGAAGAGTGTAGGGTCCAATGTTGGATTGATTATTGAAGAGTGTAGGGTCCAATGTTGGACTGATTATTGAAGAGTGTAGGGTCCAATGTTGGACTGATTATTGAAGAGTGTAGGGTCCAATGTTGGATTGATTATTGAAGAGTGTAGGGTCCAATGTTGGATTGATTATTGAAGAGTGTAGGGTCCAATGTTGGACTGATTATTGAAGAGTGTAGGGTCCAATGTTGGATTGATTATTGAACAGTGTAGGGTCCAATGTTGGATTGATTATTGAAGAGTGTAGGGTCCAATGTTGGACTGATTATTGAAGAGTGTAGGGTCCAATGTTGGATTGATTATTGAAGAGTGTAGGGTCCAATGTTGGATTGATTATTGAAGAGTGTAGGGTCCAATGTTGGTCTGATTATTGATGAGTGTAGGGTCCAATGTTGGATTGATTATTGAAGAGTGTAGGGTCCAATGTTGGATTGATTATTGAAGAGTGTAGGGTCCAATGTTGGATTGATTATTGAAGAGTGTAGGGTCCAATGTTGGTCTGATTATTGAATAGTGTAGTGTCCAATGTTGGATTGATTATTGAAGAGTGTAGGGTCCAATGTTGGACTGATTATTGAAGCGTGTAGGGTCCAATGTTGGACTGATTATTGAAGAGTGTAGGGTCCAATGTTGGATTGATTATTGAAGAGTGTAGGGTCCAATGTTGGACTGATTATTGAAGAGTGTAGGGTCCAATGTTGGACTGATTATTGAAGAGTGTAGGGTCCAATGTTGGTCTGATTATTGAAGAGTGTAGGGTCCAATGTTGGATTGATTATTGAAGAGTGTAGGGTCCAATGTTGGACTGATTATTGAATAGTGTAGTGTCCAATGTTGGATTGATTATTGAAGAGTGTAGGGTCCAATGTTGGATTGATTATTGAAGAGTGTAGGGTCCAATGTTGGTCTGATTATTGAAGAGTGTAGGGTCCAATGTTGGATTGATTATTGAAGAGTGTAGGGTCCAATGTTGGACTGATTATTGAAGAGTGTAGGGTCCAATGTTGGATTGATTATTGAAGAGTGTAGGGTCCAATGTTGGATTGATTATTGAATAGTGTAGTGTCCAATGTTGGATTGATTATTGAAGAGTGTAGGGTCCAATGTCGGACTGATTATTGAAGAGTGTAGGGTCCAATGTTGGATTGATTATTGAAGAGTGTAGGGTCCAATGTTGGTCTGATTATTGAAGAGTGTAGGGTCCAATGTTGGATTGATTATTGAATAGTGTAGGGTCCAATGTTGGATTGATTATTGAAGAGTGTAGGGTCCAATGTTGGATTGATTATTGAAGAGTGTAGGGTCCAATGTTGGATTGATTATTGAAGAGTGTAGGGTCCAATGTTGGATTGATTATTGAATAGTGTAGTGTCCGATGTTGGATTGATTATTGAAGAGTGTAGGGTCCAATGTTGGATTGATTATTGAAGAGTGTAGGGTCCAATGTTGGATTGATTATTGAAGAGTGTAGTGTCCAATGTTGGATTGATTATTGAAGAGTGTAGAGTCCAATGTTGGATTGATTATTGAAGAGTGTAGGGTCCAATGTTGGATTGATTATTGAAGAGTGTAGGGTCCAATGTTGGATTGATTATTGAAGAGTGTAGGGTCCAATGTTGGACTGATTATTGAAGAGTGTAGGGTCCAATGTTGGACTGATGATTGAAGAGTGTAGGGTCCAATGTTGGACTGATTATTGAAGAGTGTAGTGTCCAATGTTGGACTGATTATTGAAGAGTGTAGGTTCCAATGTTGGATTGATTATTGAAGAGTGTAGGGTCCAATGTTGGACTGATTATTGAAGAGTGTAGGGTCCAATGTTGGATTGATTATTGAAGAGTGTAGGGACCAATGTTGGACTGATTATTGAAGAGTGTAGTGTCCAATGTTGGACTGATTATTGAAGAGTGTAGGTTCCAATGTTGGATTGATTATTGAAGAGTGTAGGGTCCAGTGTTGGATTGATTATTGAAGAGTGTAGGGTCCAATGTTGGATTGATTATTGAAGAGTGTCGGGTCCAATGTTGGATTGATTATTGAAGAGTGTAGGGTCCAATGTTGGATTGATTATTGAAGAGTGTAGGGTCCAATGTTGGATTGATTATTGAAGAGTGTAGGGTCCAATGTTGGATTGATTATTGAAGAGTGTAAGGTTCAATTTTGGATTGATTATTGAAGAGTGTAGGGTCCAATGTTGGATTGATTATTGAATAGTGTAAGGTCCAATGTTGGATTGATTATTGAAGAGTGTAGTGTCCAATGTTGGACTGATTATTGAAGAGTGTAGGGTCCAATGTTGGATTGATTATTGAAGAGTGTAGGGTCCAATGTTAGATTGATTATTAAAGAGTGTTGGGTCCAATGTTGGACTGATTATTAAAGAGTGTAGATTTCAATGTTGGATTGATTATTGAAGAGTGTAGTGTCCAATGTTGGACTGATTATTTAAGAGTGTAAGGTCCAATGTTGGATTGATTATTGAAGAGTGTAGGGTCCAATGTTAGATTGATTATTGAAGAGTGTTGGGTCCAATGTTGGATTGATTATTGAAGAGTGTAGGGTCCAATGTTGGATTGATTATTGAAGAGTGTGGGGTCCAATGTTGCATTGATTATTGAAGAGTGTAGGGTCCAATGTTGGATTGATTATTGAAGAGTGTAGGGTACAATGTTGGACTGATTATTGAAGAGTGTAGGGTCCAATGTTGGATTGATTATTGAAGAGTGTAGGGTCCAATGTTGGATTGATTATTGAAGAGTGTAGGGTCCAATGTTGCATTGATTATTGAAGAGTGTCGGGTCCAATGTTGGACTGATTATTGAAGAGTGTAGAGTCCAATGTTGGATTGATTATTGAAGAGTGTCGGGTCCAATGTTGGACTGATTATTGAAGAGTGTCGGGTCCAATGTTGGACTGATTATTGAAGAGTGTAGGGTCCAATGTTGGATTGATTATTGAAGAGTGTAGGGTCCAATGTTGGATTGATTATTGAAGAGTGTAGGGTCCAATGTTGGACTGATTATTGAAGAGTGTAGGGTCCAATGTTGGATTGATTATTGAAGAGTGTAGAGTCCAATGTTGGATTGATTATTGAAGAGTGTCGGGTCCAATGTTGGATTGATTATTGAAGAGTGTAGGGTCCAATGTTGGACTGATTATTGAAGAGTGTAGGGTCCAATGTTGGATTGATTATTGAAGAGTGTAGTGTCCAATGTCGGACTGATTATTGAAGAGTGTAAGGTCCAATGTTGGTCTGATTATTGAAGAGTGTAGGGTCCAATGTTGGTCTGATTATTGAAGAGTGTAGGGTCCAATGTCAGACTGATTATTGAAGAGTGTAAGGTCCAATGTTGGACTGATTATTGAAGAGTGTAGGGTCCAATGTTGGTCTGATTATTGAAGAGTGTAGGGTCCAATGTTGGTCTGATTATTGAACAGTGTAGGGTCCAATGTTGGATTGATTATTGAAGAGTGTCGGGTCCAATGTTGGTCTGATTATTGAAGAGTGTAGAGTCCAATTTTGGATGGATTATTGAAGAGTGTAGTGTCCAATGTTGGATTGATTACTGAAGAGTGTAGGGTCCAATGTTGGATTGATTATTGAAGAGTGTCGGGTCCAATGTTGGTCTGATTATTGAAGAGTGTAGGGTCCAATGTTGGACTGATTATTGAAGAGTGTAGGGTCCAATGTTGGATTGATTATTGAAGAGTGTAGGGTCCAATGTTGGATTGATTATTGAAGAGCGTCGGGTCCAATGTTGGACTGATTATTGAAGAGTGTAGGGTCCAATGTTGGATTGATTATTGAAGAGTGTAGGGTCCAATGTTGGACTGATTATTGAAGAGTGTAGGGTCCAATGTTGGATTGATTATTGAAGAGTGGAGGGTCCAGTGTTGGATTGATTATTGAAGAGTGTAGGGTCCAATGTTGGATTGATTATTGAAGAGTGTAGGGTCCAATGTTGGATTGATTATTGAAGAGTGTAGGGTCCAATGTTGGATTGATTATTGAAGAGTGTAGGGTCCAATGTTGGACTGATTATTGAAGAGTGTAGGGTCCAATGTTGGATTGATTATTGAAGAGTGTAGGGTCCAATGTTGGATTGATTATTGAAGAGTGTAGGGTCCAATGTTGGACTGATTATTGAAGAGTGTAGGGTCCAATGTTGGATTGATTATTGAAGAGTGTAGGGTCCAATGTTAGATTGATTATTGAAGAGTGTCGTGTCAATGTTGGACTGATTATTGAAGCAGTGTAGGTCTAATGTTCGATTGATTATTGAAGAGTGTAGGGTCCAATGTTGGATTGATTATTGAAGAGTGTAGGGTCCAATGTTGGACTGATTATTGAAGAGTGTAGTGTCCAATGTTGGACTGATTATTGAAGAGTGTAAGGTCCAATGTTGGATTGATTATTGAAGAGTGTAGGGTCCAATGTTAGATTGATTATTGAAGAGTGTTGGGTCCAATGTTGGATTGATTATTGAAGAGTGTAGGGTCCAATGTTAGATTGATTATTGAAGAGTGTAGGGTCCAATGTTGGATTGATTATTGAAGAGTGTCGGGTCCAATGTTGGACTGATTATTGAAGAGTGTAGGGTCCAATGTTGGATTGATTATTGAAGAGTGTAGTGTCTAATGTTGGACTGATTATTGAAGAGTGTAGAGTCCAATGTTGGATTGCTGTACCTTCTTGATGTTAACTTTGGTGGTAGGGTGTGGGGGCAGTGTGGGGAATGCTTCTTCTGCCCGCATAATGCCCACCATACTGCATGTCACCTCTTCAGCTGCACTTTTAATGGCGTCAATTTTGGAAGATATGCTGCTGTGCGAATTCCTCATGCTCCCCAGGTCTTCAGTGCTCCCTGCACAAAAAGATCATACAGAGAACATGTGGAAATTACTGGAGGAAACTCCGCACAAAGTTTGAAGTTTACAGAGCATGGCGTTAAGTCGCTGATTGACATCACACTCTCCATATTTGCCTGTCCAGGGCCATCGCTGGTATCGGCAGTGCTATAGCCCTCACCAAAATGGCGGCCGCCGAGTCAAATGCCAGAGGTGGACATTAGAGCGCCGGCTGCCATTTTTTTCAGGTTTCCGGCGCTAACGTGTGATGATAAGTATACCAATTTCTGGTCCATTGGATGCATTGGTTTTGATCTTCCAGAATTCGCTGGATTCGTGAACGGTACCCATGGATTGGAAGGTAACAAACGTAACTCCTCTATTCAAGAATGGAGGGAAGAGAGAAAACAGGGAACTCTAGACCAGTTAGCCTGACATCAGTAATTGGGAAAATGCTAGAATCTATTACTGGGTACATGGTAACAGGGCACTTAGAAAATCATAATATGATTGGGCAGAGTCAACACGGAATAATAAAAGAAAAATCATGTTTGACAAATCTGTTCGACTTTTTTGAGGTTGTAACTATCTGTCCCCAACTCTTTACAATCTATATTAACAATTTGGAGGAGGGGACCGAGTGTAACGTATCAAAGTTTGCAGATGATACAAAGATGGGAGGGAAAGTAGAAAGTGAGGAGGACATAAAAAACCTACAAGGGGATATAGACAGGCTGGGTGAGTGGGCGTAGATTTGGCAGATGCAATACAATATTGGAAAGTGTGAGGTTATGCACTTTGGCAGGAAAAATCAGAGAGCAAGTTATTATCTTAATGGCGAGAAACTGGAAAGTACTGCAGTACAAAGGGATCTGGGGGTCCTAGTGCAAGAAAATCAAAAAGTTTGTATGCAGGTGCAGCAGGTGATCAAGAAGGCCAACGGAATGTTGGCTTTTATTGCTAGGGGGATAGATTATAAAAACAGGGAGGTATTGCTGCAGTTATATCAGGTATTGGTGAGACCGCACCTGGAATACTGCATACAGTTTTGGTGTCCATACTTAAGAAAAGACATACTTGCTCTCGAGGCAGTACAAAGAAGGTTCACTCGGTTAATCCCGGGGATGAGGGGGTGGACATATGAGGAGAGGTTGAGTAGATTGGGACTCTACTCATTGGAGTTCAGAAGAGTGAGAGGCGATCTTATTGAAACATATAAGATTGTGAAGGGGCTTGATCGGGTGGATGCGGTAAGGATGTTCCCAAGGATGGGTGAAACTAGAACTCGGGGGCATAATCTTAGAATAAGGGGCTGCTCTTTCAAAACTGAGATGAGGAGAAACTTCTTCACTCAGAGGGTAGTAGGTCTGTGGAATTTGCTGCCCCAGGAAGCTGTGGAAGCTACATCATTAAATAAATTTAAAACAGAAATAGACAATTTCCTAGAAGTAAAGGGAATTAGGGGTTACGGGGAGTGGGCAGGAAATTGGACATGAGGCTGAGTTTGGATCGGTCGAGGCCCTGTGGGTGGCGTAGCGGGCCCAGGGGCTGAGTGGCCAGGTCCTGCTCCTACTTCTTGTGTTCTTTAGATTTGAGGTGAGGATCAGATTAGCCATGATCTTATTGAATGTCGGAGCAGGCTCGAAGGGCTGATTGGCCTACTCCTGCTCCTAGTTCTTATGTTCTTATGTTCTTATGATAGGTAAGGGGGAACCAGTGGATGTAGTAGATTTGGATTTTCAGAGAGCATTCGATAAGGTGCCACACAAGAGGTTATTGCACATAATTGGGATTTATGGGATTGGCGGTAATATATGAGCATGGATTGAGGATTGGTTAAAGGACAGAAAACAGAGAGTAGGAATAAACGGTTTATTTTCGGATTGGCCGGCTATAACTAGTGGGGTGCAGCAAGGATCAGTGCTTGTTATTTACAATCTTCTTCAATGACTTAGATGAAGGAACCGAGTGTAATGTATCCAAGTTTGCTGATGATGTTGGGTGGGAATGTAAGCTGAGAGGAGGACACAAAAAGTCTGCAAAGGGATATAGACAGGTTAAGCGAATGGGCAAGAACATGGCAGATGGAATATAATGTGGAGAAATGTGAAGTTATCCACTTTGGTAGGAAAAATAGAAAAGCAGAATATTTTTTAAATGGTGAAAGACTAGTAAATGTTGGTATTCAGAGGGACCTGGGTGTCCTTGTACACGAATCACAGTAAGTTAACATGCAGGTACAGCAAGCAATTGGGAAAGCAAATGGTAAGTTAACCTTTATTACAAAGGGATTGAAGTATCAGAGTAAAGAAGTCTTACTACAATTATATAGGGCCTTGGTGAGACCACACCTGGAGTACTGTGCACAGTTTTGGTCTCCTTACCTAAGGAAGGATATACTTGACTTAGAGGGAGTGCAACGAAGGTTCACCAGACTGGTTCCTGGGATGAGGGGATCGTCCAATGAGGAGAGATTGAGTAGACTTGGCCAAATTCCCTCGAAAAAAAACCTAAGTTTGCTGCGTGCGCGCAGCCTCTACCGCGCACGCGGTTCACCTATGAACCGCCCCCTTCACCAGACCGGAAGTTCCGGTTTCCCGCGCATGCGCAGTGCATGCAGGAAACCGGCACTTCAGGACGCCTTATGGGTGAGTACACAGTGCGTACTCACCCGGGAAGGGCCGAATTTTTGGCCCATCATGTCACAAATCAAGCAGCAGCACAGCGAGAGATTTCTATAAGAACTGCAACTCTGAGCAATTTATAACCAAATCCACCTGGGCTGCAACAGAAACGTCTTGATGAACAAGGTCAGTATGAACTTTGTGTTTTTTATGCCGAGATTGAATGCAAACAAATGTAGCAAAGGCCAATTTATCTGCTCACACCCAGTTAGTGACATTTATGCTTATCTGATGATACACACAATGTAATGTTGTCTGAATAAATGTATTATTCTGCAGCTCTAATATTCCTTTCCCCTAATAATTTGCCAGTATATCCCAAGATAATACAAAGAAAGCATTTAACAAGCCCAGCAGAATCTGCTGGTCATTACAGTGAAATATCATGGGAAGCACACCCAGTACCATTGAAATCAACATCTGACCACTGAATGTTTCTGATTAATGAACTTCCAAGTCATCTTCCATCTGTATGCAGTGCACTCTCTGTTAATTGAATCACTTAGTCCTTTAACTCTTATTCGCCTTCCTCCCCCCACCGCCCCGCTACATAACACGACCCTTGTACAGGTTGCTGTGACAGTTAGACTAACATGGAAATGAAGAGAAATGGGACAGAAAAAGGAGCAAAATACTGTAAAAAGGTAGCAGCTCATTTTCTTCTCAGACTGAAAAGGGAATCTTGGGGGAGTCCATGGAAGGAACAGGGAAGCCTGTACCTGAATGAGCAGTGTTGTAGGGGGTGGTGGTTTGTGTCAGCTTTACCTCTGACTTCTGAGTGGTTCGAATCGCTCCCACTCCCTTGGTTCTAGACCTTGGACTTATTTGGGGGTTGTGATAAAAAGGTGCAGCAGACAACTGAGTTTGATGAAAGAACTTCAATCTTTATTAAAAAGGTAAAACACAAATAATAACACTCTTAACACTCTAAAGGTGGGGAACACTTCGGTACAAGCGAGGGAAATGACAGTAGAACAATACTTCACCTCTCCCAACCCCACTAGGTTTTGAAGGACCAGGGATAATGCTCACCAATCCTTTGACAGTTGGGCTAAATCGCGGTTTTGGGGTTCGCTGTTTATGGTGGTTAGTGTCTGCCGTACCCCGTACGCGGTAGAGGACTTGACCTGAGTCTCTGGTCAGTCTTCGCGAGTCCGCTGATGTGGTAGGATGTTGTTTTGGATTTATCTGGTGAGTACCCAATTTCTTTGGTTTAGCAGTAGGGTTTAGAGTCTTTGGGGAAAATCTTACCCAGGGGTAAGTCAGGAGTAGTTTGTAGTGTGGAAACTTTGCGGTTCTTCAGGTTTTCTTCCCTGGAGTTGGTCTTTGTTGGTCGCGGTGGCCTGCTATTACCTGGTCAGTTGGGGGTAAAGCGCGGTTGTTGGTTTCGTGAGGCCTTTGGTTTCCGCGATGGCTTTAGGCCTTGTTTAGTGTGTCGGTCGACCTCGTGGAGCCGTCGGTGACTTGTTGCTGCTTGCTGCTCCGGGTGACTGTGTTGGGACCGTTGTTGGAGGTCCATCGAAGTGATATCTTCACGAGCTGGACTCAGGTGTGTCTGAGTGGTGAGCGATGCCGACTCGCTTCCAGCTTGGGTTTTCTTCTTCCTGGTTTCTTCTTCTGATGACCACCGGTTGCGACTGACGACTCGACCTTGAACTGCTTGATGGGCCTTCAATTATACTCAATTGAAGTGGCCTTATCTACCCGCCAAATCTACTCAGTTCATTGTCTGGTTTTTGGCGGGCTCGTAAATCGGTAACGACTTATTAGCACGTTAACTGGGTTTTAACAGGCCTTCAATCTCACCCATTGAACATGGCCTTATCTACCCGCCAAATCTGCTCAGTTCATTGTCTGATTTTTGGTGGGCCTGTTACCAGTAACTGCTCTGTAAGTGTCAAATGGGTTTTGGGATGGTTTGCATCCTGTCGATCTCCTTGGCTGATCACTGGTGATTGGTTTCATGTTTTGGGTTTCTAGGCTGGACTCAGTCTTTTCTATAGCCTGGTCCTGAGTGATTTGTATTATGCATGTTTTCTGATGGGCCCTGTAATCGGTTTGATGGGGCCTGTTATTTTGGGTGGGCCTGTCTTCTCCCAGGGTCTATTGTCAAAATGTTAATGCTTGCTGGGGCTTGAGTGGGGTCATCCCGGTTCCCCAGACAGTGCAATTAACTGCAATAACCAAAACTGCTTTTACAGAGGTCGAACCCATCTTCCTTCACAGCCTTTTCTCCCTTTACAGACCTAGGCATGTTTTTAAAATGCCAAAACTTGGTTTTTGATCTTAAATTCCTTATGTTAGGCCCAAATGCATTTTCATCACTCTGAGGTAGTTCCAAAGTCCTTTTTCCTTAGGTTGGGGATCTGCAAATTTTGGAAACCTTACAGTGTGGAAGCCTATAATTTGCACTCAAATATCCTGCAGTGCTTCTGAGACATAATGTGCTTCTGAGAATTGATTGTTACCAGAAAATAACTGTTAAAGTCACAGTGCAAAGCAGTAAGATGCACTCCATCAGCATGCCAGTAAAGAGGATAGGGTACATAAGGGCACTCTGTTTGGACGTTGAGGCCATTGAACTGCTGTTGCAGGAAGCAGAGCAGAGGAAGGATTCTAGGAACATAGGAACAGGAGTGGGCCATTCAGTCCATCGAGCCTGTTCCACCATTGAATTAGATCATGGCTGACCTGAATCTCAACTCCATTTACCCACCTGAGCACCATATCCTTTGATACCCTTAACTAACAAAAATCTATCGAACTCATTCTTGAACGTTCCAATTGTCCCAGAATCCATAGCCTTTTGGGAAGAGACCTAGATTTCTACTCCCTTATTGTGAAAAAGTGATTCTTGATTTCAGTCCTAAATGGCCGCGCTCTTTTTAAGATTACATCGCTTCCTTCTCGATTCTCTTATCTACCCTATAGAATCCTTTTAACATTTCAAACACTGTGATTAGATCATCAGTCGATCTTCTACACTCAAGGGAATACAAGCCAATATTATGCAACCTGAGCTCATAATTTAATCCTCTGAGCCCTGGTAACATTCTGGGAAATCTGCGGTGCACCCCCTCCAAGGCTAATATACCTTCACGAAGTGCAGTGCCCAAAACTGAACACAGCCCTCCCAATGGCGTCTGATCAAGGCTCGAAACAACTGAAGCATTACTTCCTCTCCTTTGTATTCCAGCCCCCTTGAGAGAAAGGCCAACATTCCATTCGCCTTTGAGATTGTTTTTGTCCCTGTCTACTAATTTTAAATGATTTGTGCACTTGAACTCCCAAAATTTTGCTCTTCCACAGTTCCTAGTTTCTCACCACTGAGAAAATACCCCAATTTATCTTTCTTGTGTCCAAAGTGGATGGGTGCAGCCATCTCTACCATGGAAGAAAAGACATGGCACACAGGACATGGCAAGACGTGGCTGAAACCATCAACAGCAGCAGCACCATGCCAAGGACTTGGGAGCGATGCCGAAAGAGGTTTAATCAGCTAACCAGGAGGAGGAAATTAAGTGTGAACATTTACATGGATTTAAAAAAGGTTCCTGAGCCTTGTGGCAATTATCTAGTGTTTCCCATCACTCAATGTAATAAGCTAGTTGAAATAGTACCATGTAAGGATCGTTCACACCCCTGCATAATAGCCATTGACGCACTAATCACACATCACACTTACACCACTCAAATAGCTGCAAGGAGTTAATGCATGACAATAAAGCAGCACCACGTCCACAGTGACTGCAACTATTGCTGTTTACAAAGGGAAAAGACGGGCCGGATTTTGCGACCCCTACGGGTGCGTATGAGGTGCGTACGCGTCCATAGGGGCCGCGCAAGTGCCGGTTTCAGGCGTGCGAAGCGCATGCGCTGAAACCTGGCACTTGCGATCGGTCAAGAATTCTCTTGACAGATCATCCGCATGCACAAGACTGCAGGTGGAGAGCTCCAGCTTAATGCACAACGTCCGCCCGCTGAATGCCTGTCAAATTCTTACACCTGGTAAAAGCAGGAATTAGCTCCAGCACTAACATATTCTCCAGTTAGGATCATTCTTAATACACAGGTTTGTCTGGACAACTTCTGTTATCATAAGCATTAGTAAAAAGCGGAACCGACGCCAGTAAAGCACACTCACCTTGAGATTATTCTAAAGCAGTTTGCTGTCAATATCTCCCCCATGTGGGAAGGAACAGTAACACAGGTAACAACTTTTTAAAATTCCAGAGAATCTTCTTATGAGGGGAGCAGTAGTTTGGTGGTAGTCCTGTGGAAAGCCCTCACGTCCAATCAGTGGAAAGGCACTTATCTGATCTTACACCAAACAATTCACTGCCGATGGTAAGTTAAAGCCTCCCGTGGAACATAGAATGCAGTAATATCAGTACAGTACTGAGGGGGACTAACGGAACAACGGAAGCCGTTATTAATGCGCAAATCGGCCAATAAGGTGTAGTGAGGAAGAGATACCCTGTGAATTGTAAATCACCACAAGTTGCTGGTCGATTTGTACCTCGCCGCTGTTAGCTTCGCGAAAATGGCTTCTCGCCCTTAACCTCCCCGTGATTTTCATGAAGTTGTTGCATTTTCACATTAATTGCCCGTTAGATGGTCCGAGCGTCTTAACATTCAGGACTGTGCCCAACATCCAACTATATGATAGTGTGGTCTGAGCTTGTAAAAATAGGGCCCTCATGGGATCTGAACTGGATATCGTGTCTTTCACAATTCTCCAATCTTTTCAAAGGTGAGGTGAGAGTGACTGCCCTTGACATCAAGGCAGCATTTGACCGCGTGTGGCATCAAGGAGCCCTAGTAAAACTGAAGTCAGTGGGAATCACGGGGAAGACTCTCCACTGGCTGGAGTCATACCTAGCACAAAGGAAGATGGTTGTGGTTGTTGGAGGTCAACCATCACAGTCCCAGGACATCGCTGCAGGAGTTCCTCAGGGCAGTGTCCTAGGCCCAACCATCTTCAGCTGCTTCATCAATGACCTTCCCTCCATCATAAGGTCAGAAGTGGGGATGTTCGCTGATGACTGTACAGTGTTCAGTGCCATTTGCAACACCTCAGATAACATTCGCGCCACACAAGTGCCAGGCAATGACTATCTCCAACAAGCGAGAGTCTAACAACCTCCCCTTGACATTCAACAGTATTACCATCACCAAATCCCCCACCATCAACATCCTGGGGGTCTCCATTGACCAGAAACTTAACTGGACCAGCCACGTAAATACTGTGGCAACAAGAGCAGGTCAGAGGCTAGGTATTCTGCGGCGTTGTGTCTCACCTCTGACTCCCCAAAGCCTTTCCACCATCTACAAGGCACTTGCCTGGATGAGTGCAGCTCCAACAACACTCAAGAAGCTCGACACCATCCAAGACAAAGCAGCCCGCTTAATTGGCACCCCATCCACCACCTTAAACATTCATTCCCTCCACCACTGGCGTACCGTGGCTGCAGTGTGTACCATCTACAAGATGCACTGCAGCAACTCGCCAAGGCTTCTTCCCGCGACCTCTACCACCTAGAAGGACAAGGGCAGCAGGCGCATGGGACCACCTCCATGTTCCCCTCCAAGTCACACACTATCCTGACTTGGAAGTATGGTGCCATTCCTTCATTGTCGCTGGGTCAAAATACTGGAACTCCCTCTCTAACAGCACTGTGGGAGTACCTTCGCCACATGGACTGCAGCGGTTCAAGAAGGCGGCTCACCACCCTTAAAGAACTGGCCCGTGCCATTGTGTGTGTGTTCCATTGCTGACTGACATTGCGCCAGCGCTCTGAGGTAGCGCCTCTCTCCTCGGCCTTTGCGCCTTAAGACAGGTGTGAAGCGCCTGATTTAGCACTCCAATCACCTGCAGGGGCGATAAAAGTCAAGTTTGCAGTCGGTGGCGATAATTAGTGCCAGGCGCTAATCTTTGCGCCCGGACGATAATTGCGCCCCAAATGGGGCGATACTGAATTTCTCCCCCTATAACTTTTATTAAAATTAAAAGGTAACAAACTTAAACACACTTCACACTTAAACAGGTTTGGGGAACACACGGTTACAGGCGAGGGAAAAATGCCAGTATACAAGAAAAAAAACCTTTATCCCTCCCAAAAATCCTCACTTTCTAGTTAGGTTTCGGTTTCAGGAGATCAGGGATAATGCTCACCAAACAGGGGTATTAACAGTACGAAATCCAGCCAGGTAAGTTGATGGTGATTCTGGTCATCGAATGTCTTCCTTTACCATGTGGCTTCTGGGCAGAGCTGAGAGGGAGCGTTCCAGCGTGGTCGGCGAGTCAAAAGAGAAAGAAATCTTGGGTCCTGCTGCAATTATAGTCCTTTTTCGCACCCCCCCCCCCCCCCCCCCACAAAACTCCTCACAAAAACTGGTTTTGTAATGCAGTGAGTTTTCAGGTGAGGCCTGTTCATTGTCTTGTTAAATTTTGATGGGCCTTCAACTATGCTAAACCAAATCAAATGGCTTACGTCCTGTTGAGCTGTTGTTCCATGGAAGCTTGCATTGTTCTCATGCTTTGGGTTCCTTGCTGGGCCTAGCATTCCTATGGGCTCTGTATTTTGGGTGGGGCGGCCTTCTCCCAGGGCCTATTGTCCAAATGTTAATGTTTGCTGGGCTTTGAATTCCCAGACAATGCAATCCTCGAGCCTGCTATTCAGAGTTAGATCCACGTGCTGTACATGTCCAGACATATTCCTTTAAAGTTCCAAAGTCCTTATTTTTTTCCCCTTAGATTTTTGGGCATCTGCAAATTTTGGAAAACTTTACACAACCCAGATCTGGTGATTGATGGCTAAACTGGTTCCACACCAGATACATTTAAATTTGCATCCTTCAAACTTGAAAAATAGTGGTGAATGAGTGGTTGAGCAAATCAACAGCTGCAGAGGTTCTGTGGTGAATGGAAGACAGTCTTTATTCATATGTTTACAATTTCACTACAAATAACACACAGAAGAAATCTTCCTCATTGTAATTGTATGTTAAGGTGCTCTCGTGGAAAGAGTGTGGCCTAAAAATTCAATACAGTGAGTTGTACTGCATTTACAACAGTGGAAAATGAGTTGCACCCTCTGATGGTCTGGAGAGATATTTACGCCAGAATTTCCCTAGTCCACTCATTTGCCTATCCATTGGCGTAATGATTGGTGCAAAACCCTTGTAAAATGGGAATAATGTGCTGAGGTGCATGGAAATTAGAGTGCAGCCTTTAAAGCGTCGGTTCTGGCTGAAAACTGACAGAAGGTTGTGGGTTCAAGTCCCACTCCAGAGACTAGAGCACAAAAATCTAGGCTGACACTCCAGTGCAGTGCTGAGGGAGAGCTGCACTGTCGGAGGTGCCGTCTTTCAGATGAGACGTTAAACCGAGGCCCCGTCTGCTCTCTCAGGTGGACGTAAAATATCACATGGCGCTATTTTGAAGAAGAGCGAGAGAGTTATCCCTGATGTCCTGGCCAATACCTATCCCTCAACCAACATCACTAAAACAGATTATCTGATCATTATCACATTGCTGTTTGTGGGAGCTTGCTGTGCACAAATTGGCTGCCGCGTTTCCCACATTACAACAATGACTACACTTCAAAAAGTACTTTATGTAAAGTGCTTTGGGGCGTCTCGGTGGTCATGAGAGGCGCTGTATAAATGCAAGTCTTTCTTTCTTTCAAAATCCAGGAAGACATTAATAAACTTGCAGAACGGGCAAATAAACTTCAATATAGATAAGTGTGAGGTGGTAAATTTTGGTACGAAGAATAAGGAGGCCATATACTCCTTGGAAAATAGGTGTCTAAATGGGGTAGAGGAGCAGAGGGATCTGGTACAGATACACAAATCACTAAAAGTAGCGACACAGGTTAACAAGGCCATAAAAAAGGAAACAAAGCACTGGGGTTCATTTCTAGGGGGATAGAATTGAAAAGCAGAGAAGTTATGTTAACCTTGGTTAGACCACAATTAGGAGTACTATGCACAGCTCTGGTCTCCGTATTATAAAAAGGATATAAGGTACTGGAGAAGGTGCAGAAAAGATTTACTGGAATAATACCAGAACTGAGAGGTTATCCCTTTCAGGAAAGATTGAACAGCCTGGGGCTCTTTTCTCTAAAAAAAAATAGAGGGTTGAGGTGACTTGATACAGATCTTTAAGATTATGAAAGGGTTTGATAGGGTAGACGTAGAGAAGATGTTTCCACTTGCAGGGAAGACCAGAACTAGGGGCCATAAATATAGTCACATAAAAACATAAGAAATAGGAGCAGGAGTAGGCCATTTGGCCCCATTCAATAAGATCATGGCTGATCTTCTACCTCAACTCCACTTTCCTGAACTATCCCCATATCCCTTGATTCCCTTAATATCCAAAAATCTATCGATCTCTGTCTTGAATATACTCAACGACTGAGCCTCCACAGCCCTCTGAGGTAGAGAATTCCAAAAATTCACCACCCTCTGAGTGAAGAAATTTCTTCTTATCTCAGTCCTAAATGGCCGACCCCTTATTCTGAGACTGTGATCCCTGGTTCTAGACTCCCCAGCCAGGGGAAACATGCTCCCTGCATCTACCCTGTCAAGCCCTGTAAGAATGTTGTATGTTTCAATGAGATCACCTCTCATTCTTCGAAACTCTAGAGAATATAGGCCTAGTCTACTCAATCTCTCTTCATAGGACAATCTCCCCATCCCAGGAATCAGTCTGGTGAACCTTTGTTGCACGCCCTCTATAATAAATAAATAAATAATAATTATCACTGATAAATCCAGTAGGGAATTCCGGGGAAACCTCTTTACCCAGAGTGTGGTTAGAATGTGGAACCTGCTACCACGAGGAGTAGTTGAGGCGAGTAGCATGGATGCATTTAAGGAGAAGCTAGATAAATATGAGGGAGAAAGAAATAGAGGGATATATTGATGGGGTTAGATGAAGAAGAGTGGGAGGAGGCTCGTGTGGAGCATAAACCCTGGCATGGACCTGTTGGGCCGAATGGCCTTTTTCTGTGCTGTAAAACTATGTAACACTTGGCTCACTCACGTGACTATCAGCCAGCTTGACTGCTTGGAGGTGAATCTCCACATGGTGTGTTAAGCCGCTGAAATACCAATGGAAAAAGAACTGCGCTCGTTGCTGCTCAAGAGAGTGATTGATAACAGGGTTTCCTAGGTCAGCGCATTTGCAGACCCATTAGAGCAATGACTGACACAAATCCCATGCAACGGGTGTAAGCTGCCGGAGTGTATGGAACCTGGAGTACAGCCGTTAAAAAGACACTTCAGCATGCACATTTCAGCAGCCAGCTGAGGGATAATCTGGTACGAAAGATGCTGTGCTTGTCTCTGTTACATATTAACATAAGAAACATTGGGGGTGAAATTGGTTTTCAGCGATAAGGTAAAATGGTCGCTAGTGAATTGGCAGCCTGTTTTGCACCCTGCTAAATGTTCTTTTCCTTTTGAAGGTGGGGTGTAGAACAGGCTGCCAATTCACTATCGACCATTGTGCACTGTTGCCGAAGACCAGTTTCACCCCCATACTGTATCACTGCACTGGAGGTTTCCTGCCACAGTTTGAAACTGTCGAGGCCAAATAGTCTTCCATTGTCAGCTATAAAATGCCAAAATATGGGGGTAATTTTTGTGCATTTAGTATCAGGAACACAGAGGGCTGGATTTTCATTGACCCATGGAGGCGGGTTTGGAGGCGTGTGGGGGGTTAAAATTGCGAAAACTGGCGGGCGGGCACAAGCCCGCCTCCATCCCGCCTCCACGCAATTTTCATTAAATCGTGTCTGCTGGTCCCGACTCCAAGAGGCGGGATAGGCTGTTAAGGCCCTTAACAAGCACTAAATTGCCTCTATAATGCCATTTTGAAAGGTCTTTGTGATTTTAACCCTTTTTCTACTTGAAGCACGCCTGTTCTGAACCACGAATGTGAAACCTGGTGGGAGCACGGCTGGCTGATCTGGGAGTGGTGGTGGTGAATGGGAGACATATCTGGGAGTGGTGGTGCAAAAATATCTGGGAGCTGCTGCTGCTCATTTTGCATCCAGGTCCTCTCACAGCAAAGGCCAGGCAGTCTTTGCAGACCTTCAATGCAGCAGCAATGATGACATCATCGGAGGCGACTTTCAGACTGAAAACACTAATTGGGTCATGGGTTCCCACATGCTGGAACTCAATTGCCCAATTAGGTGAAAATCGCATCAATCTCCCACATCCAATTGCAGTCGGGTGGATAACACGAAAAGTGGATGACACGATCCCAACCCGCCCCAGTATCAAAATCCAGCCCAAAGAATCAGCGGTGTGGAGCAGCAGGAAATTTGCGCACATAATCTAAAGAGCAACTACATCGCATTTTAAATCCTTTAAGGTGCAAAAACCCACAAGCGACTGCCATAAAAACACCTCCAAAAATTCCATCCCTGACAGCAGCTGAAAATCCCTTTAATTATCACTGGAAATGACTTGGTTGGTGGGTGGGAGCAGAAACTGGCTGTAGTTGGGTGGGATGAGACAAGAATGGCGTAATTTAACACTGACTTGTATACATGTATTAGGCTCCTGTCTTTTTCTGATGGGAGTTCTGGCTGCCAGGATGCAGAAGTCAACGGAGAATAAAATTGGGTGGGGTGTAAAATGGGTGTCCGACCCAAAGCCGCCAGTTTCCCACCCGACGGGTTAGGTTCAAATTTCTCCCTCAGTCTTTGCCCGCCCAGCACTCTTGGACCCCTGGCACCCTTGTCTGGTGCTCCCCATCCCTTTGTCCCCACCTCATGCCTGGTGACCCTCTTCCCACACCAGGAAGGTACCCAATGCACAAAGAGCTGCCAGCAGCCCTTCATTGCCTGCGAGGGCCTGACAACACAGCTGTGGTATTCCAGAGTAGGTAAGGTAGTGACATGTTTATATTACTAGACTAGTAATCCAGAGAGTGAGAGTTCACATCCCACCTTGGCAGTTTGATCATTTAAATCAGTTTAAATAAAACCTAGGCCACGATTTTATCAATGGAGGTGGGTTGGGTGCAGGTCAGGTGGTTTCCGGCTTCCAGTCCCGCCCCCAACTGCATCCAGCCCACAGACGTGATTTTGCCTTGATTGACCTTGTTAAGCCCGCCCTGCGGGCTTGCCGGCCAATTAACAGGAAGCCGGTCAGATGACATCATTTGATGACGTGTCATCTGCCGGGTTCCTTAAAGGGACCACGCACAATTTTATTTTGACAGTTGATTTCTCAGTGTTTGACAGCATTGAAGTGCTGCAAACACTGACAATCACTGCACAAAGGTGACCTCTTGCACCAAGGCTCTCCAATGACTCCCTCCATAGGCTGGAATAGATGGCAGCTGCAGGTGAGGTGGCAGAAGCGATCTGTCACTGGTGAGAGAGGTTCTCCCAGTGAGGTGGCACTGGACATGGATTTAAAAACCTGAATCCTAAAGAAGAGTGTAAATGTATTAAAAATGCAGTTCCCAACATTTTCTTACCTCTGAAACTCACCAGTGCAACATTGGATCCTTCACACCACTTCTGCAGCTGTCATCAATCCAGAATCATTACAGCAGACTCACAACACGCCACACTTACCTGGCATGGTGTACGGACGTCGGGAAACCCGAGCCAGAAGCGGCAAAATTCAAAAGTAGGCTGTCAACTACTGGCAACTACCTGTTAATAGGCAGGTAATTGCCTTTAATCATCTTCCCGCCGCTAGGTGTCGGGTCCATTCACAAATCGGGGACCCGACACTTGGGAAAATTGTTTGGAGGTGGGTTGACGGCGGGATCGCAACCCGCCGTCAATCAAAACAATTTTAACCTTTGACCTGCCTCCAAACCCGCCCTCTGAGCGCCGGCAAAATCCAGGCCCTAGTATCAGTAAAAGTGGCCATCACCCCTGTGCTCGCTGACCTACATTGTCTCCCGGTTAAGCCTTGGTTTTTGAAATTCTCATCCTTGTTTTCAAATCCCTCCATGGCCTCGCCCCTCTCTATCTCTGTAATCTCCTCCAGCCCCACAAGCCCCCGAGATATCTGCGCTCCTCTAATGAATGAATCAAAAATAAATCGTGCCACAGAGATGAACTGGCAGTAAATTGTGCAAAGAGGCTGATTTTGCTTCATCCAGTGAACTGAAGAGATTTGTGAGCAGACACACGTATTGCCTGCACACCACTCATGCTGGTGGTCCAGTACTCGGGCGCTGTTATCAAGCTCAGAATGTCACAGAATCTGACCTATCAAGGCACAAGTAATTGACGTTACTTTTCTAAGCACTAAAGTTTCTCACTTTTATTCTGCTCTGCTACACATAAACTTGTTTGTACCTTTAAAAGTAAACTGAAGATATTGGAAATGTCAACAGTCAGGAAGATTTAGGTAAAGACTTGTTTGATATGATATAAGAGATCGCTGTGGACTGCATTTAAACTTGTGTGTTTTGGCATCAAACACCTCTAAAGAAAGTTGTGAATCAATGAAGCCACATCCGCCACTTGTGATTTTACATTGAGGCACTATTAGACTAAGTAGGGATTTGGCAACCTATAGTCCAATGATAGTTTGTTTCACTCACACAAAAACACTTTAAAATTTTACTGTATTCTTTCTCCTCTCATAATGTAGAATGTTAAATTCTTAATGCTCTTTAAAATTCCTTATTTACATAGATTAAAGCTTTGGTTAATTTTCTAGTTTTATGTGGCATATATTTAATTTGTACCCTAGTATGTCCTTTAAGTATTCAACATTTGCATATTTTCCCCTTTTCCATTTCTAGTATATCCTCCCCATTTCAACCCACACAGCTTTAAAATCACCTCTCCTGAAATCTTTTTAAAATTCATTCACGGGATGTGGGTGTTGCTGGCAAGGCCAACATTTATTGCCCATCCTTAATTGCCCTTGAGAAGGTGGTGGTGAGCCGCCTTCTTGAACCGCTGCAGTCCGTGTGGTGAAGGTACTCCCACAGTGCTGTTAGGGAGGGAGTTCCAGGATTTTGACCCAGCGACGATGAAGGATCGGTGATATACTTCTTAGTCAGGATGGTGTGTGACTTGGAGGGGATCTTGGAGGTGGTGGTGTTCCCATGCGCCTGCTGCCCTTGTCCTTCTAGGTGGTAGAGGTTGCGGGTTTGGGAGGTGCTGCCAAAGAAGCCTTGGCGAGTTGCTGCAGTGCATCTTAAGGTTAACTCTGCAATCCTGCGCTTCCAACAAGGAAGCATGCTCAATCGGAGCACGGATTGGAAATAGGGCTACAACTGGAAACATGGGATTATGGAATTAACCCACTGTTATACTCATTTTATGAGCTCTGCCAATTGTCTGCCCCACAATATTGAACCCAATTCGACGTCCACATCAAGGAATTCTTTGGCCCCAATGAACAGAATTAATTTAAACAGTTGTCTTCAAGTCAACTTTCTAATTGGATGGAAATGCAGCAGTCAGTAAAAACAAAAACATGGGAGAGTGCAGAGGGAGAACATGACTTGGCGTTTCCATGTAAATGCAGCTAAAGTTACTCAGATTGTGATGCCATGCCCAGTGGCCGAGTAAGAGACGGCTTCGAGGATTCTGCCTTCTCTTAGGACAACAACACCAGAACACCAGTTCTGACGAAGGGTCATCGACCTGAAACGTTAACTCTGTTTCTCTCTTCACAGATGCTGCCTGACCTGCTGAGTATCTCCAACATTTTCTGTTTTTATAACACCAGAACATTCTCTTTTCAGTCCCCTCCGATGCCTTCACTGGTGGAAGAAAGCCAGCAGGCCAAGACAATGGAGTCTAAACCCAGGAAAGCAGTCTGTCCTGGGTCGATCCCAGGAATCAGTGGCCCTGAGAAGAGGACCACCTCTATCCCAAGAGGTTGGCTATCATATAGAGCATCCGTCTACATCTCAGACCCTAGACCCACCGTAGGTGGTGCGTAGAAGTGTTAGATTAGGACAAAGGAAAACTAAAATTGGTAAAGGGCAGTCCATAGTAGTGAAACATATGTTAGAAACGAATGCTGGGAGCTTCTGCGGGAGGTTTGCCCAATCGGCCGCCATAACTTTGATGGAAGCTGGGCAGAAAGCCTGTTTACAACTTGTAGGCTTCGCAAAATCCCCCAGAAACTCAACCAGAGCCCTAAAGGGAGTGATTTTTGGACTTTTCATACAAACTTGGGATGATGGGACCTCAGTGAAGGGATTTGATGTAAAAACCTAAAGATCACAAGAAGAAAACCCTGAGGAAACTGACTTTTCGAATCTTACTGTTGGGAAAGACACCTTCACAGACACACAGGCTGCAGAGGGGCGTGGCCAGGCAGTGTAGTAAACTGTCGACAAAACCAAAAAACTCACAAACACATTCAAATATGGATCCCCAGGGGCAAACAAGATGCTGGAAATCTAAAATGAATCAATGACAATATAACTTCGATCACACAGTTTCATAGCCATTATCCCATCAAAAAAGCCAATCAAGCTGGTATCCACAGAACAGATTTAAAAGCCCGCCAACAGAAGGACAATAGGGTGGAGATTTGGCGCGTAGATAAGGCGGTGTTTAAATCGGAAAGCGATTAACACTAAGCAAAAACCATCGGAACTGGCAAGCCTGCCAAAAACTAGACAATTGGACTGAGCAAGGTTCATTTACAATCTAAAAGGAATTCGTTTTAGTAAGGGTTTTTTTGGGCGCGAAAAAGAAACTGGTATAATTTGAGAGCCTGTGCCATAATTTCTCTCTCTTTTCGGACTGACTGACGACGCGGACACAGCTCTCTCCCTGCTCCAGCAAAACTTACCACAAGCCACGAGGAAGAAGGCCAGAAGACCAGCACGCAAGAAGAAACCAGAGCGACTGCCGCAGTGACCATCAGACACCTCGCAGCAACAAGGGCCTTACGGAGTCCTTTTAAACAAAAGACTCTAATATCCTGTCAAGGATTCGTTGGTGAGCATTATCCCTGATCTCCTGAAACCAAAAACCTAGCCAGATAGTGGGATCTTTGGGAGGGATAAGGTTTTGTTTGATATATTGTCATTTCCCTCGCTTGTACCGTGTGTTCCCCAAATCTGTGTTTAAGTAATAAGTGTGTTTCAAGTTTGTTACCTTTTTCTTTTAATAAAGTAAAATTCCTTCATCAGAACCTGTTTACTGCAATTTTGTTCACAACCCCTAAATAAGCCCAAAGTCTAGGAACCGGAGGGGTGTTGGAGCGATTCGAACCGCTCACTTAAGATACCCCTTACACAACTATATCCGGGGTTTCCGCCAATCTACCGAAGCCGCGCACCACTGAGGAAATTTCTGGCTATAAAGTTGAACTGGAATTGAAAAAGATGTTCGTAGACTTCTGACCCTCATAGGACTTCTGCTTTTAATGATGCATAGAATGTTTGAAAGGGTTGTCAGGATAATTTATATAAATATCCTGCTTATTACAGATGTCGTATAGCTATAATCTTATCAGACATTACTGAAAGTCTCTGCGATTAATTTCTCTCCATAGCTGCTGACCACTCACTTTTTGAGTGTGTGGTCAATGCTCCTAGCCTCCATTCACACTACCTCAAACATACATAGGCCCAGAAATTCGCCTCTCCAGCTTGCCGCGGGGGTAAGGATCGCGCGCGCACTTACCTACCGCGCCTGCCGTTCTGCTTCTGGCCCACGGGGACTTCAGCTCCTGGGCCTGCTCCAAGAGCCGGCGTGCAGTGCTTGCATGTCCCAGGGGCGTAGTTAGTGCGATGCGTCCCCTGGGATCACGTGGGCCATGGAGAGCCAATGGCAGCAGACCATCTTTCATTCATAGATTTGACAGGACCTGTCAAATCTATGAATTGAAATCGGCCTCAAAACAACACCTAAACTTCAAATAATTTTTTTTAAAAACCATCACATTTTTAAAATAAGTATAAGTTAAATAAATTAACTACTTTAAACAAAAACTTAAATTTTTGAAAAAGTTAAAATACTTTTTAACAGTGCTAAAAATAAACTTACCTTTCTTTAAAGTATCTAAAAAAGATAAACCTGTTGAAAAAATGTTTAAATTATAATTAATTAACCACTTACCTTGTTGAAAACGGGTCCTACACCTCCTTTTTAAAAGCGCAGGTTCTTCAATACTTACCCTCCCGGAGAAACCTGAAAAAAAACCTAAGTTTGCTGCGTGCGCGCAGCCTCTACCGTGCGCGCGGTTCACCTCTGAACCGCCCCCTTCACCAGACCGGAAGTTCCGGTTTCCCGCGCATGCACAGTGCATGCAGGAAACCGGGACTTCAGGAGGCCTTACGGGTGAGTACACAGTGCGTACTCACCTGGCAAGTGCCGAATTTTTGGCCCATATATTTCTGCACAATTAAAGTCATCACACAGTCCATTGTGTGCGATCTCTTCTGTACAGGCATGGTGTTTCAGCAATGCTTAAAAGTGATAGTGCATAATGGCCTGTGGGGTGAGTTCATCACTCCTTGGTGCCCTTCTCGAAAGCTGGACAAGTTGGCAGGTATAGAGGTTCAGTGTGCCGATAAAGACTGTGTGGGTTGTCTGTAACTGTAGAGAAAGCCTCTGCTTCGCTCAGCTGCAAACTGCCATAGGTTTTGAGCCTATGGGCTAATGCTGCTGCAATTCACTTTGGCTCACTCCTTAATGCAAGATTTTCTGAACAAGCAAAATAAAGCCAATGAGTAAGATCATTCACAAAACTCATTTAGTTAACTACCCTGACGTAGGTACTTTCTGTTCTTCTGTAATTAAATGTCACCCTGGATTATTCCTTTTTCAATTTGGTTTTTGGACACAAGCTGCTGTGAGATGTGATCAATAATTCATAATTAAAGGGTCAGATCAGACAAGAAGACAAATGCACTAAAGAGCCTCCTTTATGATCTATTTAGGATTAGATATGCGTCATTAATTCAATAGGCAGATGCCTGGGACAATGCAGACACCTCTTTCATTAAATCTAACAAAATCCATTAATGACCCAATGTACAAGAATCCTTGAGTTAGAATTGACACGAAACCAATGCTATTTAATGAATGACAGAATTCTAGAGCCCGATATTAATCTGAAGCTGGCTTCCGAGCCAGGGGATGGAATTGCATGGGGGGAACCCGGAAGTCAACGGAGCGGGTCGGAATCGGTAATCTCAACTCAATTGTACCATTTAATTTTGACTTCCAGGTTTCGCGTCTCCAAGCTGTACAATGGGCGTGATGCGCACCCACATGACACAATCTCAGCTGTATTTAAAGGGACAGTCTCCAATGGAAATTGGAGGTGTTCAAGATGGATGGTGGACATAGAGCAAAGACAGCACCCCGATTTAATGATGCCTTGCTGGAATTACTGCTGGGTGCAGACAAGAGGAGGAGGAGGGACGCTCTTTTCCCCAACAATGGGAGGAAGAAACCTGCGGCTCTCACCAGGAAGGCATGGTTGGAGGAAGTTGAGGAGGTGAGCAGCAGGAGCGTTGTACCCAGGTCATTGATGCAATGTAGAAAGTGGTTTAATGACCTAACCAGGTCAAGAAAAGTGAGTACATTTGCTGATTCAACTACATCCTGTGCTTTACGCCTCCCTCTTTCACTCTGTCTTGCTAAGTCACATCACTCCTTACACTTACTCAGCATTCAGCAGCACCCAGCCTTCACTTTGTGTGCACTTCATCACCTCCCCATTTATCCATCCACCATTGACACTCACCCCAATCCTTATACAATGTGATGCATCGGTCTCATAGTCACCCTCACCGAATGCACTGCATCCATTGGGTGAATACCTCACCTTCACTCACTCACGGGTCTGTTTTTTCGTCCCTTGTAGGAGAAGAGAGTGAAAAATGCAAGGGAGAGGGAGAGGACTGGAGGTGGGCTGCCACAAATAGTCCAGCTAACAGATGCAGTGGAGGAAGCCCTGGAGATAAGTGGCACATCAGCGTCCCTCTCAGTCGGAGATGGAGAAAGGGAGCTCGCAGATGGCTGGTGACAGAATTACAAATATCTCTGACACACATCTGCTGACTTTATTTCATCAATGACTCAACTATGAGAAGACTGAGTATGGTGATTGTCAAGACTGTTACTTTGCCATGACTAAATCATTATCCCTTTCTGTTGTCTTCCAGGGCCTTCACGCATAGATCAAGAGTCTGTGTACATGCCTGACGATGATTCCTCAGAGAACCTCATTCCTTCTGAGGGTGCACCGTCACAGGACATACAGCCAAGCACCAGCACAAATACTGGCACTTCAGTGGATCCACTTAGACAGTTAGTTGGGTTTTCACCTGATGATTTACACCTCACAAGTGAGCACGAGCAGACACTAGTGGCAGGGACAGCTATGGAGAGTCCGCGCCGGGCAATGCTATCCTCTCCAAGCTCTATTAACACATGTGCTGAACCCTGGGGGCTATCGTTGAGAAGGGGAATGCTACAGGTACATCAGCAACTTAGCCAGGTACTGACAGATGTCTCACACACACTCTCCACAATAGTGGAGAGGATAGAGGAGTCCAACTCGATCACAAGTGGATTGGTGGTGCAGCGAGTTGTGAGAATGTCTGCCATGGAGAGAGTGACCACCTCCATGGAGCTTCAAGCATGGCTCTCAAATGAGTCCATGCAGGCCAGGAGCACGGCCGTGCAGAGTGATGTGATGCTGGCCCAGGAGAGGGATAGGGATGGTGGTAAAAGGGGACATGGATGTGGGAACGCCATTCAAAAGCGCACCCACTTCTCACCCGTTGCCCTGCCTCAGTCAGTACTCGACATGCTATCTCATCCCCCGATGGCCAAATCTGCCCCTGCACAGGAACAGGTAGAGCAGTCTTTAGCAGGGCCCTCAGGGGCTCCAAAACCCAGTGGGCATAGGACAAAAGCATCTCAGCAGTCAGAGTACGGTTCTGAGCAGCCGACCTCTACCTCTGCTGAAGCCACACAGGCTGCATCATATAGAAGCGGCAGGAAGAGTAAGGTCAAGAAATTGTAATTCACCGAGGGTATTTGACAAAATGTTATGTTGTTAGCATCACTTCCACGTATTGTGTCCCAAGCGCCAACTCGCCCTTTCACTAGTTTCATGATGAATGTCAATACGTGCCGGGACCCATTGGGCATATGTGCAATGGGTGGATGAGTGGTTGAAGGACTGTTCAGTGCAAAGGGAGGGGGTGGTTGGTCCTGGTGGTGGGAGTGGACCGCAGGATTTCATTTGTTATGTTTTCACATTATCGTTATTAGGGCATCACTGGCATGCCAGACAGCAATGTAAGCAACTGGTCTGGTAATGGGTGCCCCATCTTCATTCTCCTCCATGTTCTCCTCATCCGAAGATGAGTGATGAGCCCCTTCTTCCTCCACCTGCGATCCTCTCTGCTGCGCAATGTTGTGCAGGATGCGGCGCACCACTATCATTCTAAACACCCTCGCTGGCGAGTACTGAAGGGCGCCTCCAGACCTATCTAGATACCTGAAGCGCATCGTCAACGTTCCGATGGCTTGCTCTATGACACACCTCGTGGTCATATGTCTCTCGTTGTAGCGCTCCTGTGCCTCATTGGTGGGGTTCCCCACAGGTGTCAGTTGTCATGAGCCACGTTTGAAGGGGTATCCCTTGTCTCCTATGAGCCTGTCCAGGAAGGAAAAGATCTGAGATGTTGGACTGCCTCAGAATGAAGGCACCATGACAGCTCCCAGGGAATCTGGTGCATGTACCTCTTCTTGTGGTTGCACACCAGCTGCGCATTGATGAACGAATATCCCTTGCAGTTTATAAAAACTCCTGGTTGCTGTGGTGGTACTCAGATTGCCACATGTGTGCACTCGAAGGCACCCTGTATCTGTGAGAATCCAGCCACAGAGGTGAACATAGAAACAGGAGTCGAGCCTTGTTCCGCCATTCAGTCAGATCATGGCTAATCTGTACCTCAAACCCATTTGCATACCTTTGCTCTATATTCCCTGATACCCCGACCCAACAAAAATCTATTGATCTCAGTCTTGAAAGTTTCAACTGACCCAGCAACTACAGCCTTTTGGGAGAGAGAGTTCCAGATTTCTAAACCCTTTGTGTGAAGAAGTGTTTTCTGATTTCACTCCTGAATGGCCTGGCTCTAATTAAGATTATTGCCCTTTGTTCTGGATTAACCCACCACAGGAAATAGGTTCTCTTTAGCTACCCTATCAAATCCATTTATCATTTTAAACACCTTGATTATATCACCCCTTAACCTTCTGTACTCAGGGGAATACAAGCTACATTTATGCAACCTATCCTCATAATTCAACTCTTTTAGCCTCAGTATAATTCTGGTGAATCTGCACTGCACCCCCTCCAAGGCCATTATGTCTTTCTTAAGAGGCTGTGCCCAGAACTGAATGCCTGCTCCAGATGGGGTCTGACCAAGACTCTATATAACTGAAGCACTTTGTATTCAAGCTGCTTTGAGATAAAGGCCAACAGTCTATTTTGATTTCTTCTTGTGTCCCCCTGCTTTTAGTGATTTGTCTTTATGGTCAGCCAAATCTCTTTGCTCCTCCACGGTTCATAGTTTTTCACCATTTAGAAAATACACTTATTCGTCTTTCTTAGATCCAAGTTGGATGACCTTGAAGGGATAATTACTAGTCCTAGCCCCTTTAGGGCTACCCCGGATCAGGCGTATTCCTCAGACGTTCACTTTCAACTAAAGTTTGAGGTAGCCGAATCCTAAAGATGCTTAATTGGGTCTAAAGGCCTGGACAATCTCTCCCTAAAGGAAAGGAATAACCTGAAGATGTTACCATCCTCCAGATAGTACTTTTAATAAGTTTAACTAGACTGTAACCTTCCGGATATTATGAGGGTCCGGAAAACTCCCCCAGAATTCTGTAACTCCTCACCAAAGAGTGTACAGAGATTGAGTTTGAGTTTGATACAGAAGTATTATGTGAGATAATTCTAAAAATATATAGATTTATTAAAGAACCAACATGTAATTACAGTAGGTGTTTCAATTGCAACAGTTCCAAAAAGAGTAAGTTTACAATTCTTATTATCAGATCTTAACTTCGCTACAGTTTTACAGTTCTTAGTCTTATTCCAGGATATCCACCAAAATCAAATACAGTACAGTACCTTGATCCCCGAGGTACAAAGAGTTGTAGACTTACAGAGCCGCCTCTGAAGCCTGAGAATCGCTTTGCCCCTTTACAGCGAGACTATCATCCCATTTGAAATTTCAATATTTATATCCTTTTTCAGTGGTATTTCCTTTGAAGTTTTCTGCTGATGTAAGCTAATTATCTCTAGTCATTTTTCTGCTGACCCCTGCTATTCTTACAGTCACCTCAGCTGGTAGCATTAAGAATTATGTCTCTACCCTAGGTGTTCGAAGCTCACCATATAAAACGGTGTAACAGCAGGTGCATTTCACTTGATGTCATCTCTACCAAGGCCTTCTGTTTGTGTCTCTTTACGAAGTGTAAATTAGAACACCTCAACCAGGGTGATCTATGCAATTCTTAAGTCACCTCAGCTGGTTGTAACACAGACTCATGTCTCTCCTCCGTAGGTGTTCTAAGTTTAACATAAAAACGATGTGATGGCAGGTGTTTCTTTTACTTGATGTTATTTTTATGAAGGCATATGTTTCTTAATTTTATGTGTTTCTTTCAGAAGTGTAATTTAGAACACCTTAACAGGGTGTACCATTGTCTTTTTTCCAAATATTCAGACGCCAGGAGCCTCCAACCTCCTGTTTCAATAAGGTTATTGATTCAGTGTCAACAACTTATCTTATCTCTATTACCAGAATGCTGTAACAGTTTTAGATTGTTGAGGCTTCCAGATTTCCAGACCTAGTTTGTCATGTTTTAATAAGGCCAGAATTCTTTCATAGAATGGTGTGTTTTCCTGAATAGGTATATGGCTTATTCCTTCACAACCACACACTTTCCCACATTGTACACCATTTACTACAGTTTTGCCCACTCACTTAATCTCTCTATGTCCCTTTGTAACTTCCTGCTCCCATCTGCCCTACTTAGCATGCCTCCCAACTTAGTGTCATATGCAAACTTTGTGATACAACTCTCTATTCCATCATCCAAGTAATTGACAAATATGGTGAAGAGCTGTGGCCCCAGTACAGATCCCTGGGGAACACTATTTGTCATATCCCGCCAATCAGAGTGCATTCCGTTTATCCCTACTCTCTGTCTCCTACCTCCCAACCAATTTCCAAGCTCTGCTGCAAGTTTGCCTCTAATTCCATGCGCTTTTGTTTTTGCTAATAATCTCTTGTGCAGAACCTTATCAAATGCCTTCTGGTAGCCCATATGGATAACATCCATAGACACTCCCTTATCCACCATGTTAATGACCTTCTCAAATAATTCAACTAAATTAGAATGACATGACTTACTCTTCTCAAATCCATGCTGACATTCTCTGATTAGCTCAAATTTGTCCAACTGCTCAGTCACTCTGTTCCTAATAACAGATTCTAATAATTTCCTCAAAGCTGACGTTAGACTGTCAGATCTCTAGTTATCTGGCTTCTCTCTGCCACCCTTCGTAAATAATGGAAAGACATTTGTAATTTTCCAATCCAACGGCACAATTCCCAAATCAAGAGTGCTTTGGAAGATTATGACGAACGCATCTGCAATTCCCCCACCTACTTCTTTCAATACCCAGGGATGGAAATCATCAGGTCCTTCAGATTTGTCTATCTTAAGTCTCATTATACTCTCCATTACCATTTTTCTACTTATATTAAATCTAATAAGTTATTTTTTAGTTTCTCTTGTGTCTCGGGTATTTTGTCCTCTTCCTCTACTGTGAAGACGAATGGAAAGTATTCAGGTAACAAGTCTGCAATTTCCTTATTGTTGATTATACTATCACCTGCTTCTGTCTTCAATGGGCCCACAATTCCCTTAGCCACTGTCTTTCTCTTAATATATTTATACATTTAATATATTTCTATCTTGTTTCAAAACTTACTTTGGATATTAGGGCTTAGAAATTTGGTTGCTTATCGCCCATTGTTTGGGTGCTATGGGTGCTGAATTGGGACCAAAATGGCGTCCGAGCAGCGCATATACATTTCTGGTGTGGGCTGCGCCAGACGCCATCTGGGTGAGAGTAGTAGGGCGGCCATTAGGAGCATGCGCTGGAAGTATGGTAAGTCGGCAGATCGTGACGTCACTCAGCGTTCAATGCTGATTTGACACCAGCGTTGCCATTTTCGTCGTCATCGCTGGAGCTAATGCATTCAGCAGCAGGAAGGACCCCCACCAGCGCTATTTAAAGGGATCAACACCTTCTTCCTTTTTATTTCTATTGGCTTTGTATAAGTTTGTGGAACTGTTTGAAGCTTTCTAGAGTTATTTAGGTCGTGAAATTCGGCACCTTAGCGCCGGCTGTTAAGGCCGGTTTCAGCAAAAAAATGATGGCCACCTCGCTTGCAGGGAACATAAAAACTGACTGTAAGAGCTTTTATAGATATGTGAAGAGAAAAAGATTAGTGAAATCAAGTGTAGGTCCCTTGCAGTCAGAAGTGGGGGAAGTTATAATGGGGAACAAAGAAATGGCAGCCCAATTAAATGCATATTTTGGTTCTGCCTTCACAAAGGAGGACACAAATAACCTCCCAGAGATGTTGGAGAACATAGGGTCTGATGAAGGGGAGGAACTGAAAGAAATCAGTATTTGCAGGGAAATGGTGTTAGGGAAATTGACGGGATTGAAGGCCGATAAATTCCCAGGGCCTGATAATCTACATCCTAGGGTACTTAAGGAAGTGGCCCTAGAAATAGTAGATGCATTGCTGATCATCTTCCAACATTCGATGGAATCTGGAACTGTACCCATGGATTGGAGGGTAGCTAATGTTACCCCACTATTCAAAAAGGGTGGTAGAGAGAAAGTGGGGAATTACAGACCGGTAAGCCTGACATCGGTAGTGGGGAAAATGCTAGAGTCCATTATAAAGGATGTAATAGCTGAGCACTTGAAAAACAGTGACAGGATCGGACAAAGTCAACATGGGTTTACAAAAGGTAAATCGTGCTTGACTAATCTACTGGAATTTTTTGAGGATGTAACTGGGAAAATAGATAAGGGAGAACCAGTAGATGTGGTGTATTTGGACTTTCAAAAGGCTTTCGATAAGGTCCCGCATAAGAGATTAGCGTGTAAAGTTAAGGCACATGGGATTGGGGGCAAGGTATTGACTTGGATAGAGAACTGGTTGGCGGACAGAAAGCAGAGAGTAAGAATTAATGGGTCTTTTTCCGAGTGGCAGGCAGTGACTAGTGGGGTACCGCAGGGATCGGTCCTTGGACCCCAGCTATTCACAATATACATTAATGATCTAGATAAGGGAACTAAATGTAATATCTCCAAGTTTGCAGATGACACAAAGCTGAGTGGGCGTGTGTGCTGCGAGGAGGATACCGAGAAACTCCAGGATGATTTGGACAGGTTGGGTGAGTGGGCAGAAGCGTGGCAGATGCAATATAACGTGGATAAATGCGAGGTTATCCACTTTGGTGTCAAAAACAGAAAGGCAGACTATTATCTGAATGGCAATAGATTGGGAGAAGGGGAAGTGCAACGAGACCTGGGTGTCCTTGTGCACCAGGTAAGCATGCAGGTGCAGCAGGCGGTGAAGAAGGCAAATGGTATGTTGGCCTTCATAGCGAAAGGGTTTGAGTATAGGAACAGGGATGTCCTGCTGCAGTTGTACAGGGCCTTGGTGAAACCACACCTTGAGTACTGTGTGCAGTTTTGGTCGCCTTATCTGAGGAAGGATGTTCTTGCCATGGAAGGAGTTCAGCGAAGATTCACAAGGCTGATATCTGGGATGGCAGGAATGACATATGAGGAGAGATTGGGTCGATTGGGATTATACTCGCTGGAGTATAGAAGAATGAGAGGGGATCTCATCGAAACATATAAAATTCTGACAGGTCTGGACAAACTAGATGCAGGAAGAATGTTCCCGATGGTCGGAGAGTCCAGAACCGGGGGTCATTATCTAAGGATAAGGGGTAAGCCATTTAGGACAGAAATGAGGAAGAATTTCTTCACGCAGAGAGTGGTGAACCTGTGGAATTCTCTACTACAGAAGGTAGTTGAGGCCAAGTCATTAAATATATTCAAGAATGAGTTAGATATATTTCTTAAAGCTAAAGGTATCAAGGGATATGGGGAGAAGGCAGGTACAGGGTACTGAGTTTGGATGATCAGCCATGATCTCATTGAATGGTGGAGCAGGCTCGAGGGGCCGAATGGCCTACTCCTGCTCCTATCTTCTATGTTTCTATGTTTCTGCCTCACTGCCGCCCACATCTGCCACGTCCCGTGGCGGACGCCATTTTGGGCAGGTCAGCAGTGCAGCCGTTGCCTGCGCTAGCTAGAGAAATGGTACTGAGGCAGATCGTGACGTCAATCAGTAAGCAATGCTGATTTGAAGCACGACCTGCCTTTTTGGACACCGTCACTCCATTCAACTCTTTCTCCAAAACATGAACAGCTGAACGTGCATTCAGCTGCATGAGGGTCCCCCACCAGTAGTATTTAAGGGGATCATCAACAACTTGCAGGTGACTTGCATTTTGATTTCTACTGGCTCGGTGTAATTTTGTGCAACTCTTTGAAGCTTTCTCGAGTTGTTTAAAGTTGGTGAGGTGACGGGAGTGGTGCTGCAAGTGGAGAAGGCCTTGGTTCTGACTTCAAGGGTTCTGGTCAGACCACTTGCTCCCAGTCATGGGTGCTCTAGTTGTCAGCCCCCTTGGCCTGCAGCATGACAGGGAGATGGAGCAGAGGCAGCGAAGAAGAAGACAAGCTGCTCGCAGAGGGAGGAGGAGGAGGGCTCTCAGCAGGAGGCTTCCGAGAGTAGTTCTCTTATCTCAGCCTGAGCCAGGAGCAGTGTCTGAGGAGTCTGTGCTTTACGAAAAATGTGCTCACAGAACTCTGCCAACTCTTGCAACCAGCCCTGCAGCCTCACACCGGGGCAAGGACAGCGCTGCCAGTGGCTGTGAAGGTGACCGCGGCCCTGAATTTCCTCGCGTCAGGATCCTTCCAGGCTGGAGAAGGCGATATCTGTAATATCTCCTAGTTTGCTGTTCATTGCTGCATAAGAGAGGGGACAGAAGCTCTTTAGGCCAAGAGAGGGGACTTCATTGTCTTCTCTCTGACCAGAGAGAAGCAGCGGAGCGTGCACGTGACTTTGCCAGGATAGCGGGCTTCCCCATGGTGCAGGACGCCTTCGACTGCATGCACAGGTTTTTGCGGGCACCGTATCTAAATTCTGAGATGTACCACAACCTCAAAGGTTGCCACTCGCTGAATGTGCAGTTGACGCTTTCATTCTGCGCCAGTCCGCTGTTCCCTCAGTCTTTGAGCCACCAAGACAAACCACAGGGTGGCTACTGGGCGAGAAGGTCTATCGCTTGACTACCTGGCTCATGACTCTGCTCCGCAACCCAACCATACATGGCCAGCATGTTTACAATGAGAGCCATTCTGCCACATGAAACATCATAGAGCAGACCATTGGGGTGCTTACGGAACGGTTCTGTTGCTTGGACCGCTCTGGAGGAGCCCCACAGTACTCATCGGAGCATGTGTCCCAATTCGTGGTGGTCTGCTGTATCCTCTACAACCTGGCCATCATGAGAGCACAGCGCTTGCCACCAGGGATATGGCCACCAGCTCAAGAGGAGAGGAGAGGAGGGAGAGGAAGCGGAAGGAAGGAGGTAACCCAGACAGCCCCTTTCTGGCCGGGATATCCGGGAGCGAATCATCCGCCTGCGGTACAACAACCCCAATTCCCAATTCAACAGTTGACCCACACCTTACATTCCCTCTGTTACTGACCATCACAGCGTCCTCTTGGCCACAATGCTGAAATAAAAGCCACCACACAGCAAACATTCCAATCAAAATGTCCTCCATCTATCCATCCAATATTACATCAAACAATTAACCAATTACCCTTGTACATGCCCTTAGTGACTGTCTTGTGTGTGCCTTTGCCTATCCTAGTGCTCCTACGAAGTGCTACCCCAGTGGCTGCAGCATGGCTGGTGGAAGGCTGCTAACTTTCAGTGGGGGTGACTGCAGATGGCCTTGCAGGATGACCTCGAGGTGCTTGGGCCGAGTAGGCCCTGTTTCGGACTGCACCATCTCGGTATGGGCTGCAGCAGTCTGGGCTGGCTGGCTGACAGGCAACAGCAAGGGCACTGGCGGAGTGGCAGTGGTGGAAGGACGGATGCTGTCATCCTGAGAGAGGACAGCAGGGTCGGCCTCCACGGATTCATTGCCACTCCCCGGGGCAGCGCCTCAGCATTCCTAGTAATTTTCTGGAATACAAACATCTGGACTGCTGTTACACCCTGCAAGCACCTTTCAACACTGGTAAACACAACCATGATGGCAGCAGTCTGAGCTTCCACTGCAGCACTCAGACGTTGAGTGGCTTCTGCTTGTCTGCAGTGGAAGCTGAGACTTCGGCCATCAGACGCGGCATGATGGTTGGATCCACAAGTGCGTTAATGGATCTGCCCAGCCCTTCCACATTGGAAAGGATGGGCTCCAAGCTCTGCCCAAAGCCCTGTGCAAGGCTGGAGCTGGACTCCTCCATGCTCCTTGACATTGCATTCAAGCTTTCTGACAGGCCTGCCAGTGCACCAAGCATTTCATTTTGCATACCCGTCAGCATTCTCCTGTAGGCCATCCCATCGAGGTCTTCATCTGAGCCCCATGCAGCAGAACTTATGTGTGACCTCGCCCTCTGGGGAGCTGGCACCTGAGCTACCCTTTCCTCCTGCCCTGGCTGCAGGCCACTCGTGCCCGGTGTCTCCATGAGGGATGCAGATCCCGTGTCTAACGTATCCTCTAAAGCACGCAGAGCGTCAGTATCTGAGCTGGTGGCTAGGAGTGTGAAGTCGAGTGGCGGTGATTCTTCTTCTTCTTCTTCACTCTGTTCTCCCTCTTCTTGTTCAATCACTGGCTGGGCAGGCTGGATTTTTTGGGTGTCAGAAATGAGAAAGGCACAAGGGTAGGGTTGTGGTGAGGGGCGGGGGGGTGCGTAAAGCAAGAGGTGCGTGCTCACACTATGTGCTGCTTGTAAATCAGAAGAGATTGTGGGATGAGGGGGAAGTGGGATGTGAGGAGGAGGATAATGTCTGAGGATACCGGAAACTATTCTTTCAGCGCCACCACTGGCCACGGCCTCAGCCATGCCCCTGCCAAGAATGGCCAGCACCATCTCCTCAAAGAGGGTGAGGTGATGCAGGCGAGCCCGTCCCCCGCCGGTTCTGCACCACCTCTTCCTGTAAGAGCGAGGGAAGTGTGTCAGTGAGTGTGGTGCAATGTGTTTGGGTGAAGTGTATCAGTGAGTGCGGTGCAATGTGTTTGGGCGAAGTATGTCAGTGAGTGTGGTGCAATGTGTTTGGGTGAAGTGTGTCAGTGAGTGTGGAGCAATGTGTTTGGGCGAAGTGTGTCAGTGAGTGTGGTGCAATGTGTTTGGGTGAAGTGTGTCAGTGAGTGTGGTGCAATGTATTTGGGTGAAGTGTGTCAGTGAGTGTGGAGCAATGTGTTTGGGTGAAGTGTGTCAGTGAGTGTGGTGCAATGTGTTTGGGTGATGTGTGTGTCAGTGAGTGTGGTGTAATGTGTTTGGGTGAAGTGTGTCAGTGAGTGTGGTGCAATGTGTTTGGGTGAAGTGTGTCAGTGAGTGTGGTGTAATGTGTTTGGGTGATGTGTGTGTCAGTGAGTGTGGTGCAATGTGTTTGGGTGAAGTGTGTCAGTGAGTGTGGAGCAATGTGTTTGGGCGAAGTGTGTCAGTGAGTGTGGTGCAATGTGTTTGGGTGAAGTGTGCCAGTGAGTGTGGTGCAATGTGTTTGGGTGATGTGTGTGTCAGTGAGTGTGGTGTAATGTGTTTGGGTGAAGTGTGTCAGTGAGTGTGGTGCAATGTGTTTGGGTGAAGTGTGTCAGTGAGTGTGGTGTAATGTGTTTGGGTGATGTGTGTGTCAGTGAGTGTGGTGCAATGTGTTTGGGTGAAGTGTGTCAGTGAGTGTGGTGCAATGTGTTTGGGTGAAGTGTGTCAGTGAGTGTGGTGCAATGTGTTTGGGTGAAGTGTGTCAGTGAGTGCGGTGCAATGTGTTTGGGTGATGTGTGTGTCAGTGAGTGTGGTGCAATGTGTTTGGGTGAAGTGTGTCAGTGAGTGTGGTGCAATGTGTTTGGGTGATGTGTGTGTCAGTGAGTGTGGTGCAATGTGTTTGGGTGAAGTGTGTCAGTGAGTGTGGTACAATGTGTTTGGGTGAAGTGTGTCAGTGAGTGTGGTGCAATGTGTTTGGGTGAAGTGTGTCAGTGAGTGTGGTGCAATGTGTTTGGGTGATGTGTGTGTCAGTGAGTGTGGTGCAATGTGTTTGGGTGAAGTGTGTCAGTGAGTGTGGTGCAATGTGTTTGGGTGAAGTGTGTCAGTGAGTGCGGTGCAATGTGTTTGGGTGATGTGTGTGTCAGTGAGTGTGGTGCAATGTGTTTGGGTGAAGTGTGTCAGTGAATGTGGTGCAATGTGTTTGGGTGATGTGTGTGTCAGTGAGTGTGGTGCAATGTGTTTGGGTGAAGTGTGTCAGTGAGTGTGGTGCAATGTGTTTGGGTGAAGTGTGTCAGTGAGTGTGGTGCAATGTGTTTGGGTGAAGTGTGTCAGTGAGTGTGGTGCAATGTGTTTGGGTGATGTGTGTGTCAGTGAGTGTGGTGCAATGTGTTTGGGTGAAGTGTGTCAGTGAGTGTGGTGCAATGTGTTTGGGTGAAGTGTGTCAGTGAGTGTGGTGCAATGTGTTTGGGTGATGTGTGTGTCAGTGAGTGTGGTGCAATGTGTTTGGGTGAAGTGTGTCAGTGAGTGCGGTGCAATGTGTTTGGGTGATGTGTGTGTCAGTGAGTGTGGTGCAATGTGTTTGGGTGAAGTGTGTCAGTGAGTGTGGTGCAATGTGTTTGGGTGATGTGTGTGTCAGTGAGTGTGGTGCAATGTGTTTGGGTGAAGTGTGTCAGTGAGTGTGGTGCAATGTGTTTGGGTGAAGTGTGTCAGTGAGTGTGGTGCAATGTGTTTGGGTGAAGTGTGTCAGTGAGTGTGGTGCAATGTGTTTGGGTGATGTGTGTGTCAGTGAGTGTGGTGCAATGTGTTTGGGTGAAGTGTGTCAGTGAGTGTGGTGCAATGTGTTTGGGTGAAGTGTGTCAGTGAGTGTGGTGCAATGTGTTTGGGTGATGTGTGTGTCAGTGAGTGTGGTGTAATGTGTTTGAGTGAAGTGTGTCAGTGAGTGTGGTGCAATGTGTTTGGGTGAAGTGTGTCAGTGAGTGTGGTGCAATGTGTTTGGGTGATGTGCCTGTCATGGTTGAATAGCTGACAGTGTGTTCAAGCTGTGAGATATGAGTGTGAGACTTGCAGCAGTGGTAAGTGTGTGCGCGTGAGGTGAAGTTATGAATGTGAGGTGTGAGTCATGTTTGGTAGAGATTGTTGGTAGGTGAGTGATGGGGGTGTGGTGCATTGAATAGTGTGTGAGGCTAGTGGTGCAGATGGTGGATACGGCATTTAAAGATGAATTCAATGACCTTGACCACTTGTGTGAGGTCATTAAACTTCTTCCTGCACTGAGTCCAGGTCCTCATGGCTATACTTCTAGCATTGACCGCATTGGCTATCTGCTCCCACTGCAATCTTGCCTGTTGCCTGGCGGACCTCCTGGCCCCCTGTGGAAAGAGGACCTCTCTGCTGGACCAAGGTCTCTCGAGCTGCATCCGAGAACCTTGGAGTCCTTTCCCTGGCCTGTTGCTCCATTACTCAGCCTTCTTGTTTATAACACTTGCCTCCACAAGCAGTTCCAGCACCTATTGCAGGCAGAAGGCACCTCCCCTTTAAGAGGTGCAGACAGCCTTTAAGTATGCAGGCTAGCTTTAATTGGAGCTAGCCTCGCATGACGTTGGGCCCCCTGCTGAGCGTTCAAGTAAAGTAGCAGGTAGCACAAATGGCATCGCAATCCCCACAACCGTTTTCGGGGGATACCGAATTTAGTAAAATAAATTAATGATGAAAATTTTTTGATAAAGAATTTTTTGTCAATATATTGGTTTATTGATAAAAGCCTATGGCAACTGCTTACATACAGAAAACCATTATAAATGTTTACATCGGTAATTTCAATGTTACATATAAACATAAAAGTGTAACAAAATTCTTGACAAGTAAGTGAAATTTGTGAATGGGAAATGTGCGCATACACATTGGCCTGGTTATTTAATGGGACATGTTACGTAGGCGGGGGGTGGGGGGCAGAGTTTCAGAAGTCTGGGTTTCCCCGCATGCGGTGGAGTTTTAACTCCACAGCGTGCATCTTTTGGCTCTGGCAGGTTCCCCATCCAGAAGTCAGGCTTGGTTTCCAGTCGGGCGGGGTGCACTCCGGAGCAGGCCGCAGAACCAGATAGGACTGAACCATGACCCCGGAGTGCCATCCAATTCCAGGGGAGTCCGATACAAGATCCTGGGGTGGGGGAGGTCTGAACCCGGTGGGAGGGGTCCGATCCCTGGCCCCAGGGGTCTTTGTATGGGGGGGGGGGGGGATCTGATTGGAAAATAGCGAATGTAACTCCTTTATTCAAAAAGGGAGGGAGACAGAAAGCAGGAAACTACAGGCCAGTTAGCTTAACATTTGTCATAGGGAAGATGTTAGAAGCTAATGGGCCGAAAATTGACCCCGGGACGCGAGAGTACGCACTGCATACTCTCGCGTATTCCCACTCCAATTGCCGGTTTTCTGCATGCCCTGCGCATGCGCTGAAAACCGGCAATTGCTCTTCCGAAAAGGGGGCGGGGCCGGAGTGCATCGCGTGCGCGCTACAGGCTGCGCGCACGCTGTGCACTTCATGCTTTGGACGCGCAGGTAAGTACTGAAGATTTTGGAAATGTAAAAAGGAGGAGTAAGACCCGCTTTTAAGAAGGTAAGTAGTGAATTAAGTATTTTTTTGAATTTTTTTTTACAGGTATATCTTTTTTATAGACTTTAAAGACAGGTAAGTTTATTTTTATAACTTTTTAAAAGATTTTAAATTTTTTCAAAAATTTAATTTTTTATTTAAAATGGTTAATTTAATTAACTATACTTATTTTATTAATGTGATGGTTTTTTTTTTAAATTTAATTGAGGTTTAGCTGTTATTTTGGGGGGGTGTAAGATTCATAAGTCTCTCAGCCATGCTGTGAGACTTATGAATGGAAGATGGTGTGCTGCCATTGGCTCTAACTGAGTCACGTGATCCCACAGCTCGCACGAATTAACTACGCCGCTGGGATACGCAAGCCCAGCACAGCTGATGTCTGGAACATCAATTTCGTGCGAGCTGGATCAGAAAAAGCATAAGCGAGGTGAGACATCGCGGGAAAGGCTTACCCCCGCGGGAACAGAGCGAGATCAATTTCTGGGCCATTATTAAAGATGTTATAGCAGGGCACTTAGAAAAGTTCAAAGTAATCAGGCAGAGTCAACATGGTTTTATGCAAGGGAAATCATGTTTTACCAATTTATTGGAGTTTTTTGAGGGAGTAACATGTGCTGTGGATAAAGGGGAATCGGTGGATGTACTGTACTTAGATTTCCAGAAGGCATTTGATAAAGTGCCACATCAAAGGTTATTGCGGAAAATAAAAGCTCATGGTGTAGGAGGTAACATATTGGCATGGATAGAAGATTGGCTAGCTAACAGGAAACAGAGAGTAGGCATAAATGGGTCATTTTCTGATTGGCAAGATGTAATGAGTGGTGTGCCAGAGGGATCAGTGCTGGGGCCTCAACTTTTAACAATTTATATAAATGACATGGATGAAGGGACCGAAGGTATGTTTGCTAAATTTGCTGATGACAGAAAGATAGGTAGGAAAGTAAATTGTGAAGAGGACATAAGGAGGCTACAAAGGGATATAGATAGGTTAAATGAGTGGGCAAAGATCTGGCAAATGGAGTATAATGTGGGAAAATGTGAAGTTGTCCATTTTGGCAGGAAGAATAAAAAAGAAGCATATTATCTAAATGGTGAGAGATTGCAGAGCTCTGAGATGCAGAGGGATCTGGGTGTCCTAGTGCATGAATCGCAAAAGGTTACTATGCAGGTACAGCAAGTCATTAGGAAAGCTAACAATGTTATCGTTTATTGCGAGGGGAATTGAATACAAAAGTAGGGAGGTTATGCTTCAGTTATACAGGGCATTGGTGAGACCACAGTACTGTGTACAGTATTGGTCTCCTTATTTAAGGAAGGATGTAAATGCGTTGGAAGCAGTTCAGAGAAGGTTTACTAGACTAATACCTGGAATGGGCGGGTTGTCTTATGAGGAAAGGTTGGGCAGGCTAGGCTTGTATCCGCTGGAGTTTAGAAGAGTAAGAGGTGACTTAATTGAAACATATAAGATCCTGAGGAGTCTGGACAGGGTGGATGTGGAGAGGATGTTTCCTCTTGTGGGAGAATCTAGAACTAGGGGTCACTGTTTAAAAATAAGGGGTCGCCCATTTAAGACAGATGAGGAGAAATTTTTTCTCACAGAGGGTCGTGAGTCTTTGGAACTCTCTTCCTCAGAGGGCGGTGGAAGCAGAGTCTTTGAATATTTTTAAGGCAGAGGTAGATAGATTCTTGGTAAGCAAGGGGGTGAAAAGTTATCGGGGTAGGCGGGAATGTGGTGTAACCGGATCAGCCATGATCTTATTGAATGGTGGAGCAGGCTCGAGGGGCTGAGTGGCCTACTGCTGCTCCTAATTCGTATGTTCGTATGATATTGGGGGGAGCTTGAGGTCAGGGGGGAAGCAGTTTTGCTTGTCCTGGCCCACAAGCAGTGTTGTGAAGGTATTTACCTACTTCCCGAAGCTGTCCTCGCCTTGCTTCAGCTGTCGGTTTGCCGAGGCCTGGGAAACCCGGCCGCCCTCTGTAAAACCTGCAAAACACGCTTAATGGGAGCGGGTTGGCTGCCCGCCCCTTGTCCCGCCTTGGTAAAACCCGGAAGCCAGCTTCCTGACGCGCTCGGAATTTTTCCCGATTTAAGCCCCACCCACAACCAATCCCACATGCTCACTCATGTTAAAATTACCCCCAAATCAATATTTTTAATAGATAGACAGGTTTTTGTGATTGTCGAAGTGAGGGAACAGAACTCTTTTCCATTTTTTTCACCCAGTGCTCATATCAGCTTCTTCCAAGTCAACACAGCTTGTAAACTGAGTAAAGTTTTCTCTAATATGAAAACAGTTAATTCTGGAAATGCTCAGCAGATCAGGCAGCATCTGTGGAGAGAGAAACAGTTAACGTTTCAGGTCGATGACCCTTCGTCAGAACTGGAGGAAGTTAGAGATTTAACAGTTTATCAGCAAGAACAGACCAGGGAATGTGGGGAGGGTGTGGGGGGAGAGAACAGAACAAAAGGGAGGTAATAGGCTGGAGGGCAGGTCTCATTAAATGTCAAAAGGGATGATGGTGCAAGGCAAAAGGGATGGTAATGGGACAATAAAGAAACAAAAGATGGGTCTAGAGGAGCTGTAAATGGCAACAGCAGAACATAAGAACATAAGAAATAGGAGCCGGAGTAGGCCATTCAGCCCCTCGAGCCTGCTCCACCATTCAATAAGATCATGGCTGATCTGATCTTGGCCTCAACTCCACTTTTCTGCCTGTTTCCCATAACCCTTGACCCCCCCTGTAGTTCAAAAATCTGTCTATCTCAGCCTTGAATATATTCAATGACTCCGCCTCCACAGCTCTCTGGGGTAGAGAATTCCAAAGATTCACGACCCTCTGAGAGAAGAAATTCCTCCTCATCTCCGTCTTAAATGGGCGACCCCTTATTCTGAAACTATACCCCCTAGTTCTAGATTCCCCCACGAGGTGAAACATCCTCTAAGCATCTTCCCTGTCAAGCCCCCTCAGAATCTTATATGTTTCAATAAGATCACCTCTCATTCTTCTAAAGTCCAATGAGTATAGGCCTAATCTGCTCAATCTTCCCTCATAAGACAACCCTTTCATCCCAGGAATCAATCTAGTGAACCTTCTCTGAACTGCCTCCAATGCAAGTATATCCCTCCTTAAATAAGGAGACCAAAACTGTACGCAGTTCTCCAGATGTGGTCTCACCAACGCCCTATACAGTTATAGTAAGACTTCTCTACTTTTATACTCCATCCCCTTTGCAATAAAGGCCAACATTCCATTTGCCTTCCTAATTACTTGCTGTACCTGCATGCTAACTTTTTGTGTTTCATATATGAGGACACCCCGATCCCTCTGTACCGCAGCATTCTGTAGTCTCTCTCCATTTAAATAATATTTTGCTTTTCTATTCTTCCTACCAAAGTAGATAACCTCACCTTTTCCCACATTATACTACATCTGCCTTAAGACTCTTTGGGATGGATTTTATCAATGGGGACGTGATGGAGGCGGGACTTCCACTTTTTGGGTTGTAGTCCCGCCTCCATCGACTTGTGGCCAACCCACTGTATTTTCCCTTGATTGACCTTGTTAAGCCCGCCCAGTGGGCTTAGCAGGCCAATCAAGGGTCCCTTGGATACAGGTGACGTCAGCCATTTAGGCAGTTTATTGGCACTAATCCCCTTCCCGCCTCGGGGAGGCGGGTCCCAGCACAGGTCGGGTACCCGCCTCCTGGGAAACTGGCATGGGGGCGGGATGGGTTCGGGACCCCCGAATCTGCTATTTTCACACCACTCCCGCCTCCAAACCCACCTCCACGGGCCAGTGAAAATTGAGCCCTATATGTCCTCCTCACAACTTGCTTTCCCACCTATCAGAAAATTTGGCTACATTGCACTCAGTCCCTTCATCCAAGTCATTAATATCGAATTGTAAATAATTGAGGCCCCAGCACTGATCCCTGTGGCACCCCACTAGTTACAGTTTGCCAACCTGAAAATGACCCATTATTCCGAACCATTACCATTAACTGCTGTCTGAGAAAATGGGAGCAGTGGTTATGATCTGAAGTTGTTGAACTCAATGTTGAGGCCAGAAGGTTGTAAAGTGCCAAACCAAATGATGAGGTGCTGTTCCTCGACCTTGCATTCTCTATACCATTTCAGCAATGTGCTTCAACCCTCCCCACCCCACATTCGGAAGAGCATCTTTACTGCAACAGTTTGACATCCATTTCCTACATGAGCCATCCTGAAGCCTTTCTGAATGAGACTGGCAGTTTAAGGGTCAATTTGTGATGAATACTGTTCGTGATGAATACTATTCCGTTTACTCAGAACCCTTACAGTTGGCAGACAGGGCAGACATTTAACTATCAGCCTGAGCTGGACTTGAATCCAGGCCTCCTTGCATCTACAGTTATCCAAAAACAAGACATTACTGCATCCGAAGTCGATCTTATTGCTGCAGTCAATGTATTAATATATTTACAGAGAACAGACTCTGTGGGGGTGAAATTGGGCTCGGTAGTGCCCATTTTCTGGACACTATGAGTGCCCTAAGGGCTCCAAAATGGCATCCGCGGCATGCACGCATACTTCTGACGCAAAGCGCACCGGACGCCATATTGGTAAAGAGGTTAGCACGCACGTCTAACGTCCGCCGGAAGTATGCAGAGCAGGTAGATCATGACGCCAATTGTGCCAGCACTGCCATTTTGGAGCTCCACGCTCCAGCCGATGCCCTCTTGTAACCTCGCACAGCTGAACACGCATTAAGCTGCATCAAGGTCTTCCCAGCAGCACTATTTAAATAGACCATCAACTTTGCTGGTTGATTTCTTCTGGCTGTTGCTACGATTCTACAAGTGTTTGGTGCTTACCACAGTTGTTTCAAGTTGCAAAAGTCTACAGGAAGTGATGTGGCAGGTGCTGAAGGACTTGTTGCTGACTTCAAGGCTTCTGCACAAACCCGTTACTCCCAGACATGGGTGGACTAGGTAGGCATTCCCCTTGGAATTGAGCATGACTGGGAGAATGAGCAGAGGCCACGCAGAGCAGGACAAACTGCTGGAAGAAGGAGGGGGCAGGGGGGGAGAAGGGCTCTCAGCTGTAGGCCATATCTGCCATGGGAGTTCAGGGAGCAATGCTCCTACTTGAACCTCAGCGACAACCAATGCTTGAGATGTCTGCGCTTCAGTAAGGAGGTCGTCACTGAAATCTGCCACCTGCAGCCACAACTTCAACCTCAGAGCAGGGCAAGGACCACATTGCCAGTGGCTGTCAAGGTGACTGTGGCTATGAACTTCGGAGGAGGGGAGAGATCGTGGGGGGAGGGGGTGATCGTGGGGGGGAGGGGACAGATCGTGGGAGGAGGGAAGAGATCGTGGGGAGGAGGGGAGAGATCGTGGGGGAGATCGTGGGGGGAAGGGAGAGATGGTGGGGTGAGGGGAGAGATCGTGGGGGGAGGGGAGAGATCGTGGGGGGAGGGGAGAGATCGTGGGGGGAGGGGAGAGATCGTGGGGGGAGGGGAGAGATCGTGGGGGGAGATCGTGAGGGGAAGGGGGAGATCGTGGGGGGAGGGGAGAGATCGTGGGGGGGAGGGGAGAGATCGTGGGGAGGAGGGGAGAGATCGTGGGGGGGAGGGGAGAGATCGTGGGGGGAGGGGAGAGATCGTGGGGGGGAGGAGAGAGATCGTGGGGAGGAGGAGAGAGATCGTGGGGAGGAGGGGAGAGATCGTGGGGAGGAGGGGAGAGATCGTGGGGGGGAGGGGAGAGATCGTGGGGGGGAGGGGAGAGATCGTGGGGGAAAGGGAGAGATCGTGGGGGGAGGGGAGAGATCGTGGGGGAAAGGGAGAGATCGTGGGGGGGAGGGGAGAGATCGTGGGGGGGAGGGGAGAGATCGTGGGGGGAGGGGAGAGATCGTGGGGGGAGGGGAGAGATCGTGGGGGGGAGGGGAGAGATCATGGGGGAGGGGAGAGATCGTGGGGAGGAGGGGAGAGATCGTGGGGGGGAGGGGAGAGATCGTGGGGGGAAGGGAGAGATCGTGGGGGAAGGGGAGAGATCGTGGGGAGGAGGGGAGAGATCGTGGGGGGGAGGGGAGAGATCATGGGGGGAGGGAGAGATCATGGGGGGGAGGGAGAGATCGTGGGGGGGAGGGGAGAGATCATGGGGGGAGGGAGAGATCGTGGGGGGAAGGGAGAGATCGTGGGGGGGAGGGGAGAGATCGTGGGGGGAGGGGAGAGATCGTGGGGGAAGGGGAGAGATCGTGGGGAGGAGGGGAGAGATCATGGGGGAGATCGTGGGGGGAAGGGAGAGATCGTGGGGAGGAGGGGAGAGATCGTGGGGGGAAGGGAGAGATCGTGGGGGGAGGGGAGAGATCGTGGGGAGGAGGGGAGAGATCGTGGGGGGAAGGGAGAGATCGTGGGGGGAAGGGAGAGATCGTGGGGGGAGGGGAGAGATCGTGGGGGGAGGGGAGAGATCGTGGGGGGGAGGGGAGAGATCGTGGGGGGAGGGAGAGATCATGGGGGGAGGGGAGAGATCGTGGGGGGGAGGGGAGAGATCGTGGGGAGGAGGGGAGAGATCGTGGGGGGAGGGGAGAGATCGTGGGGGGGAGGGGAGAGATCGTGGGGAGGAGGGGAGAGATCGTGGGGGGAGGGGAGAGATCGTGGGGGGAGGGGAGAGATCGTGGGGGGAAGGGAGAGATCGTGGGGGGGAGGGGAGAGATCGTGGGGGGAAGGGAGAGATCGTGGGGGGAGGGGAGAGATCGTGGGGGGGAGAGATCGTGGGGGGGAGGGAGAGATCATGGGGAGGAGGGGAGAGATCGTGGGGGGAGGGAGAGATCATGGGGAGGAGGGGAGAGATCGTGGGGGGAGGGAGAGATCATGGGGGGAGGGAGAGATCATGGGGGGGAGGGAGAGATCATGGGGGGAGGGAGAGATCATGGGGGGAGGGAGAGATCATGGGGGGGAGGGGAGAGATCGTGGGGGGAGGGAGAGATCATGGGGGGAGGGAGAGATCATGGGGGGGAGGGAGAGATCATGGGGGGGAGGGAGAGATCATGGGGGGGAGGGAGAGATCGTGGGGGGGAGGGAGAGATCGTGGGGGAGGGGAGAGATCGTGGGGGGGAGGGAGAGATCGTGGGGGGGGAGAGATCGTGGGGGGGAGGGAGAGATCGTGGGGGGGAGAGATCGTGGGGGGAGGGGAGAGATCGTGGGGGGTAGGGAGAGATCGTGGGGGGAGGGAGAGATCATGGGGGGGAGGGAGAGATCGTGGGGGGGGAGAGATCGTGGGGGGGAGGGAGAGATCGTGGGGGGGAGAGATCGTGGGGGGGAGGGAGAGATCATGGGGAGGAGGGAGAGATCATGGGGGGAGGGAGAGATCGTGGGGGGAGGGGAGAGATCATGGGGGGGAGGGAGAGATCATGGGGGGAGGAAGAGATCATGGGGGGGAGGGAGAGATCATGGGGGGAGGGAGAGATCATGGGGGGGAGGGAGAGATCGTGGGGGGAGGGGAGAGATCGTGGGGGGAAGGGAGAGATCGTGGGGGGAGGGGAGAGATCGTGGGGGGAAGGGAGAGATCGTGGGGGGAGGGGAGAGATCGGAGGGGGAGGGGAGAGATCGTGGGGGAGATCGTGAGGGGAGGGGAGAGATCGTGGGGGGAGGGGAGAGATCGTGGGGGGGAGGGGAGAGATCGTGGGGGAAAGGGAGAGATCGTGGGGAGGAGGGGAGAGATAGTGGGGGGAGGGGAGAGATCGTGGGGGGAGGGGAGAGATCGTGGGGGGGAGGGGAGAGATCGTGGGGGGAGGGGAGAGATCGTGGGGAGGAGGGGAGAGATCGTGGGGGGAGGGGAGAGATCGTGGGGAGGAGGGGAGAGATCGTGGGGGGGAGGGAGAGATCATGGGGGGAGGGAGAGATCATGGGGGGGAGGGAGAGATCATGGGGGGAGGGAGAGATCGTGGGGGGGAGGGAGAGATCATGGGGGGAGGGGGAGACCATGGGGGGGAGGGGAGAGATCATGGGGGGGAGGGGAGAGATCATGGGGGGAGGGAGAGATCATGGGGGGTCGGTGATCATGGGGGGGAGGGGAGAGATCGTAGGGGAGGGGTGGGGTTCAAGAAGGCAGCTCACCACCACCTTCTCAAGGGCAACTAGGGGTGGGCAATAAATGCTGGCCTTGCCAGCAACGCCCAGATCCCATGAAGAAATTAACAAAAACACAGACTGGTTGGGCCGAATGGCCTGTTTCCGTGTTGTAACTTCTATGTATCTCCACGTATTACATGCTCATTTGCACTTTCTGTGAGTTTGTGTCATCGGCATTCCACCTTTGAGGTGATAAAATTAGTGGCATCTGGCTGAGCCCTACACACAACTGACAAAAATGCTAACATGACATTCGTAAAATGTGCCCTGCAGATTTGGCTCTCTTTGTCCCCCTCCTCCAGCCATAGTAACGTGTAAGTACAGGAAACTCTTTATTAACCGGCACCGACGGGACCGGCGTGGTGCCGGTTAATCAGAAAGTCCGGATAACGGAGAGTTACATTTCCCAACGTACGAGAGTCCCGTACACATTGACATGCGCCTGCATTCGGAGCTCCGTCTCCCCGGGAACCGCCAGCTGACCATCTGTCGTATCCGCTGCCTACCCGGGCTGCACATTCCCCTCCCAATCTACACGCTCCGATACAAGGTAAACGCCTCAGGGTGTTTTTTAAAGTTAATTTTAAACGAGAGATGAAGGAAAACCCCGGTTACCTACTCAAGAATTTTGCCGGTTAAGAGAGATTTCCGGATATTTGGGTGCCGGTTAATAAAGAGTTTCCTGTAAATAATGTGGACATCATTAATGGGGTGATAGATTAGAACCAAGAATTGTTTTTGTTCTGGTAGTATCATACAGTATGCATAATATTCATAGCCCTAATAATAATTTCATAATATAATTTCTGTTTCATGCAGATTTGTTTTTCCATAAATTGTCCATTTTTGTTGAATAAATAAACCACAAAAGTTGAACTCCCGTTCAGCAAACAATCTCTGCTACAAGTTCCAGAAATCAGATCTCTGTAGTGTTTAGCTGTTTACACTTGGGGTAAAACAAATTCTATCTTTTTGAGCTCCGCCCGATAGACACTTTGTAAGGTGGAGACTGTGCCAAATTTTCCTGGTTAAAAGACTGAGCCACAGGTGACCGGCACCTTACAGGGACCTCGGTAGCTCATACCGAGCTTTGACCAAGATGGGGACAAGTAGGGATGCCTCAGTATGGATCCTTATACTGATAATCTCATACTCTTATGGCTCTGTCATCTTAGAATGTAAGAATGTTCTCCTTTTCATAATGTTTCGATAATTTTGAGAATGCACTTGGTAAATGAGTTAAATGTTTTTACAAGTATTGAATAATCTGAAAGGCTTCAATCTGCTGGTTTTGCTCTGTGGTTCTTGTTGCAAGGCTGTATTAAATGTGAATACCATTGTGGGAACAGAAAAGCATCCTGAATGTTACTTATCAATCCAACTCGGGAGGAGTATTTTCAATGAGCATCAAATCCATGTTCAGTTTTAAAAATTGGTTTGCTGATTATTATATAAAATAGTTAACTTACGTGTTTCTAATACATTTCTACTAATTAGTCGGATTTCTAATTCAGTCTAAATTGCATTGATAATTGTTAATGTTAGCACGGATTTTTAAAAAAATGAGTAAATGTATTTACAAAATACCTTAGAATTCTCACGATGGCGGGGGAGTCCAGAACCAGGGGTCACAGTCTAAGGATAAGGGGTAAGCCATTTAGGACTGAGATGTGTAGGGGGTGGTGTGGTAGGGGTCAGCCTCACCTCTGACTCAGTGAGCGGTTCGAATCGCTCCCACTTCCCTGGTTCAGACCTTGGACTTATTTAGGGGTTGTGAATAAAGATACAGTAGACAACAGGTTCCGATGAAAGAATTTGACTTTTATTAAAAGAAAAAGGTAACAAACTTAAAACACACTTAACACTTAAACAGGTTGGAGAACACATGGTACAGGCGAGGGAGAATGACAATATACAAAAACCCTTATCCCTCCCAAAAATCCCACTATCTAGCTAGGTTTCGGTTTCAGGAGATCAGGGATAATGCTCACCAAACAGGGGTTTTAACAGTGCGAAATCCAGCCAGGTAAGTTGATTGCGATGGTGGTCTGGTCGTCGAGTGTCTTGCTGGAACTTGCTGCTTCTCTCCTCCTCCTGCTCGTGTCGTGTGGCTGGTAGACCCGTCTGTGTCCTGCTGGAATGTGTTGCTTCTGGAACAGAGCCGAGAGAAAGCTGTGCGAGCATTGTCAGAGAGTCCAGAGAGAGAGAGAGAGTCTTGGGGGTTTAGGCCCCCAATTATACTGTCCAGCCCCTTTGTCCTTTTCGCGCCCAAAACCCCTTACTAAATCGGTTTCCTTTAGATTCCAAATGTTTATTCCATTGTCTTAGTTTTGGCGGGCTTGTCAGTTTCGATGGCTTTAACTTGGTGTTAAACATGTCCTGATGGCTTCCGATGTTTCCCATTTAGGCAAGGCCTTTATCTGCACGTCAAATCTTGTCCCTATTGTCCTAGGTTTTTGGCGGGCTTGTAAATCTGTCCCTTTAGATACCTGGTTGATTGGTTTTTGATGAAGTAATCGGGGTACTAAGGGAGAAAAATTAGGTCGCGCCCCGTTTGGGGCGCAAATATCGTCTGGACGCAAAAATTAGCGCCTGGCGCTAATTATCGCCACTGACTGGAAACTTCACTTTTACCGCCCCGGGAGGTGAGTGGAGCGCTAAATCAGGTGCTGCACACCTGTCTTAAGGCGCAAAGGCTGAGCAGTGAGGCGCTAACTCAGCGCGCGAGCGCAGCGCAGGTGCTGCCAGTTAGCGAGGGAACACAGACACACTGGCGCCGGCCAGTTCTTAAAGGGGGGGGGGGGGGCATCTTGCTCCCCAGCCACACCCTGCTCATTGCAGCCTTGAATCTCGGCCTGGAGAGACCTGTGAATCCATTTTGCTGCCAAGGATGGAGAGGGTGAGAGAATGAGCTCAGCGCTTCACCGAGCGGGCCTTGGATGCTCTGGTTGGCGCGGTGGAGCGCAGAAGATGTATACTCTTCCCTGAGAGTGGCAGGAGGCCTTTGCCACGCGAGTACAGAAGAGTGTGGAGGGAGGTGGCTCAGAGCGTCTCCTCCAGGAGCATGGTGCCCAGGACCCATGTTCAATGCCGCAAAAAGTTCAACGACCTCACTCGGGTCGTCAGGGTGAGTGGCTTTTTCTCAATACCTCTCCATCCCTCCATCTCAACCTCACTCTATGGCCAGAGGGTCTTAAAACCCCAATTAACAACACTCATCCAACACCTATGGCCCTTTCATGAAACACACACACACATTCCACACTTTGCATACAGTAAGGGCTATTCACCTATGGGAGGCACATCAGGCAAGACCATGGCTGTATATTTACTCAGATGCTGTCCTTTTTCTTGCAGGCCAAGCTGGCGCATAATAGGAGACAGCAGCAACGGACAGGTGGAGGGCGGTCTCAGCTGCAACCCCTCAGCGATCTTGAGGAGCGCGTCCACAGGATTGTGGCAAGCCGGGTGATCGGTCCCGTCGCCACTGGAGACGCCGACCCCGTTCTGGACAGCAATGGTAAAGTCATCACCTTTTTGTCCTCTGTCCTTCCACTTGTCCCTCACAACACCAGCCTTTGACACTTTCAATCCAACTTGCTAACTCGCTGCACTTATTCCTCCCTTACTGCCACCCTGTCCTCACGCTAAAGCCACTCTTGTACCTCCCTGCTTTCAGATGGTGATTCACCAGCTGAGGAGACGGGCCCTGAAGCTGCCAGTGGGAGTGAAGCTGCAGCCGAGGAGGAAGAGGAAGCCGGAGCATCAGTGCCACCCTCTCCCGAGGAAGCCCATGCCCACACTGGGAACACGCCTTCCCTGGAGGGGAGCAGGGGGGAAGGGTCTGATGAGGGTGAAGCTCCAGGACCCAGCGGGCTGCAGCAACGCCATGGGGGTAGGGAAGAACGGGGGCCTTCTCCCCAGAGGGAGAGTATGCCAGCGACTCCTACTGCAATGGACGCAGAGGAGGAGCGGCTGATCGCAGAAATGAACACCCAGGCGGTGGGCATGCACACTGAGCTCATGGGTGCAGTGGGAAGGGTGCCCGAATGCATTGAGTCACTGGCAAGGAGTGTGGAGCACTTCGCTGTAGCACAGGCGGATGCCACACTAATGCTTAGTGCTGCAATTCAGTCACTGACTGCCGTGATCCCATCTCTGACTGCTCTCATGCAGACTCAGATTGAGGCCACGCGAGCACTGACTGCTGCCAACCTCGATGGTTCGTTCACATGTCCCCGGGGCTCTCACCGCGCCGCAGCAGGCCAGCAATCTGTGCTCCAGCAGATTGCTCCGGATGCTGAATTGCTGCCCCGTGGGAGTGCCAGTGTGTCGGTCGAGCAGGGAGTTGCTGTCCTCTCTCACGATGACAGCATTCCTGCTGCCAACACTGTCACTTCTCCACTACACTTGCCACCGCCTGTAGGACAGACTGCTGCCGCCCATGCAGAGTTGGTGCAGTTTGCAGCCGGGCCCTCCAGGCCCAGAACTGGTCGAGGCCGTCCTTCAGGGGCATCTGCAGTGTCAGGGTCTGACAATCAGCAGCCTTCCACCAGCCTTGCTGCAGCCACTGAGGTCCCATTACGGAGGAGCAGTAGGGTTAGAAGGTGGGAAGTGCGCAAGGGAAGGAGATCACCCTCGAAGGGCAAAAAGTAGGAGGTGTGACAAAATGCTGGTCATTTTTTTATTAAAGGCCGAGGTTCGTGGTCCAACTTTTGTCTAGTGTTTTGGACATTATCTCCAGGTTGTGAGAACCAGTTATATTAATGACTGTTTTTTTGTGTTTATTTCTATGAGTTTGTCATGAGGAAATGACACACACAGAGTTTGTAAAATAAATAAGTTTCTGTATTCAAAATATACATGTTTGGTGTTTGGAATCATTGGTGCCTTGGCCGGCTTAGGGGTTGCGTGCTGGGTTCATTGATGTTGTTAGCAATGGCAGAAGCCATTTCCACAGCAGGGGCCCTAGAAGCGGCTTGCTATCAGCCGTTGACGGACGGCCCTTGCAGTTTCACCATTGTGGGCCGCCCTCCCGCCTTGGTGCTGCTGATGATCATCCTCCTCGTCCTCTTCCTCCTCTTCCTCCTCCTCCTCTGGTGGTGCTCCAAGGCCTGGTGGCATTGGCTGGGTCCTGACGATTGCCATGTTATGCAACATGCAGCACACAACTACGAAGTTGGAGTACTGCAGGGCTCCCCCAGAATGGTCGAGACAGCGGAACCGTTGCTTCAGCACGCCGATTGTGCACTCAATGATGTTCCTGGTAGCTTGATGGCTCTCGTTGTACCGCAGCTCAGCAGGGGTGTTGGACGTACGGAGCGGTGTCATCAGCCAGGTGCTCAATGGATACCCCTTGTCCCCGAGAAGCCAACCAACTGGCTGATGCGGTGCCTCGAAAAGTTCTGCCACAGTAGTCTGGCGCAGGATGAAAGCATCGTGGCAGCTGCCAGGATAGTGGGCATTGACAGCGAGTATCAGCTGTCTGTGGTCACAGACCAACTGAACATTCAAGGAATGGAACCCCTTTCTGTTCCGGAATTCCTCGGCATTCTCATGTGGAGCACGCAAAGCCACATGCGTGCAGTCAATGGCGCCCTGCACCATATCCTCGCAAAGCCCAGAGCGCGGTCACGCTGCTTGTCTGGGGTCATGGGGAAAGAGATGAACTCTCGTCTCCTTTTAAAGAGGGCATTTGTGACCTGCCGGATGCAGCAATGCACTGCGAACTGGGAGATATTGGCGAGGTCCCCAGCAGCAGCTTGAAATGAGCCAGTAGCATAGAAGTTGAGAGCCACTGTGACCTTCACTGCCACCGACAGAGACATCCTGGACCTCAGTTGAGGCTGCAGATCTGGCTGCAGCAGGTGGCAGAGCTCAGTGACCACCTCCTTGCTGAATCGCAGCCTTCGCAAACACAGCTCCTCAGACATATGAATGTAGGAGAGCTGTTCACGATATACCCTAGGAGGGTAAGCTCTCCTGTACATACGCCTATTGGCCCTCCTCCATCTGGCCATCATTGTCACTCTCTCTCTGTGTCTCTGTGTCCTCCGATTCAGCTGGAGCAGGACAACGCCCCCATTCAGTGCAGCCCCCATAGTCTCTTTGCAAGCAAAGTTATGAAGGACAGCAACCAAAGTACCAGCGAAGTTAGGATCAGTAGGCAAAACTACCTCACAAAGCGTTGACTCAATGCAGAAGTCTCTCCTTCTCTCTCTCCGAATCTCTCTCTCTCTCTCAGAACGAGTGGTGCAAAAATGTCAACCACAGAAAAAGACAGGAAGAGGCCCCCTTTAAATAGCACCCCCCCCCAGCCCCACAGCGATTGATAGCATTCCAGTCTTCCGGTCGTTGGATGCGCCAGGCGGTAAGGCAGGGGGCACCACTCAATTTTCGCTCCGGGGCGCCACAAGGGCGTTGCACCATGGAATGACGTCACAATCTGCGTGTGCAGGTGGTCGCGGCGGTAAAGTTTAGCGCCGCCGCACAATGTCTAGTTAAGTTCCCAAGCGGCGCAAACATCGCTGCGCCCGGGCGCTAGCGGCTTTGCGCCCCATTAGCGCCCTCTTAAGGCGCTAACGGGAGGCGCAACCAACTGAATTTTTCCCCCTAAATTTTTTATTGATTTCAGACTTCTGGTATCCTGTTTGGGCCTGGGAATTTCAAAGGAGGTCTTGGATTATTCATATTTCGATGTGTGTGTGAGGCTTTGGGTTTGTCTCTTCCTCCTTGGTAGGAATGCAGTGTAAACAAATTCCCAGACAGCTTGATTGGGCCCCAATACCCAAAGCTGTCCACTGCCTGGCCACGCCCCTCCGCAGCCTGACTGTGTCTGTGAAAGGTGTCTTTCCCAACAGTAAGATTCAAAGGTCATTTTCCTCAGGGTTTTTCCTTCCCTCATCTTTAAAATGTCCAAAACTGAGGTTTTTACCTCAAATCACTTCACTTAGGTCCCATCATCCCAAGTTTGTATGAAAGGTCCAAAAATCACTCCCTTTAGGGTTCTGTTTGAGTTTCTGGGGGATTTTGTGAAGCCTACAGATGAGGAGGAATTTCTTCACCCAGAGAGTGGTGAACCTGTAGAATTCCCTACCACAGAAGGCAGTTGAGGCCAATTCATTAAATATATTCAAGAAGGAGTTAGATATATTTCTTAAGGTTAAAGGGATCAAGGGATATGGGGAGAAAGCAGGGACAGGGTACTGAATTTGGATGACCAGCCATGATCGCATTGAATGGCGGAGCAGGCTCGAGGGGCCAAATGGCCTACTCCTGCTCATATCTTCTATGTTTCTATGTTTCTATCCTCTCATGATGTGGGCAGTGCATTCCGATCCTAACCACTTACTGCTTATAAATGTTTTTCCTGATGTCGCCTTTCGTTCTTCTGCCAATCACCTTAAATCTGTGTCCTCTGGTTATCCACCCTTCTGCCAATGGGAACAGTTTCTCTCTATCTAATCTGTCTAGACCCCTCATGATTTTGAACACCTCTATCAAATCTCCTCTCAACCTTCTCTGCTCCAAGGAGAACAACCCCAGCTTCTCCAGTCTATCCACATAACTGAAGTCCCTCATTTTTGGAATAATTCTCGTAAATCTTTTCTGTACCCTCTCTAAGGCCTTCACATCCTTCCTAAAGTGTGGTGCCCAGAATTGGACACAATACTCCAATTGAGGTCAGACCAGTGTTTTATAAAGGTTCATCATAACTTCCTTGCTTTTGTACTCTATGCCTCTATTTATCAAGCCCAGGATCCTGTATTTTTTTAACCGCTTTCTCAACCTGCCCTGCCACCTTCAACAATTTGTGCACATATACCCCCAGGTCTCTCTGTTCATGCACTCCCTTTAGAATTGTACCCTTTAGTTTATATTTCCTCTCCTCGTTCTTCCTATCAAAATGTATCACTTTGCACTTTTCTGCGTTAAATTTTGCCACGTGTCCGCCCATTCCACCAGCCTGTCTATGTCCTCTTGAAATCTATCACTATCCTCCTCACTGTTCACTATACTTCCAGGTTTTGTGTCATCTATTGCACAAGACAGGAACCCTCTCTCCTGTGATGTTACATCAGTGTTTCTGGTGGACCTCCATCAGAAACCAGGGTCCAGATTCCACATAACAGCAATACCAGCCTTTCACCAACCATTGGCTTAAGGTTCATTGGGGGAATATCCACTCATTTCTCAATTCATGCAAGGCTTTGAACACTAGATTCCAAAACTCCTTCATTCCTCCGTCTATCTTAATTTAGTCCCGTCCAAGTTGGTACAGATCAAGAAAGTGAATGCATAACTGAAAGACTGGAGTGGGAAGGAGGCGTTCCATTTCATGGGACGCTGGCACCAGTACTGGGACAGGAAGGAGCTATACTGCTGCACCTGAACTGGGCTGGGACTAAAGTCTTAGCAGAAAGGATAAACAGGACTGTAGAAATGACTTTAAACCAATAAAGCTGGTGGAGGATCTGGGTGGAAAAAATAATAACCTAAAGATTTAAAAAAAGGGGATAAGAGAAAATTTATCACCGACACTCACCATCAATGCTCAGAGATGAGAAGTGGTCACTTGGTGAAGTACTGGAGGAGAAACAGTGCCTATAGACTGTTCTCCCAGCAAGGAGTCAGTTTTCAAGAGCAAACCAGAAAAATGAAAGAAAGACTTGCATTTATATAGCGCCTTTCATGACCTCAGTACATCCCAAAGCACTTTACAGCCAATGAAGTACTTCTGAAGTGTAGAAACTGTTGTAATGTAGGAAACGTGGCAGCCAATTTGCATACAGCAAGCTCCCACAATCAGCAACGTGACAATGGCCAGAGAATCTGCCTCAGTGATGTTGAATGAGGGACAAATATCGGCCAGGACACCGGGGACAACTCCCCTGCTCTTCCCCGAAACAGTGCCATTGGATCCTTCATGTCCACCTGAGAGAGCAGACGGGGCCTCGGTTCAACGTCTCATCTGAAAAACGGCACCTCCGACAGTGCAGCACTCCCTCAGCACCGCACTGGAGCGTCTGCCTAGATCCCTGTGCTCAAGTGTCTTTAGAAGAAAAAAAAGCAACTGGAATAATAATAAAAACACAGGAACAGCTTCGGGAGAGCCATGGAAATTAAAATTAAAACAGGAATAGCTGGGGGACAAAAACTAAATAGGAGCAACCAGAAAATTCAAAACAAACCGCAGTGAGTCTAGAAACTCCAAATAAAACAGAAACAGCCTGGGAAAAAATCAAACAAAGCAGGAGCAGCCTAGAAAAATAATTAAAAAAGTGAAATCATAGGAACCTGGTGAAACCAACAAAACCAGTGAAGCCCGGAAAAAAATGAAACGCAAGCAATTAGACAGAGAAAATCAGAATAAAATTGGGACATCTGTGAGAATCAAAATAATACAGGAGCAGCCTGGTAACATCAAAACCAAAGCAGAAAAATTATAGAAAATTGAAAATACAAATGGAAATTCAGAATTCAATATGAGCAGCTTGGAAAAATAACAATTACGTCAGTCATAGGCCGGAATTCTACCGGCGCTGAGAGGACGGGATCAGAGGCAGGTCAGCTGTGAAATTCCCGGTAGAGAACCTGCTGTCAACACGCTTCCACGCGAGTCTCCCAGATGTCGGGTCTGTCAGCGCTGAACAGACCCGACACCAAGCGGCGGGGGAGGCAATTTAGATTATTAGGAGCTTGTTAACAGGCACTTAAAAACTATTTTAAGCTCACCTTTAGATTTTTAGAGTTAGCCAACAGCTTCCCCGCTGCTCGGGGATCACGTCAGGTAAGGAGGTCGGGTGTTGTGTCAGCATGGGATGATTTACTAAATTGACAGCTGCAAATGGTCTATAAAAGCTCCCATTTCATAGCTGTTCACTTTCCAAGGTTAGAAGCTGTTGCTTACTGCATTTGGAAGACAGATTGAGCTTTATGCAGGTTGCAAGTGTTTGGAGCAAACTGTCTATCCAGTGTCACCTCATTGGAACAACCTGGCTCACCATTGACAGATCGCTTCTGTCATCTCAACCTCACCTGCCATCTATTCTATCAGCATCGGTACCCTTGAAAATCACCTTGGTCCTCAGAATCCCACCACGATCAGCCCCAACACCAGCAGCAGCAGGCACACCAGCAGCACCAACAACACTAACCTTCTCCGCAATCAACTGGTGCTGCACAGGACACAGGGCATCAGCACATTGCTGACCAGGATGCCAGGGATGACGTCACCATGGCCATATTTACTTCACTTGACGCTGCACACCCTGGCTGCCACATGATGCACCAGGTTGGCACCACCCCACACCAGCATCATAAAGCATCTCTGCAATGCCCAAGCCATTTTTTCACACTCATCACCATTGCGGAGGGGGCGGGGAGGTACCCTTATGTCTCACCATTCACTGCAACTCACTAAGCCACTTCCAAAGCTGCACACAAATCTGTCCAAGAACGCAAAGTGTTGAAAATAAAGATTTCAATGTTTGACAGCACATTAACAGAAACTTCACATGAACATTAGCTAAAACATCTAAGTACCTACCCTTGTGTGTTGTTACTTGGCATGATTGGACTAGGATGAGGGTGATTGTGAGGGGTGGCTAGTGAGACGCGGAAGTGATAATGTAGATAGAGAGGGATGGGTGGTGGTGCAAGGTAAGTTGGTGTGAGTAAGGATATGCAGGAATAGGGTAGGGAAGGCAGAGTGATGGGGATGTGATGAGTGGCACAGCAGGATGAGGTTGAGTGTGGCTTTGCAGTAACATTTCGTGATCTACTGAGATCATTGAAAGGTTTGCACCACTGCAGCCTGGTCCTCCTGACGAAATCCCTGCTTGTGCCCTCCTGTGCAATGTGCAACCAGGCTGCATTGATCTCCTGGGGAGGTCTCTTCCGTCCATGAGAAGGGAAGAGAACCTCCCTGCGTGCTGTGACACCCTCCATAAGCATATGGAGGGAGTCATGAGAGAGCCTGGGTGCAGCCATGCACCTCTGTGCAGTGCTTGTCAGTGTTCGCAGTACTTCAGTGCTGTAGAACTCTGAGAGAACAACTGTCAAAGTAAATTTGGACATGTCCCCTTTAGGGAAACCGGCTGATGACGCATCATCAAATAATGTCATCAGACCCGCTTCCTTTCAATTGGCCAGGAACCTTGATAGGCGGGCTTAACAAGCCCAATCATCATAAAATCACTTCAACAGAGTGGGCTGGAGCCAGGAGCAGGTTGGGACTGTGCTACCAACCCCAGCTGCCCCGGATTCACCTCGGTAGGCGAAATCACGGCCATAGACTCTAATTGAAAGAACTATCCAATTAGTCCCACTCCCCTGCTCCTTCGCCAGAGCCCAGCAAATTTTTCCTTTTCAAGTATTTATCCAATTCCCTTTTGAAAGTTATTATTGAATCTGCTTCTACCATTCTTTCAGGCAGTGCATTCCAGATCACAACAACTCACCGTGTAAGTTTTTTTCCCTCATGTCGCCTCTGGTTCTTTTACCAATTACCTTGAATCTGTGTCCTTTGGTTATCAACCCTTCTGCCACTGGAAACAGTTTCTCCTTATTTACTCTATCAAAACCCTTCAAGATTTTGAACACCTCTATCAAATCTTCCCTTTACCTCCTCTGCTCTAAGGAGAACAATCCTAGCTTCTCCAGTCTCTCCATATAATTGAAGTCTCTCATCCCTGGTCCCATTCTAGTCAATCTCTTTTGTGCCCTCTCCAAGGCCTTGACATCCTTCCTAAAGTGTGGTGCCCAGAATTGGCCACAATACTCCAGCTGAGGCCTAACCAGTGGGCTGGATTTTCCGACCCCCCATGGGTGTCTACGAGCTGTGTACACACTCGTAGGGGCCTCGCAAGTGACAGTTTCAGGCATGGGCTAAAACCCGGCACTTCCGATCTGTCAAGAATCCTCTTGACAGATCATCCGCCTGCCCGGGAGAAGGGCCTCCGCGGGCAGAGAGTTCCGCTTTCTGCACAATCTCCGCCCGCTGAAAACCTTTAAAAATATTATGCCTGGTAAAAGCATAAGAGTTTAAAAAAGTAAAAAAATAAAAAAAAATTTCACTCATTTATAATTTAAAAAGACTTTTAGAAAAGGTAAGTTAACTATTTTTTTCAAAAAATTAAATTTTTGTTTAAAATATTTAATTTAATGTAATTTTAAATACATGATTTAAAAAAAAATATTTAATGTTTTAGTGTGTTTTTTAAGTGATCCCCATTCATACTTTTGACAGATCTGTGCGTAGAGACCTGTCCAAAGTGTGAAGTGGGATTCCTTCTTTGATTGGTTCCCCATGGCCCACGTGATCCATGGGACGCTTGCGAACCGCCTACGCCCCTGGGATACCTGGGCCTCTGCACACGCGGACCAGGAGAGGCCCAGGATCGGAAGTCTCGGGACCTACGGAGCCAGCAGGTAAGTGCGTAGATTTTTCCAGATCGGAGGCATCCGCACGCAGGAAGCCTCTGATCGGAAAATCTGGCCCAGTGTGATTTCTAAAGATTTAGCATAACTTCCTTGCTTTTGTACTCTTGCCTCTGTTTATAAAATGTTGTCCTGCCACCTTCAAAGACTTGTGTATGCAAGTCCAAAAATGTGCGGGTTAGGTTGATTTGGCTATGATAAATTGACCCTTAGTGTTAGGGGGGTATTAAATATGTGGGGTTATGGGGATAGGATGGGATATGTTAGGGGGAATTAAATACGTGGGGTTATGGGGGTAGGGTGGGATATGTGCACTGTGGGGATTAAAGCAGGGACAGGGTACTGGATTTGGATGATCAGCCATGATCATATTGAATGGTGGAGCAGGCTCGACGGGCCGAATGGCCTACTCCTGCTCCTAGATTCTATGTTTCTATGTTTCACACCCCTAGGTCTCTCTGTTCTTGCACCTCTTTAAAAGTGTATCATTTAGTTTATATTGCCTCTCCTCATTCTTCCTTCCAAAATGCATCACTTCACACTTCTCTGCATTAAATTTCACCTGCCATGTGTCTGCCCATTTCATCAGTCTGTCTATGTCCTCCTGAAGTCTGTTACGATCCTCTTCCTTGTTTACTACATTTCCGAGTTTTGTGTCCTCTGTAAACTTTGAAATTATGCCCTGTATATACAAGTGCAGGTCATTAATATATATCAAAAAGAGCAGTAGTCCTAATAACGGCCTCTGGGGAACACCACTGTGTACCTCCCTCCAGTCTGATAAACAACCGTTCACCACTACTGTCTGCTTTCTGTCTCTCAGCCTATTTTTTTTATCCATGCAGCCATTGTCCCTTTAATCCCATGGGCTCCGATTCAATTATGTAGTGTTGAGGCTGCCGCGAAACATGAATTAAGACTGAATCCATGTGTGGAAAACAAAGGCTTTTTAATACAACTGCATGGTCCAAAATGGCTGACTGGTGACCCCAGAATTCTCTGGAAAAATCCTGAGGCCCCGCCCACTCCCTTTCTCCTGCCTTAAAGGCAAGGTGCCTTAAAGGCAAGGTGCCCGATATTTTGTCCACGGACGGAAAAGTGGATAATGCCCGTTTAGGTGGCGATCCGCCACACAAGCATATATGAGATGAGAAATCTGAAAAAAAATCCAAGTAAATCAGTTTGGAAAAATAACACAAAATGGGAGCAGGCTGGAAGAAATGAAAATAAATCAGGAGCAGCCTGAGAAAATAAAGATAAAACAGGAACAACCCAAAAAAATAAATCTGGAACAGGAGCAGTCTGGAAAAGTAATGAAAAAGCGGGGGTGGGGGAGGCAGCATGGAAAACTGACAAAATAAAACAGGAGCATAGTCAAAGAATGCAAAATAAAACAAGAGCAGATTGAAAAGAACTTAAGATAAAACAAGGGCGACATGAAAAAAAATCAGCATAAAACGAGGGCAGGCTGGGAACATCAGATTAAAGCAGGCGCAACTTAGAGTAATCGAAATAGAACTGGAGAGACTGGAAAATCAGAGTAAAACAGGAGCTGATTGTAAAAAATGAAAATGAAACAGGAACAGATTGTAAAAAGTGAAAGCCTGGAGTTTCCAGGAACGGTGCATTTGGGGATGAAAGCCAGATGTTAAACTGTTGTGCACCTTGATCCACCCGTGGCAGATTTATGGCAAAGTTTGGTGGAGAACTCATGAGAATACGCCACAGTGAGGACAGTGGTGATTCGGAAGCGGCACATGCCAATTGTCAATGTATTGTTCCCATAATGCTAATGTTTAAAAGGCTAAATCTCCAGCTAGGATACTATGCTGTATTAAATGAATTATTGGGTGTTTATCTGATTAAAGAGAGCTGGATAAAATAGTTGAATACCTCGGGCTGTAGATAGGGCTTTAAACTAAGGGGGGCAGGTTAGGGGAAATTTAGTAATCTAAAGAGAAAAGTCAAGGCAATAGAGCAGTGTAGCGACTTGGGTAAAGATAAGCAGTGGTTGCAAGGTGACCAGGTTGGGAACTAAATATTCCAGGGTACTTGAGGTATCGAAAAGACAGGCAGACTGGAACAGGATGGGGGTAGCCCTGATAATTAAGGATGACATAAGGACAGTAGTGAGAAAGGATCTTGGCTCAGAAAATCACGAAGTAGAATCAGTATGGGTGGAGATAAGAAATAACAAGGGGCAGAAAATACTGGTGGGAGTAGTTTTCAGCCCCCTAAGAGTAGTTATACTATTGGACAGAATATTAATCAACAAATAATAGGAGCTTGTAACAAAGGTAATACAATAATCATGGGGGACTTTAATCTTCATATAGATCGGGAAAATCAAATTGGCAAGGGTAGTCTGGAGGACGAGTTCATGGAATGTATTCGAGACAGTTTCCTAGAATAATACGGCATGGAACCAACCAGGGAACAGGCTATTTTAGATCTTTTTTTGTGTTAATTAGTAATCTTATAGTAAAGGATCCTCTAGGGAAGAGTAATCATAATATGATATAATTTCACATTGAGTTTGAAAGTGAAATTCTTAAGTCCGACACTAGAGTCTTAAACTTAGACAAAGCCAATTATATAGGTGTGAGGGTCAAGTTGGCTAAAGTAGATTGGGAAATTAGATTAAAAGATATGATGCTAGATAAGCAGTGACAATCATTTAAAGAAATATTCCAAAATTATCAACGAATATACATTCCATTGAGAAATAAAAACTCCACTGGAAAAGTGATACATCCATGGCTAACTAAAGAAGTTAAAGATAGTATTAGATTAAAAGAAGAAGCTTATAATGTTGCAAAGAATAATAGTAAGCCTAAGGATTGGGTGAGCTTTAGAAACCAGCAAAGGATGACCAAAGAATTGATAAAAAGGGAGAAAATTGAATGAATATGCGAGTAAATTAGCAAGAAATATAAAAACAGATTGTAAGAGCTTCTACAAGTATGTAAAAAGGAAGAGAGCAGCAAAAGAAGTGTTGGTCCCTTAGAGGCTGAGACAGGTAAAATTATAATGGGGAACAAGGAAATGTCAGAGACTTTAAACAAATATTTTGTATCTGTCTTCACAGTAAAAGACACAAAAAAAGTATACAAAAAACAATGGGGAACCAAGGGTTTAATGAGAGTGAGGAACTTAAAGCAATTAATATCAGTAGAGAAAAAGTACTTGAGAAACTAATGGAACTAAAAGCCAACAAATCCCCTGGACTTGACGGCCTACATTGTAGGGTTTTAAAAGAGGCGGCTGCAGAGATGATGGATGCATTGTTTTTTTTTTATTCGTTTATGGGATGTGGGCATTGCTGGCAAGGCCAGCATTTATTGCCCATCCCTAATTGCCCTTGAGAAGGTGGTGGTGAGCCGCCTTCTTGAACCGCTGCAGTCCGTGTGGTGAAAGTACTCCCACAGTGCTGTTAGGTAGGGAGTTCCAGGATTTTGACCCAGCAACGATGAAGGAACGGTGATATACTTCTAAGTCAGGATGGTGTGAGACTTGGAGGGGAACTTGGAGGTGGTGGTGTTCCCATGCGCCTGCTGCCCTTGTCCTTCTAGATGGAAGAGGTCGGGGGTTTGGGAGGTGCTGCCGAAGAAGCCTTGGCGAGTTGCTGCAGTGCATCTTGTAGATGGTACACACTGCAGCCACGGTATGCTGGTGGTGGAGGGAGTGAATCTTTAAGGTGGTGGATGGGGTGCCAATCAAGCGGGCTGCTTTGTCCTGATGGTGTCGAGTTTCTTGAGTGTTGTTGGAGCTGCACTCATCCAGGCAAGTGGAGAGTATTCCATCACACTCCTGACTTGTGCCTTGTAGATAGTGGAAAGGCTTTGGGGAGTCAGGAGGTGAGACACTCGCCGTAGAATAACTAGCCTCTGACCTGCTCTTGTTGCCACAGTATTTTTGTGGCTGGTCTAGTTAAGTTACTGGTCAATGGTGACCCCCAAGGATGTTGATGGTGGGGGATTCGGCGATGGTAATGCCGTGTAATGTCAAGGGGAGGTGGTTAGACTCTCGCTATTGGAGATAGTCATTGCCTGACACTTGTGTGGTGCGAATATTACCTGCAGCTTATCAGCCCAAGCCTGAACATCGTCCAGGTCTTGTTGCATGATGGCATGGACTGCTTCATTATCTGAGGAGTTGTGAATGGCGCTGAACACTGTGCAGTCATCAGCAAACATCCCTATTTCTGACCTTATGTTGGAGGGAAGGTCATTGATGAAGCAGCTGAAGATGGTTGGGCCTAGGACACTGCCCTGAGGAACTCCTGCAGCGATGTCCTGGGGCTGTGATGATTGACCTTCAACCACCACAACCATCTTCCTTTGTGCTAGGTATGACTCCAGCCAGTGGAACATTTTCCCCCCGATTCCCATTGACTTCAGTTTTACTAGGGCTCCTTGATGCCACACTCGGTCAAATGCTGCCTTGATGTCAAGGGCAGTCACTCTCACCTCACCTCTGGAATTCAGCTCCTTTGTCCATGTTTGGACCAAGGCTGTAATGAGGTCAGGAGCTGAGTGGTTTTGGCAGAACCCAAACTGGGCATCAGTGAGCAGGATATTGTGAGTAAGTGCCACATGATAGCACTGTCGATGACACCTTCCATCACTTTGCTGATGATTGAGAGTAGACTGATGGGGCGATAATTGGCCGGATTGGATTTGTCCTGCTTTTTGTGGACAGGACATACCTGGGCAGTTTTCCACATTGTCGGATAGATGCCAGTGTTGTAGCTGTACTGGAACAGCTTGGCTAGAGGCACGGCTAGTTCTGGAGCACAAGTCTCCAGCACGATAGCCGGGATGTCATCGTGACCCATAGCCTTTGCTGTATCCAGTGCACTCAGCCGTGTCTTGATATCACGTGGATTTGTGAGCTTCCAAAATTCCCTAGATTCAGGAACGGTCCCAGCAGATTGGAAGGTAGCAAATGTAACCCTGCTATTCAAGAAGGAGGAAGAGAGAAAACCGGAAACTACAGGCCAGTTAGCCTGACATCAGTCGTCGGGAAAATGCTGGAATCCATTATTAAGGAAGTGGTAACAGGGCACTTAGAAAATCATAATGGCCCAAAAATTTGTCTTGATACGCGAGAATACGCACTGTGTACTCTCGCGTATTCTGTCTCCAATTGCCGGTTTTCTGCATGCACTGCGCATGCACTGAAAACCGGCACTTGGTGAATGGAAAAGGGGGCGGTTCCTAGGTGAACCGCGTGCGCGCTACAGGCTGCGCGCACGCAGTGCACTTAGTGGTTTCAACGCGCAGGTAAGTATGGAAGATTTTACACATAAAAAAAGTAGGAGTAAGACCCACTTTTAACAAGGTAAGTAGTGAATTAAGTATTATTTTGAATTTTTTTTAACAGGTATATCTTTTTTAGAGACTTTAAAGACAGGTAAGTTTATTTTTATAACTTTTTAAAAGATTTTAAATTTTTTCAAAAATTTAATTTTTTATTTAAAATGGTTAATTTATTTAACTATACTTATTTTATTAATGTGATGGGTTTTTTTTAAATTTAATTGAGGTTTAGCTGTTCTTTTGGGGGGCTATAGTATTCATAGCTTTCACAGCACTTATGTGAAAGTTATGAATGGAAGATGGTGTGCTGCCATTGGCTCTAACTGAGTCACGTGATCCCACAGCTCGCACGAATTAACTGCGCCTGTGGGATACGCAAGCCCAGCACAGCAGCTGTCCAGAACATCAAGTTCGTGCGAGCTGGAACTGAAAGAGCCAACGCGCAGTGAGAGATCGCGGGGAAGCCTTACCCTCGCACAAAGGCTTCCTCACGAATTTTTGGACCAATATGATTAGACAGAGTCAACATTGTTTTATGAAAGGGAAATCATGTTTAACAAATTGATTAGTATTTTTGAGCATGTAACTAGCAGGGTAGATAAAGGGGAACCAATGGATGTAGTATATTTGGATTTTGAAAAGGCATGCGATAAGGAACCACATAAAAGATTGTTAAGCAAGATAAGGGCACATGGGGTTGGGCGTAATGCATTAGAATGGATAAAGGATTGATTAACAGACAGAAAACAGAGAGTAGGGATAAACGGGTCATTTTCAGATTGGCAGGCTGTAACTAGTGGGGTGCCGCAGGGATCAGTGCTTGGGCCGCAGCTATTTACAATCTATATTAATGACCTCGATGAAGGGACCGAGTGTAATGTATCCAAGTTTACTGACGATACAAAGCTAGGTGGAAAAGTAAGCTGTGAGGAGGACACAAAGAGCCTGCAAAGGGATATAGACAGGTTAAGTGAGTGGGCAATAAGGTGGCAGATGGAGTATAATGTGGGGAAATGTGAGGTTATTCACTTTGGTAGGAAGAATAGAAAAACAGGATGTTTCTTAAATGGTGAGAAACAATTAAATGTTGGTATTCAGAGGAATTTAGGTGTCCTCGTACAAGAAACACAGAGATTGCATGCAGGTACTTCTTCTTTGGCAGTCCCTTGGAACCGAGGATGATTTGCTTCCACATTGAAAATGAGTTCTCAGGTGACTGATGAGTCCAATGCGGGACCTACAGTCTCTGTCACAGGTGGGGCAGACGGTGGTTGAAGGGGCGGGTGGCTGGGGTGCTTGGGTTGACGTGCGCTGATTGCGCTGTTTGTGCTTGGCTTCCGCTTGCTCCCGGCGAAGAGACTCGAGGTGTTCAGCGCCTTCCCGGATGCTTCTCCTCCACTTTGTGTGGTCTTGGGCCAGGGATTCCCAGGTGTCGGTGGGGATGTTGTACTTTTTCAAGGAGGCTTTGAGGGTGTCCTTGAAGCATTTCCTCTGCCCACCTGGGGCTCTCTTGCCATATCGGAGCTCCGAGTAGAGCGCTTGTTTTGGGAGTCTTGTATTGGGCATGCGGACGATGTGACCCATCCATCGGAGCTGATCGAGTGTGGTCAAAGCTTTGATGCTGGGGATGTTGGCCTGAGCGAGAACACTGACGTTGGTGCGCCTATCCTGCCAGTGGATTTGCAGGATCTAGCGGAGGCAGCGTTGGTGGTACCTCTCCAGTGCTTTGAGGTGCCTGCTGTACATGGTCCATGTCTCTGAGGCATACAGCAGGGCGGGTATCACTGCTGCTCTGTAGACCATGAGCTTGGTGCTAGGTTTGAGGTCCTGGTCTTCAAACACTCTCTTCCTCAGGCGACCGAACCCTGCACTGGCACACTGAAGGCGGGCCTTGGACAACGTGTAACCACTTTCCATAACTTGGGAGCCTACTGTGAACAAGGGCAGACGTCAATGACGATGCAGGTACAGCACCAATTAGGAAGGCAAATGGCATGTTGGCCTTTATTGCTAGAGGGTTGGAGTACAAGAGTAAGGAAGTCTTGCTACAATTGTACAGGGCCTTTGGTGAGACACCTGGATTACTGTGCACAGTTTTGGTCTCCTTACCTGAGGAAGGATATGCTTGCCTTTGAGGCAGTGCAACGAAGGTTCACTAGATTGATTCCTGGGATGAGAGGGTTGTCCTAGGAGGAGAGATTGAGTAGATTGGGCCTATACTCTCTGAATTTTCAAGAAATGAGTGGTGATCTCATTTTAACATACAAGATTCTGAGGGGGATTGACAGGATAAATGCTGAGAGATTGTTTCCCCTGGCTGGAGAGTCTAGAACTAGGTGGCATAGTCTCAGGATAAGGGGCCGGCCTTTTAAGACTGAGATGAGGAGGAATTTCTTCACTCAGAGGGTTGTGAATCTTTGAAATTCTCTACCCCAGAGGGCTGTGAATGGTGAGTCGTTGAATATATTCAAGGCTGAGTTAGTTAGATTTTTGGACTCTAGAGGAATCAAAGGATATGGGGATAGGGCAGGAAAGTGGAGTTGAGGTCGATGATCAGCCATGAATTGAATAGTGGAGCAGGCTCGAGGGCCCGTATGGCCTACTCCTGCTACTAATTCTTATGTTCTAAAAAGATAATCCTCTTAGTCGAGGATGGAGGATCGTCTATCGGCGTGAATGCCAAGAGCTCGATCAGAAAGAGCGACCAGGGGACCGACCACCAACTCATTTCACATCCTGGGTTCCCAGATAGGGTGAATGAACCATTAAAGCTAAAATAATTACAGGAAACTTTTGTTTATCCGGCACCCAAATATCCGGAATTCTCGCTTAACCGGCAAAAATCATCCTCCGAAAACTCCTCTCAAATAACCGGCAATGTTGCCGAATCGCAGTCCGAGTCTCCGCGAACGCCGAGTACTCCGAAAACTCCTCTCAAATAACCGGCAATGTTGCCGATCCCGAGTCCGAGTCCGAGTCCGAGTCCGCGAACGCCGATTTAGTCAGTAGGGGTAGTTTTCAAAAGTACCCAAATACTGTATACTGCACATTTCTTGATTTATTTATTTTTCTTTGTTAAAAATAGCCTCGGTAGATATAACTCTCCGTTATCCGGTACTTTCGATAAACCGGCACCACGCTGGTCCCGTCGGTGCCGGTTAATAAAGAGTTTCCTGTATTGTTGTATTTTAAAAAGTAATTGTCACCAGCCTTGAAATTATATTATTGCGAAAAGTAAAAATTCTGCTTTGGGTCAGCCAGCATCTTCAACTACATTCATTTATTGATTAGTTGATGAGCCAGCTGCTCCATTGATTGATTGATTTGCTGGTGAGTCCATTGCTCCATTAATTAATTGCTAGTGCCTACTGCTCCATTAATTAATTGATTAGTTGGTAGAATCGCAAATACATAGAGGGGAATTTTTCAGGGGTCAGCAGACACGTTTGGTGGTGGATTGGCTGGGAAATTTTTTTTGATAGCAGGTAGGAAATCCGCTATCAACCCGCCTCCACACTAGTCTCCCAGGTGTCAGGTCTGTCATCGCTGAACAGACCCGACACTAAGCAGCGGCGGGGCGGGGCGGGGGGGGGGCAATTTAGATTATTAAGAGCTTGTAAACAGGCACTTAAAAACTATTTTAAGCTCACCTTTGATTTTAAAGGGGTGAAATTGGGTATCGCCCCATTTGGGGCGCTAACTTTTGAAATGTTTTTAATTTAGCGCCAGGCGCTAAGGATTCTGAACTTCTACTAAATTGGGTATTAGCATCCCAGGAAGGAAGTGGGGCGCTAAATCAAGCACTAATGACCTCAGTGGGGCGCTACAGGGGCGCTACCAGCAGAGCGCTAATGAATTTCAGGTGCAATGCATTCAGCATTGATCATTCACACTGGTTCCTTCCAGCTCTTAAACAGGAGGTTGCATCATTGTGCAGATGCTCATTTTCAGCTTTGCTGGCTTTGAGGCGACCTGCAAGCAAGTGAATCCCCTGATGGCTATGGCTGTTACCACTCCCAGGGAGAGAGCTTGTCGGTTCACAGACGTGGCATTTGTAGGGGGAGGTGGTGTGTGTCAGCTTCACCTCTGACTTCTGAACGGTTTGAATCGCTCCCACTCCCTTGGTTCTAGACCTTGGACTTATTTGGGGGTTGTGACAAAAAGTGCAGCAGACAACTGGTTTTGATGCAAGAACTTTGATCTTTATTCAAGAGAGTAAAACACAACACAAACACTCTTAACACTCTAAAAGTAGGGAACACTTCGGTACAAGCGAGGGAAATAACATTAGAAGAATACTTCACCCCTCCCAATCCCACTTCTCTAGCTAAGTTGGACCCTAGAGAACCAGGGATAATGCTCACCAAACGAATCCTTGACAGTTGAGATGGTTCGCGGTTTTGGGGTTCGCTGTAGTACCCACTTTTCCTTTGTTAGAGATAGGGTTTAGAGTCTTTTTAAGTAAAAAGTTTCGTAAGGCCCTTGTTGCCGCGAGGTGTCCGATGGTCACTGAGGTGGTCGCTCTGGTCTCTTCTTGCATGTCGGTCTGCTTCTGGAGCTGCTGGCCTTTTTAGTTGAACTTCTTTCTGTTGCCCCCTCGCCTTGTTGAACTGTCTTCTTCAGAGCTGTGGAACTGCCTTCTTGCAGAACTGTGGAACTGCCTTCTGCCGGACTGCTTGCTGAACTTGTTTCTGTTGAACTGTGTACGGTTGTACTGGAGAACTCGAACTTGAGAACTGTGTAACTGCTGTCCTGTCTGTGTGACTCCTGTGCTTCTCCTGTCCTGCTTGTTGCTTGAACTTGAGAAAAGCAGGCCTTCAATTATACTAATTGAAGCCTCCTTTGTTGCGCGCCAAATCAAATCCCGGTCATTGTAAGATTTTGGAAGGCTCGTAAACAGTAACTGGTTTGTAAATGTGTGAAGTGGTTTCGGGATAGCTCCATCCTGTCGATCTGTTGTTTAATTGTAGTTGAATGTCCTTATGTTTTGGGTTTCTTGACTGGGCCTAGAATTTCTATAGAGCGGGTCCAAGTGATTTGTTTTATGCCTGTTTTTGATGGGTCCTGTGATGGTTTTGATGGGGCCTGTAATTTTGGGTGAGACTGCTCTTTCCCTGGGTTTATTGTTAAAATGTTAATGTCTGCTGGGGCTGATTTACACTCCCAGCGAGATCATGTGGTTCCCCAGACAGTTCCCATTAACCCTGTTAGGGAGAAATCAATTCACTCCAGTCTGTGTTGATAGGTAAAAGCAAAGCAGTTTATTTAATATTCAAAGATCTCTGGGAGAAGCATCACAGACCTTACCTGGCCTAGTGACCACGGCTTCTCGACCTCCCGTTGTCAATTACAACCTTTTATTTAAGAATTATCCAATCACATTGTTACAAAATATCACATGATTACAATTATGTCAATTCAAACTAAACCAGTTAATTCGTTATATTCCTTATCTTTGTCAGCTACAAACTAAAAGCAATTCAATTACGTATATATGTTGCTATGTTCGCCTGAGTACTAGGCCATATCTCATTCTCACATTTGTCCATTATATTTCTCCACAGATGCTCATTGTATTCTGGCCTTGAGTGCTGCTAAGTCTCCAACTCCCATCCATGATTATCTCTCCACCTGGGTTCTTATTCTATTTCGTACATAACCTCCATTCCCTTTACAGCTAAGAGAGGTTTTAATTTAATTTAACATGAGTTCAAATTAACTCTTTCAACTCCAATATCCAAACTGTCTTTACAGAGGTTGAGCCCACCTTCCTGTACAGCCTTTTCTCCCTTACAAGTCCAGACATGTCTTTTAAAATACCAAATCTTGGTTTTTGCTCTAAAATGTCCTTCGGTTGAGCCCAATGCATTTCACCACCTTGTAATAGCCAGAAAAGAGTCCAAAGTCTTTTTCCTTAGCGTTTGTCTTCGAGTTTTGGGGGATCTGTGAATTTTGAGAATCTTACACATTGGAGGCATTGGTGGCTGGAGTGGAGCGAAGGAGTGCAATGCTGTTCCTGGCCACTGGAAGGAGGCCATCGCCTCAGGTGTTCAGGGCAATGTGGAGAGAAGTGGCCCAGGAGGTCTCGGCCAGTAGTGTGGTGGAACGCAACCTGGCACAGTGCCGGAAGAAATTCAATGACCTCAGTCAGGTGGTCAAGGTGAGTACATGCTTCAACAGCTCCTACATACCAGCATCTGAACCTCAGTCTGTACACACTGCGCAAACAACCTCACTACCACCACTCACCCACCAAGCATCTGCACCTACTCAAATTCACATCCACATCTCACGCCTGGCCTACAATCACAGCTATTCAACGATGGCAGGCATATCTCCCAAACACATAGCTAGACTCTGACTCACATACATTAGTTTCTGTTGCAGGCCAAGGTGGCCCACAATAGGAGGGACCAGCACAGAACAGGCAGGGTTGATGCGCAGCTCCAGCAGTTCTCAGACCTTAAGGAGCGAGTGCTGCGACTCATTGGGCAGCAGATGATGTGTGCCTTGGACGTTGGTGATGTTGACCCCATTGGGGGCAAAAACGGTATCTTCAGCTCTTCTCCTTCTCATCCCACTTCCCCCTCACACCACAAACCTTTCTCACTTTCCACTTCCTGATACTGTCTGCATTCCTTGCTCCATTACTGGCCCCCTGCCCTCACCTTAGCACGAGTCTTGTGCCTTTATGCTTTCAGAGAATCAGCAACCAGATGACCAGCCTATCCCTGAGCCTCCCACTGAGAGTGAGGCGGGAGAAGAGGAGGAGGAGCAAAGCACCGCGTCACTGCATCTCTCACCCGCAGGCACCACCTCAGATACTGGCACTACGCGATCTTGAGGCAGGTTTAGTAGAGGGGTCTGCACTGGGTGATGCACCGGGGACGAGCGGGCTGCAGCAAGGCCAGGGGGAAAGGGGAGCTCGGGAGCCAGCTCCCCGGAGGGCGAGTTCGCACGCGAGTTCTGCTGCAAAGGACTCAGAGGAGGACCTCGACGGGGAGGCGTTCACAAGAAGGGTGATGGCCATGTACTCCGAGATGATAGATGCAATGGCAAGGGTGCCCGAGAGCCTGCCGGCAATGGTAAGGAGCGTGGAGGAGTCCACCTCCAACATTGCACAGAGCTCTGGGCACACCATGGAGCCCATCATTTCCACTGTGCAGAGGATAGTGGACTCCCAGAGAGATGGTGCAGATCCAGACCTCATGACGCGTGTCATGGGTGATATGGCCGCTTCCATTGCAGCACAGGCAGAAGCGACGCAACGTCTTAGTGCTGTAATGCAGCCAATGGTTGCTGCCATCGAGTCTCAGACTGATCTCGTGCAGTCTCAGCTTGATGCCACGAAAGATCTGACTGCTGCCATCATCGCTGGGTCCACCGCAGTCCACCGGGGATCTCACAGTGTTGCAGCAGGCCAGCAAGCTGTGCTCCAGCAGATTGGTAGTGATGCTGAGGTGCTGCCCCGGGAGAGTGGCAGTGGGTCAGTGGAGCAGGAACCTGCTGTCCTCTCTCAGGATGACAGCATTCCTGATCCCACCACTGCCACTTTGCCATTGCACTTGTCGCTGCCTGTCATCCAGTCAGCCCAGACTGCCGCCGCCCATGCTGAGGTGGTGCAGTGTACAGCTGGGCCTTCCAGGCCCAGAGCTGGTCGAGGGCATCCTGCAAGGCCATCTGAAGTCTCTGGCACTGACACTCAGCAGCCTTCTACCATCCCTGCTACAGCCACTGGGGAGACACTACGTAGGAGCACTAGATTAAGAAAGGGGACTGTAAAGAGGGGAGGCAAGGGTTTGCACAAGGGTGATTAGTCAATATGGGCCGTATTTTCCGATTGGAGGCTTCCTGCGTGCAGAAGCCTCTGATCTGGAAAAAATCTACGCACTTACCCGAGGGCTCCCGAGGTGCGTATAGTTCCGATGCTGGGCCTCTCCAACTCCAAGTGTGCAGGGCCCACGTATTCCAGGGGCGCATGCGGTTCGCAAGCGTTCCTGGGGTCATGTGGGCCATGGGGAGCCAAACAAAGAAGGGAATCTCCCTTCATACACTTGACAGATAGACCTGTCAAATATATGAATGGAGATCACCCCAAAAACACTTCAAAACATTAAATAAGTTAAAAAAAAATTTTTTTAAATGAGTTGAAATTACAATAAATTAAATATTTTAAACAAAAATTTAATTTTTTTGAAAAAAATAACAAGATTTTTACAGGGCTAAAAATAAACTTACCTTTTTTTAAAGTATTTTTAAATGATAAATGACTGAAAACATATATATTTTTTAACTTTTTTCAACGCTTATCCTGGATAGAAAGGACCTATTTCCCTTAGCAGAGGGGTCAAAACCAGGGGGCACAGATTTAAAGTAATTGGTGGAAGGTTTAGAGGGGATTTGAGGGGAAATTTCTTCACCCAGAGGGTTGTGGGGGCCTGGAACTCACTGCCTGAAAGGGTGGTAGAGGCAGGAACCCTATCACATTTAAAAAGTACTTGGATGTGCACTTGGGATGCTCTAACCTGCAGGGCTACGGACCAAGAGCTGGGAAGTGGGATTAGGCTGGATAGCTCTTTGTTGGCCGGCGCGGACACAATGGGCCGAAATGACCTCCTTCCGTGCTGTAACCTTCTATGATTCTATGAAAAGCAGGCCTTACGCCTGCTTTTACAAGGCGTAAGAATTCTAAAGATTTTCTGCAGGCGGAGGTTCTCCAGAAAGTGGAACTATCCACCCGCAGAGGCCCTTCTCTAGGGCAGGCGTCCGATCTGTCAAGAGCATTCTTGACAGATCGGAAATGCCGATTTTCAGCATATGCGCTTGGCATGCCTGAACCCGGCATTTCCGATGTCTCTACAGGTGTGTACACAATGCGTACCCACCCGTAGGGATTGGAATATCCGGGCCATTGTTGTTGTATATATGTTAATGGTTTTTGATAAATTTATTACTGGAATGTTGTACATTTAGTGCTGTGTCTCATTTCAGTTCTGGGGTGTGGTATGGAATCACAAAGTGATGGAATGATGGCGACATGTTCAAAGAGGACCCAAAGTCACTGGAAATGAAGTCTGATGAGACGGTCACGGACCGACCTTGCAAAATGCTGATTGAGTGGCTGCCTCCTCCGTCACTGCTGTTCATCCTCTTCTTCCTCCTTTTCCTCTTCCCCCTCCTGAGGTGGTGCGGCTATGCTTGGTGGCAATGGCTGGGTCCTCATGATGGCCACGTTGTGCAGCATGCAGCAGATGACAACGAAAAGTGACACCCGCTCAGCCGAGTACTGGAGGGCTCCTCCCGAGCGGTCAAGGCAGTGGAACTGTTGCTTGAGCACCCTGATGGTCTGCTCAATGATGTTCCTGGTGGCAGCATGGTTCTCATTGTATGAGTGCTGGGCACGAGTGTTGGGGTTGCGGAGGGGAGTCATGAGCCAGGTGGAGAGCGGATAATCCTTGTCTCCCAGCAGCCATCCGCAAGCTTCATGTGGTGGCTGGAATGGATATGGCCATTGATGGTCAGGATTCGCCGTGTGTGGTCACACACCGACTGCACATTAAGTGAGTGGTAGCCTTTGAAGTTACAGGATACCTCATGATTGTTATGAGGTGCCCGCAAAGCGACGTGGGTGCAGTCAATGGCACCCTGCACCATGGGGAAGCCCGCTATCCTGGCAAAGCCACATGTACACTCGCACTGCTTCTCTCTGGTTATGGGGAAGGAAATGTAGTCCCTTCTCCTTCTGCACAGAGCATCTGTGACCTGGTGGATGGAGCAATGGACGGCAAACTGGGAGATGTTGGAGATGTCACCTGTCGCACACTGGAATGATCCACTGGCAAAGAAATTGATGGCGATGGTGCCACTGAGAGAGCTGTGGTGGTTCTGATCTCAGGCTCGAGGTCTGGCTGCAGGAGGTGGCAGAGCTCTGTGACCACGTCCTTGCTGAAGCAAAGCCTTCTAACACACTGGTCCTCAGTGAAATTCATGCAGGAGAACTGCTGCCGGAATAGCCTGTGTGGGTAAGGCCTCCTGTTGAGAGCCCTGTTGGCCCTCCAACCTCTGGCTACATTTTGCACTCTTTCTCTGTGCCTCAGTTGCCTCTGGCGTTGACGCTAGAGGGCGAGGTCCAGTGCCAGTACAGCCCCCATGAAAGGATACAAATATTGCACTCTCAAATCTCCCCTCAATGAAACTCAATAATCTTTATGTGCCACAACACTCGTTAATACGCAAAACGCTCAAATTGGTCAAAAGGCCTCTTTGCCAATGTGAAATTAACAACGCAGCATTGTTGGCCGAAGAAAACTACACCGGAAGTGGACGCCTTTAAATAGCGCTCCTCCAGGGGACATCCGACTGAAAGCTGCCTCCTATATCTGTTGTTGTTAACGGCAGGCACACAAGCAGGGGGCGAGAAGGAATTTTTCATCCGGGGCGCTGCGCATGGCAATGATGTCGCGATCTCCGGGCGCAGGAGATCGGGCGCACGTCTTACCGGTGCCGCAAACCTCCCGCCGAATTTAGCGAGAGGCGTTGATATCGCCGCGCCCAGTCGCAAATCCATTTGCGCCCCGTTAGCGCCCCCGGATACGCGAATGGGAGGCACAAAGGAACCCAATTTCTAACCCGAAGATCCACTGCTCAGGGATCACGTCAGGTAAGGAGGTCGGGTGTTGTGTCACCATGGGATGATTTACTAAATTGACAGCTGCAAATGGTCTATAAAAGCTCCCATTTCATAGCTGTTCACCTTCCAAGGTTAGAAGCTGTTGCTTACTACATTTGGGAGACAGATTGAGCTTTATGCAGGTTGCAAGTGTTTGGAGCAAACTCTCTATCCAGTGTCACCTCATTGGAACAACCTCTCTCACCATTGACAGATCGCCTCTGTCATCTCAACCTTAACTGCCATCTATTCCATCAGCATCGGTGCCCTTGAAAATATCTCACCTTGGTCCTCAGAATCCCACCACGATCAGCCCCAACACCAGCAGCACCAACATCAGCACCAACAACAACACCAACCTTCTCCGCAATCAACTGATGCTGAACAGGACACAGGGCATCAGCACCCGACCATATTGTTGCCTGGGAGGCCAGGGATGATGTCACCATGGCCAGATTTACTTCACTTGACGCTGTACACCCTGGCTGCCACATGATGCACCAGGTTGGCACCACCCCACACCAACACCATAAAGCATCCCTACAGTGTCCAAGCCATTCCTTTAACACTCATCAGCATTGTAGGAGGTACCGTTATGTCTCACCATTCACTGCAACTCACTAAGCCACTTACAAAGGTGCACACAAATCTATCCAAGAACGCAAAGTGTTGAAAATAAAGATTTCAATGTTTGACAGCACATTAACAGAAACTTCACATGAACATTGGCTAAAACACCCAAGTTCCGACCCTTGTGTGTTGTTACTTGGTATGATTGGACTAGGATGAGGGTGAGTGTGAGGGGTGGCTAGTGAGATGGGGAAGTGAGAGGGATGGTGGAGATGCAAGGTAAGTTGGTGTGAGTAAGGATGTGCAGGAGTAGGGTAGGGAAGGCAGAGTGATGGGGATGTGATGAGAGGCACAGGAGGATGAGGTCGAGTGTGGCTTTGCAGTAACATTTCGTGATCTACTGAGATCATTGAAAGGTTTGCGCCACTGCAGCCAGGTCCTCCTGACGACATCCCTACTTATGTCCTCCTGTGCAATGTGCAACCAGGATGCATTGATCTCCTGGGGAGATCTCTTCCGCCCATGGGAAGGGAAGAGAACCTCCCTGCGTGCTGTGACTCCCTCCATAGGCATATGGAGGGAGTCATGGGAGAGCCTGGGTGCAGCCGTGCACCTTTTGTGCAGTGCTTGTCAGTGTTTGCAGCACCTCAGTGCTGTAGAACACTGACAGCACAACTGTCAAAATCAATTTGCGCATGGTTCCTTTAAGGAAACCGGCTGATAACACGTCATCAACTGACGTCATCAGACCCGCTTCCTTCAATTGGCCGGGAACCTCGCTGGGCGGGCTTAACAAGCCCAATCAATGTCAAATCATTTCACAGAGCAGGCTGGAGCCAGCAGCAGAGTTGCACCCCACCACCGACCCCACCTCGGTAGGCGAAATCGCGGCCATAGAATCATAGAATGATATAGCACAGAAGGAGGCCATTCACCCTGTGCCGACTCTTTGAAAGAACTATCCAATTAGTCCTACTCCCCTGCTCTTTACTCAGAGCCCAGCAAATTTTTCCTTTTCAAGTATTTATCCAATTCCCTTTTGAAAGTTATTATTGAATCTGCTTCCACCATTCTTTGAGACTGTGCATTCCAGATCACAACAACTCACCGTGTAAGTTTTTTCCCTCATGTCGCCTCTGGTTCTTTTACCAATCTCCTTAAATCTGTGTCCTTTGGTTATCAACCCGTCTTCCACTGGAAACAGTTTCTCCTTATTTACTCTATCAAAACCCTTCAAGATTTTGAACACCTCTATCAAATCTTCCCTTTACCTCCTCTGCTCTAAGGAGAATAATCTCAGCTTCTCTAGTATCTCCACATAAGTCCCGCATCCCTGGTACCATTCTAGTAAATCTCCTCTGTACCCTCTCCAAGGCCTTGACATCCTTCCTAAATCGTGTTGCTCAGAATTGGCTACAATACTCCAGCTGGGGCCTAACCAGTGTTTTATAGCGGTTTAAATGGTGTGATAATTGCTCCATTAACTAATTGACTAATGCCCACTGCTCCATTCATTTATTGATTTGTTGGTTTGCGGATTACCCCTTTTATTTAACTGATTCACTGGTGGTGGCTGCTTCTTTATAATTTATTTATTTGTTGGTGTCCCTGCTGCTTTATTTTATTGATGTGTTGGTGTCCTCACTGCTTCATTGATTCACTAAATCACCTGTCATCACCTGCATTCATTTATTGATTTGTTGCTGTGCCCTCTACTCCGTGAATTTATTAATTCAATTGTGCTTGCTTCTCCATTAATTTATTAATTCAGTGCTAGCCACTACTCTACTCATTTATTGATTTTTGATATACCTGTTGCTCAATTTGTTGGTGCGTGCTGACGGCACATCGCAGGAGGCAGACACAAGGCTAATATATTATGCCAAAAATACAGAGTGAGATATCTAGCAAAACACAAATGCGGGAGCAGACTCGGGCTCAGTGATAGCACTCTCACCTGAGTTGCAAGGTTGTGAGTTGAAGTCCCATTTCAGGGATTTAAGCATATCATTTAAGCTGACCTCCCCCTCTATCCCTGTTGTTCTCAACCTTCCTTTCCTCCCTCTCTGATCCATGCTCCACTCCTTCTTCCACACATCCATCACTTCCCGCCCCCACACTCCCACCCCACAATCACCTCCCCTTACACCCCTTTCCCTATCCCATTCCCCTTCCCCCACCCAACTCCACTTTTACCCCACCCCACCTTTCCCTCCACCCCCTCCCCTCCCTTTGCAGTTAGATCAAAGAAAGTGTTAAACTTTGGATTTGTTGCTTTTTTAATGCCCCCGAGTTTAGGAGGTGAGTTATGAAGGGGATGTATGTGTTCTTTCCCCCTCCCCGCTTCTCTGTCCCAAAGCTGAGCAGCGGGTGATTCCGAACCTTTCACCGTCTGATTGACGGCTGTGCCAACCACTCAGAACAGCTCATTTGGCCTGCGCTGCGCCGTGCCCCCTCCAATCAGCAGCTTGGAGTCAACTCCCGCCCACCTCGCATGGTGGCGACCAGCCCGCACCTTTTTACCCACCCCTTTAATAACCGTCCCTTTTTAATGAGCACCCTTTAATACCCGCCCCTTTAATACACACCACTTTTTAATACCCGCCCCTTTAATGACCGTCGCTTTAATGAGCGCCCCTTTAATGAGCTCCCCATTAATACCTGCCCCATGGATACGGGCCCCTTTAACGTGCGCCCCTTTAATGAGCACCTCTTTAATGAGTGCCCCTTTAATGAGCACCCATTTAATGAGTGCCTCTTTAATACCCGCCGCTTTAATCCGGGCCCTTTAGTGCCCTCCACTTTAATATGAGCCCTTTAATGCGCGCCCTTTAATGAGTGCTCTTTAATGAGCGCTCCTTTAATATCCGTCCCTTTAATGCTCGCCCATTTAATGCCTGCCCTTTAATGCGTGGCCCTTTAATAACTGGCTCTTTAATACGCGGTCCTTTAATACCCACCCCTTTAATGCCCGCCACTTGAATGCGCCCCCTTTAATGCCTGCCCCTTTAATGGGCTCCCCTTTAATAACTGCCCCTTTAATGCCCGCCCCTTTAATGCGCTCCACTTTAATGCGCTCCCTTTAATGAGTGTGCCTTTAATGCTCGCCCCTTTAATACCCACCCCTTTAATGCTGGCCCCTTTAATGTACCCTCTTTAATAGCCGCCCCTTTAATGCACAGTCCTGTAATGCCCTCCCCTTTAATGCGCTCCGCTTTAATGCCCTTCCCTTTATGGGCTCCCTTTAATGCCCGCCCCTTTAATGCGCTCCCTTTAATGAGTGTGCCTTTAATGCTCGCCCCTTTAATACCCACCCCTTTAATGTACCCTCTTTAATAGCCGCCCCTTCAATGCATGGTCCTTTAATGCCCGCCCCTTTAATGCCCGCCCCTTTAATGCACTCCCCTTTAATGCGTTCCCTTTAATGAGCACACCTTTAATGCTTGCCCATTTAATATGTGCCCTTTAATGCCTGCCCTTTAATGCCCGCCCATTTAATATGTGCCCTTTAATACCCGCCACTTTAATAGCCGCCCCTTTAATGTGCTACCCTTTAATGCGCTGCCCTTTAATGCTCACCCCTTTAATCCACTCCCGTTTAATCTCCTCCCCTCCCCTTTAATGCGCTCCCCTTTAATCCCTGCCCCTTTAATGCCCTCCCCTTTAATCCTCACCCCTTTAATGTCCTCCCCTTTAATCCCCTCCCCTAATCCCCGCCCCTTTAATGCCCTCCCCTTTAATCCCCGCCCCTTTAATGCCCTCCCCTTTAATCCTCGCCCCTTTAATGCCCTCCCCTTTAAAGCTCTTCCCTTTAAAGCTCTCTCCTTTAATGTCCGCCCCTTTAATGCCCGCCCCTTTAATGCCCGCCCCTTTAATGCACTCCCTTTAATGCCCGCCCCTTTAATGCCCTCCCCTTTAAAGTTCTTCCTTTTAAAGCTCTCCCCTTTAAGACCCGCCCCTTTAATGCCCTCCCCTTTAATGCCCGCCCCTTTAACTCCTTCCCTTTAATTCTCACCCCTTTAATGTCCTCCCCCTTAATCCCCTCCCCTAATCCCCGCCCCTTTAATGCTCACCCCTTTAATCCTCGCCCCTTTAATGCCCTCCCCTTTAATCACCGCCCCTTTAATGCCCTCCCCTTTAATCCCCGCCCCTTTAATGCACTCCCCTTTAATCCCGCCCCTTTAATGCCCTCCCCTTTAAAGCTCTTCCCTTTAAAGCTCTCTCCTTTAATACCCGCCCCTTTAATGCCCTCCCCTTTAATGCCCGCCCCCTTTAATGCACTCCCTTTAATGCCCGCCCCTTTAATGCCCTCCCCTTTAAAGTACATCCTTTTAAAGCTCTCCCCTTTAAGACCCGCCCCTTTAATGCCCGCCCCTTTAATGCCCGCCCCTTTAACTCCTTCCCTTTAATCCTCGCCCCTTTAATGCCTCCCCTTTAAAGTACTTCCTTTTAAAGCTCTCCCCTTTAAGACCCTCCCCTTTAATGCCCTCCCTTTAATGCCCGCCCTTTAATACCCGCCCCTTTAATCCCCCTCCCCGAATGCCCGCCCCTTTAATGCCCACCCCTTTAAACCGCTCCCCTTTAATACCCGCCCCTTTAATGTGCTCCCCTTTAATGCCCGCCCCTTTAAAGCACTCCCCTTTAATACCCACCCCTTTAATGCACTCCCCTTTAATACCCACCCCTTTAATGCACTCCCCTTTAATGCCCGCCCCTTTAATGCGCTCGCCTTTAATTCCCGCCCCTTTAATGCGCTCACCTTTAATACCCGCCCCTTTAATGCGCTCGCCTTTAATACTCGCCCCTTTAATGCACTCCCCTTTAATGCCCGCCCCTTTAATGCCCGCCCTTTTAATGCGCTCGCCTTTAATGCCCGCCCCTTTAATGCGCTCACCTTTAATGCCCGCCCCTTTAATGCCCACCCTTTTAATGCACTCGCCTTTAATGCCCGCCCCTTAAATGTGCTCGCCTTTAATGCCCGCCCCTTTAATGCGCTCGCCTTTAATACCCGCCCCTTGAATGCGCTCGCCTTTAATACCCGCCCCTTTAATGCGCTCGCCTTTAATGCACTCCCCTTTAATGCCCTCCTCTTTTATGCGCTCACCTTTAATGCCCGCCCCTTTAATGCGCTCGCCTTTAATAACCGCCCCTTTAATGCGCTCCCCTTTAATGCCCGCCCCTTTAATGCCTGCCCCTTTAATGCGCTCGCCTTTAATGCCTGCCCCTTTAATGCGCTCGCCTTTAATACCCGCCCCTTTAATGCGCTCGCCTTTAATACCCGCCACTTTAATGCCCGCCCCTTTAATGCAATCGCCTTTAATGCCCGCCCCTTTAATTCACTCGCCTTTAATGCCCGCCCCTTTAATGCGCTCGCCTTTATTACCCGCCCCTTGAATGCGCTCGCCTTTAATACCCGCCCCTTGAATGCGCTCGCCTTTAATACTCCCCCTTTAAAGCACTCCCCTTTAATGCCCGCCCCTTTAATGCACTCCCCTTTAATGCCCGCGCCTTTAATGCGCTCGCCTTTAATGCCCGCCCCTTTAATGCGCTCGCCTTTAATACCCACCCCTTTAATGCACTCCCCTTTAATGCCCGCCCCTTTAATGCCCGCCCTTTTAATGCGCTCGCCTTTAATGCCCGCCCCTTTAATGCGCTCGCCTTTAATACCCGCCCCTTTAATGCGCTTGCCTTTAATACCCCCCTTTAATGCGCTCCCCTTTAATGCTCGCCCCTTTAATGCACTCCCCTTTAATTCCCGCCCCTTTCATGCGCTCGCCTTTAATGCCCGCCCCTTTAATGCGCTCGCCTTTAATACCCGCCCCTTTAATGCACTCCCCTTTAATGCTCGCCCCTTTAAAGCCCGCCCTTTTAATGCGCTCACCTTTAATACCCGCCCTTTTAATGCGCTCACCTTTAATGCCCGCCCCTTTAATGCACTCCCCTTTAATGCCCGCCCCTTTCATGCGCTCGCCTGTAATGCCCGCCCCTTTAATGCGCTTGCCTTTAATACCTGCCCCTTTAATGCGCTCGCCTTTAATACCCGCCCCTTTAATGCACTCCCCTTTAATGCTCGCCCCTTTAATGCCTGCCCTTTTAATGCGCTCACCTTTAATACCCGCCCTTTTAATGCGCTCACCTTTAATACCCGCCCCTTTAATGCACTCCCCTTGAATGCCCGCCACTTTAATGCCCGCCCTTTTAATGCGCTCGCCTTTAATGCCCGCCCTTTTAATGCGCTCGCCTTTAATACCCGCCCCTTTAATGCGCTCGCCTTTAATACCCCCCTTTAATGCGCTCCCCTTTAATGCTCGCCCCTTTAATGCACTCCCCTTTAATGCCTGCCCCTTTAATGCGCTCGCCTTTAATGCCCGCCCCTTTAATGCGCTCGCCTTTAATACCCGCCCTTTTAATGCGCTCACCTTTAATACCCGCCCCTTTAATGCACTCCCCTTTAATGTCCGCCCCTTTAATGCGCTCGCCTTTAATGCCCGCCCCTTTAATTCGCTCGCCTTTAATACCCGCCCCTTTAATGCACTCCCCTTTAATGCTCACCCCTTTAATGCGCTCGCCTTTAATACCCGCCCCTTTAATGCACTCCACTTTAATGCCCGCCACTTGAATGCGCCGCCTTTAATACCCGCCCCTTGAATGCGCTCGCCTTTAATCCCCGCCCCTTTAATGCCCTTCCTTTAATACCCGCCCCTTGAATGCGCTCGCCTTTAATCCCCGCCCCTTTAATGCCCTCCCTTTAATACCCGCCCCTTGAATGCACTCCCCTTTAATGCCCGCCCCCTTTAATGCACTCCCTTGAATGCCCGCCCCTTTAATGCCCTCCCCTTTAAAGTACATCCTTTTAAAGCTCTCCCCTTTAAGACCCGCCCCTTTAATGCCCTCCCCTTTAATGCCCGCCCCTTTAACTCCTTCCCTTTAATCCTCGCCCCTTTAATGCCTCCCCTTTAAAGTACTTCCTTTTAAAGCTCTCCCCTTTAAGACCCTCCCCTTTAATGCCCTCCCTTTAATGCTTGCCCTTTAATACCCGCCCCTTTAATCCCCTCCCCGAATGCCCGCCCCTTTAATGCCCACCCCTTTAAACCGCTCCCCTTTAATACCCGCCCCTTTAATGTGCTCCCCTTTAATGCCCGCCCCTTTAAAGCACTCCCCTTTAATACCCACCCCTTTAATGCACTCCCCTTTAATACCCACCCCTTTAATGCACTCCCCTTTAATGCCCGCCCCTTTAATGCGCTCGCGTTTAATTCCCGCCCCTTTAATGCGCTCGCCTTTAATACCCGCCCCTTTAATGCGCTCGCCTTTAATACCCGCCCCTTTAATGCACTCCCCTTTAATGCCCGCCCCTTTAATGCCCGCCCTTTTAATGCGCTCGCCTTTAATGCCCGCCCCTTTAATGCGCTCACCTTTAATGCCCGCCCCTTTAATGCACTCCCCTTTAATGCCCGCCCCTTTAATGCCCGCCCTTTTAATGCGCTCGCCTTTAATGCCCGCCCCTTTAATGCGCTCACCTTTAATGCCCGCCCCTTTAATGCCCGCCCTTTTAATGCACTCGCCTTTAATGCCCGCCCCTTTAATGTGCTCGCCTTTAATGCCCGCCCCTTTAATGCGCTCGCCTTTAATACCCGCCCCTTGAATGCGCTCGCCTTTAATACCCGCCCCTTTAATGCGCTCGCCTTTAATGCACTCCCCTTTAATGCCCTCCCCTTTAATGCGCTCACCTTTAATGCCCGCCCCTTTAATGCGCTCGCCTTTAATAACCGCCCCTTTAATGCGCTCCCCTTTAATGCCTGCCTCTTTAATGCGCTCGCCTTTAATGCCTGCCCCTTTAATGCGCTCGCCTTTAATACCCGCCCCTTTAATGCGCTCGCCTTTAATACCCGCCACTTTAATGCCCGCCCCTTTAATGCAATCGCCTTTAATGCCCGCCCCTTTAATTCACTCGCCTTTAATGCCCGCCCCTTTAATGCGCTCGCCTTTATTACCCGCCCCTTGAATGCGCTCGCCATTAATACCCGCCCCTTTAATGCGCTCCCCTTTAATGCCCGCCCCTTTAATGCCCGCCCCTTTAATGCGCTCGCCTTTAATGCCCGCCCCTTTAATTCGCTCGCCTTTAATACCCGCCCCTTTAATGCACTCCCCTTTAATGCTCACCCCTTTAATGCGCTCGCCTTTAATACCCGCCCCTTTAATGCACTCCACTTTAATACCCGCCACTTGAATGCGCCGCCTTTAATACCCGCCCCTTGAATGCGCTCGCCTTTAATCCCCGCCCCTTTAATGCCCTCCCTTTAATACCCGCCCCTTGAATGCGCTCGCCTTTAATCCCCGCCCCTTTAATGTCCTCCCTTTAATACCCGCCCCTTGAATGCACTCCCCTTTAATGCCCGCCCCCTTTAATGCACTCCCTTTAATGCCCGCCCGTTTAATGCCCTCCCCTTTAAAGTACATCCTTTTAAAGCTCTCCCCTTTAAGACCCGCCCCTTTAATGCCCTCCCCTTTAATGCCCGCCCCTTTAACTCCTTCCCTTTAATCCTCGCCCCTTTAATGCCTCCCCTTTAAAGTACTTCCTTTTAAAGCTCTCCCCTTTAAGACCCTCCCCTTTAATGCCCTCCCTTTAATGCCCGCCCTTTAATACCCGCCCCTTTAATCCCCTCCCCGAATGCCCGCCCCTTTAATGCCCACCCCTTTAAACCGCTCCCCTTTAATACCCGCCCCTTTAATGTGCTCCCCTTTAATGCCCGCCCCTTTAAAGCACTCCCCTTTAATACCCACCCCTTTAATGCACTCCCCTTTAATACCCACCCCTTTAATGCACTCCCCTTTAATGCCCGCCCCTTTAATGCGCTCGCCTTTAATTCCCGCCCCTTTAATGCGCTCACCTTTAATACCCGCCCCTTTAATGCGCTCACCTTTAATACCCGCCCCTTTAATGCGCTCGCCTTTAATACCCGCCCCTTTAATGCACTCCCCTTTAATGCCCGCCCCTTTAATGCCCGCCCTTTTAATGCGCTCGCCTTTAATGCGCTCACCTTTAATGCGCTCACCTTTAATGCCCGCCCCTTTAATGCCCGCCCTTTTAATGCGCTCGCCTTTAATGCCCGCCCCTTTAATGCGCTCACCTTTAATGACCGCCCCTTTAATGCCCGCCCTTTTAATGCACTCGCCTTTAATGCCCGCCCCTTTAATGTGCTCGCCTTTAATGCCCGCCCCTTTACTGCGCTCGCCTTTAATACCCGCCCCTTGAATGCGCTCGCCTTTAATACCCGCCCCTTTAATGCGCTCGCCTTTAATGCACTCCCCTTTAATGCCCTCCCCTTTAATGCGCTCACCTTTAATGCCCGCCCCTTTAATGCGCTCGCCTTTAATAACCGCCACTTTAATGCGCTCCCCTTTAATGCCTGCCCCTTTAATGCGCTCGCCTTTAATGCCTGCCCCTTTAATGCGCTCGCCTTTAATACCCGCCCCTTTAATGCGCTCGCCTTTAATACCCGCCACTTTAATGCCCGCCCCTTTAATGCAATCGCCTTTAATGCCCGCCCCTTTAATTCACTCGCCTTTAATGCCCGCCCCTTTAATGCGCTCGCCTTTATTACCCGCCCCTTGAATGCGCTCGCCATTAATACCCGCCCTTGAATGCGCTCGCCTTTAATACTCCCCCTTTAAAGCACTCCCCTTTAATGCCCGCCCCTTTAATGCACTCCCCTTTAATGCCCGCGCCTTTAATGCGCTCGCCTTTAATGCCCGCCCCTTTAATGCGCTCGCCTTTAATACCCGCCCCTTTAATGCACTCCCCTTTAATGCCCGCCCCTTTAATGCCCGCCCTTTTAATGCGCTCGCCTTTAATGCCCGCCCCTTTAATGCGCTCGCCTTTAATACCCGCCCCTTTAATGCGCTTGCCTTTAATACCCCCCTTTAATGCGCTCCCCTTTAATGCTCGCCCCTTTAATGCACTCCCCTTTAATTCCCGCCCCTTTCATGCGCTCGCCTTTAATGCCCGCCCCTTTAATGCGCTCGCCTTTAATACCCGGCCCTTTAATGCGCTCGCCTTTAATACCCGCCCCTTTAATGCACTCCCCTTTAATGCTCGCCCCTTTAAAGCCCGCCCTTTTAATGCGCTCACCTTTAATACCCGCCCTTTTAATGCGCTCACCTTTAATGCCCGCCCCTTTAATGCACTCCCCTTTAATGCCCGCCCCTTTCATGCGCTCGCCTTTAATGCCCGCCCCTTTAATGCGCTTGCCTTTAATACCTGCCCCTTTAATGCGCTCGCCTTTAATACCCGCCCCTTTAATGCACTCCCCTTTAATGCTCGCCCCTTTAATGCCTGCCCTTTTAATGCGCTCACCTTTAATACCCGCCCTTTTAATGCGCTCACCTTTAATACCCGCCCCTTTAATGCACTCCCCTTGAATGCCCGCCACTTTAATGCCCGCCCTTTTAATGCGCTCGCCTTTAATGCCCGCCCCTTTAATGCGCTCGCCTTTAATACCCCCCTTTAATGCGCTCCCCTTTAATGCTCACCCCTTTAATGCACTCCCCTTTAATGCCTGCCCCTTTAATGCGCTCGCCTTTAATGCCCGCCCCTTTAATGCGCTCGCCTTTAATACCCGCCCTTTTAATGCGCTCACCTTTAATACCCGCCCCTTTAATGCACTCCCCTTTAATGCCCGCCCCTTTAATGCGCTCGCCTTTAATGCCCGCCCCTTTAATTCGCTCGCCTTTAATACCCGCCCCTTTAATGCACTCCCCTTTCATGCTCACCCCTTTAATGCGCTCGCCTTTAATACCCGCCCCTTTAATGCACTCCACTTTAATGCCCGCCACTTGAATGCGCCGCCTTTAATACCCGCCCCTTGAATGCGCTCGCCTTTAATACCCGCCCCTTTAATGCACTCCCCTTTAATGCCCGCCCCTTTAATGCCCGCCCTTTTAATGCGCTCGCCTTTAATGCGCTCACCTTTAATGCGCTCACCTTTAATGCCCGCCCCTTTAATGCCCGCCCTTTTAATGCGCTCGCCTTTAATGCCCGCCCCTTTAATGCGCTCACCTTTAATGACCGCCCCTTTAATGCCCGCCCTTTTAATGCACTCGCCTTTAATGCCCGCCCCTTTAATGTGCTCGCCTTTAATGCCCGCCCCTTTACTGCGCTCGCCTTTAATACCCGCCCCTTGAATGCGCTCGCCTTTAATACCCGCCCCTTTAATGCGCTCGCCTTTAATGCACTCCCCTTTAATGCCCTCCCCTTTAATGCGCTCACCTTTAATGCCCGCCCCTTTAATGCGCTCGCCTTTAATAACCGCCACTTTAATGCGCTCCCCTTTAATGCCTGCCCCTTTAATGCGCTCGCCTTTAATGCCTGCCCCTTTAATGCGCTCGCCTTTAATACCCGCCCCTTTAATGCGCTCGCCTTTAATACCCGCCACTTTAATGCCCGCCCCTTTAATGCAATCGCCTTTAATGCCCGCCCCTTTAATTCACTCGCCTTTAATGCCCGCCCCTTTAATGCGCTCGCCTTTATTACCCGCCCCTTGAATGCGCTCGCCATTAATACCCGCCCCTTGAATGCGCTCGCCTTTAATACTCCCCCTTTAAAGCACTCCCCTTTAATGCCCGCCCCTTTAATGCACTCCCCTTTAATGCCCGCGCCTTTAATGCGCTCGCCTTTAATGCCCGCCCCTTTAATGCGCTCGCCTTTAATACCCGCCCCTTTAATGCACTCCCCTTTAATGCCCGCCCCTTTAATGCCCGCCCTTTTAATGCGCTCGCCTTTAATGCCCGCCCCTTTAATGCGCTCGCCTTTAATACCCGCCCCTTTAATGCGCTTGCCTTTAATACCCCCCTTTAATGCGCTCGCCTTTAATGCCCGCCCCTTTAATGCGCTCGCCTTTAATACCCGGCCCTTTAATGCGCTCGCCTTTAATACCCGCCCCTTTAATGCACTCCCCTTTAATGCTCGCCCCTTTAAAGCCCGCCCTTTTAATGCGCTCACCTTTAATACCCGCCCTTTTAATGCGCTCACCTTTAATGCCCGCCCCTTTAATGCCCTCCCCTTTAATGCCCGCCCCTTTCATGCGCTCGCCTTTAATGCCCGCCCCTTTAATGCGCTTGCCTTTAATACCTGCCCCTTTAATGCGCTCGCCTTTAATACCCGCCCCTTTAATGCACTCCCCTTTAATGCTCGCCCCTTTAATGCCTGCCCTTTTAATGCGCTCACCTTTAATACCCGCCCTTTTAATGCGCTCACCTTTAATACCCACCCCTTTAATGCACTCCCCTTGAATGCCCGCCACTTTAATGCCCGCCCTTTTAATGCGCTCGCCTTTAATGCCCGCCCCTTTAATGCGCTCGCCTTTAATACCCCCCTTTAATGCGCTCCCCTTTAATGCTCACCCCTTTAATGCACTCCCCTTTAATGCCTGCCCCTTTAATGCGCTCGCCTTTAATGCCCGCCCCTTTAATGCGCTCGCCTTTAATACCCACCCTTTTAATGCGCTCACCTTTAATACCCGCCCCTTTAATGCACTCCCCTTTAATGCCCGCCCCTTTAATGCGCTCGCCTTTAATGCCCGCCCCTTTAATTCGCTCGCCTTTAATACCCGCCCCTTTAATGCACTCCCCTTTAATGCTCACCCCTTTAATGCGCTCGCCTTTAATACCCGCCCCTTTAATGCACTCCACTTTAATGCCCGCCACTTGAATGCGCCGCCTTTAATACCCGCCCCTTGAATGCGCTCGCCTTTCATCCCCGCCCCTTTAATGCCCTCCCTTTAATACCCGCCCCTTGAATGCGCTCGCCTTTAATCCCCGCCCCTTTAATGCCCTCCCTTTAATACCCGCCCCTTGAATGCACTCGCCCCTTTAATGCCTGCCCTTTTAATGCGCTCGCCTTTAATACCCGCCCTTTTAATGCGCTCACCTTTAATACTCTCCCCTTTAATGCACTCCCCTTTAATGCCCGCCACTTTAATACCCGCCCTTTTAATGCGCTCGCCTTTAATGCCTGCCCCTTTAATGTGCTCGCCTTTAATACCCGCCCCTTTAATGCGTTCACCTTTAATACCCGCCCCTTTAATGCACTCCCCTTTAATGCCCGCCCCTTTAATGCCCGCCCTTTTAATGCGCTCGCCTTTAATGCCCGCCCCTTTAATGCGCTCACCTTTAATACCCGCCCCTTTAATGCGCTTGCCTTTAATGCCTGCCCCTTTAATGCGCTCGCCTTTAATACCCGCCCCTTTAATGCGCTCGCCTTTAATACCCGCCCCTTTAATGCACTCCCCTTGAATGAGCTCGCCTTTAATACCCGCCCCTTGAATGCACTCGCCTTTAATGCCCGCCCCTTTAACGCGCTCCTATTTATTGCCCACCCCTTTAATGCCCGCCCTTTTAATGCGCTCACCTTTAATACCCGCCCTTTTAATGCGCTCACCTTTAATACCCGCCCCTTTAATGCACTCCCCTTTAATGCCCGCCCCTTTAATGCCCGCCCTTTTAATGCGCTCGCCTTTAATGCCCGCCCCTTTAATCCGCTCACCTTTAATACCCGCTCTTTTAATGCGCTCACCTTTAATAACCGCCCCTTTAATGCACTCCCCTTTAATACCCGCCCCTTTAATGCCCGCCCTTTTAATGCGCTCGCCTTTAATGCCCGCCCCTTTAATTCGCTCGCCTTTAATACCCGCCCCTTTAATGCACTCCCCTTTAATGCTCGCCCCTTTAATGCGCTCGCCATTAATACCCGCCCCTTTAATGCACTCCACTTTAATGCCCGCCACTTGAATGCGCACGCCTTTAATACCCGCCCCTTGAATGCGCTCGCCTTTAATCCCCGCCCCTTTAATGCCCTCCCTTTAATACCCGCCCCTTGAATGCGCTCGCCTTTAATCCCCGCCCCTTTGATGCCCCCCTTTAATACCCGCCCCTTGAATGCGCTCGCCTTTAATCCCCGCCCCTTTGATGCCCCCCTTTAATACCCGCCCCTTGAATGCACTCGCCCCTTTAATGCCTGCCCTTTTAATGCGCTCACCTTTAATACCCGCCCTTTTAATGCGCTCGCCTTTGATGCCTGCCCCTTTAATGTGCTCGCCTTTAATACCCGCCCCTTTAATGCGCTCACCTTTAATACCCGCCCCTTTAATGCACTACCCTTTAATGCCCGCCCCTTTAATGCGCTCACCTTTAATACCCGCCCCTTTAATGCGCTCGCCTTTAATACCCGCCCCTTTAATGCGCTCGCCTTTAATACCCGCCCCTTTAATGCACTCGCCTTTAATGCCCGCCCCTTTAACGCGCTCCTCTTTATTGCCCGCCCCTTTAATGCCCGCCCCTTTAACGCGCTCCTCTTTAATCCCCGCCCCTTTAATCCCCTCCTGTGCTGCGCGCGGTTTGCCGGCGGTTGGCGGCCTTGCTGCGCTGTTGAGTCGGAGCGGCTCCTCCCGGGTCCTAGTGCTGGCGCGGTGGGTCCGCGGCCCGCGGTGCTGTGCTGCGATGAGGTGGTGCTGGTGCTGGTGCTGGTTCACGTTCACGGCGCTCCCCTTCCTCCTGACGGGGGCGACCCTCTCCAAGAAAGATGTGAGGAAAGCTGGAGCCCGGAGCCCGGAGGAGGAGGTGAGCCTCATCTCCTCCCCTGTATACAGAGCCGGGCAGGGCCTCGGGCCGGGCCGGGCCTGCGGTTATCGTGAGCCCATAATTACATCCAGTCTGCTGCACAGTTCAGGCCATTGGGCCCAATTGGTCTGTGCCGCTGTTTGTGCTCCACAGGAGCCTCCTCATCAACATACCCTCTATTCCTTTCTGCCTCATGTATTTATCGAGCTTTCCCTTAAATGCATCTTTGCTATTCGCCTCAACTACTCCTTGTGGGAGCAAGTTCCACATTCTCACCACAGAGTCATAGAGTTATACAGCACAGAAAGAGGCCCTTCGGCCCATCGTGTCCTGCGCCGGCCATCAAGCCCTGTCTATTCTAATCCCATTCTCCAGCACTTGGTCCGTAGTCTTGTATGCTATGGCGTTTCAAGTGCTCATCTAAATGCTTCTTGAATGTTGTGAGGGTTCCTGCCTCTACCACCCTTTCAGGCAGTGAGTTCCAGATTCCAACCACCCTCTGGGTGAAAAAGTTTTTCCTCAAATCCCCTCTAAACCTCCTGCCCCTTACCTTGAAACTATGCCCCCTGGTTATTGACCCCTCTACTAAGGGGAAAAGTTCCTTTCTATCTACCCTATCTATGGCCCTCATAATTTTGTACACCTCAATCAGGTCCCCTCTCAGCCTTCTCTGCTCTAAGGAAAACAACCCCAGCCTGTCCAGTCTCTCTTCATAGCAGAACATCCTGGTGAATCTCCTCTGCATCCTCTCTAATGCAATCACATCCTTCCTATAGTGTGGCGACCAGAACTGCACACAGTATTCCAGCTGTGGCCTAACTAGCATTTTGTACAGCTCCATCATAACCTCCCTGCTCTTATATTCTATGCCTCGGCTAATGAAGGCAAGTATCCCATATGCCTTCTTAACCACCTTATCTACCTGTCCTGCTGCCTTCAGGGATCTATGCACATGCACACCAAGGTTCCTTTGATCCTCTGTCCTTCCTAGGGTCCTACCATTCATTGTATATTCCCTTGCCTTGTTAGTCCTCCAAAAATGCATCACCTCACACTTTTCAGGGTTAAATTTCATTTGCCACTGTTCTGCCTATCTGACCAACCCGTCTATATCGTCCTGTAGCCTGAGGCTTCCCTCCTCGCTATTTACCACTCCACCAATTTTCGTGTCATCTGCGAACTTACTGATCATACCTCCTACATTCATATCTAAATCATTAATGTACACTAAAAACAGCAAGGAACCCAGCACCGATCCCTGCGGTACACCACTGGACACAGGCTTCCAGTCACAAAAACAACCTTCGACCATCACCCTCTGCCTCCTGCCACTAAGCCAAATTTGGATCCAATGTGCAAAATTGCCCTGGATCCCATGGGCTCTTACCTTCTTGACCAGTCTCCCATGCGGGACTTTGTCAAAAGCCTTACTGAAGTCCATGTAGACTACATCAACTGCACTACCCTTATCCACACACCTAGTCACCCCCTCGAAAAATTCAATCAAATTGGTCAGACATGATCTCCTCCTGACAAAGCTATGCTGACTATCCTTGATTAATCCTTGCCTCTCCAAGTGGAGACTAATTCTGTCCCTCAGAATTTTTTCCAATAATTTCCCTACCACTGATGTTAGGCTCACTGGCCTGTAATTCCCTGGTTTATCCCTACTACCCTTCTTGAATAATAGTACTATGTTAGCTGTTCTCCAGTCCTCTCGCACCTCCCCTGTGGCCAGAGAGGTTCTGAAAATTTGTGTCAGAGCCCCTGCAATCTCCTCCCTTGCCTCACACAGCAGCCTGGGATACATCTCGTCTGGGCCTGGGGATTTATCCACTTTTAAGCCCGCTAAAGCCGCTAGTACCTCCTCCCTCTCAATGCTAATTTGTTCAAGTATATCACAATCCCCCTGCTTGATTTCTATGCCTACATCGTCCTTCTCCATAGTGAACACAGATGCAAAATATTCATTTAAAACCTCACCTACATCTTCCGGCTCTACACACATTGCCACTTTGGTCCCGAATGGGCCCTACTCTTTCCCTGGTTATCCTCTTGCCCTTAATACACTTATAGAACACCTTGGGATTTTCCTTTATTTTGTCCGCCAGTGTTTTTTCATGCCCCCTCTTCGCTCTCCTAATTTCTTTTTAAGTACCCCCCTGCACTTTCTAACTTTCTATACTCCTCTAGGGCTTCCACTGTTTTTAGTCCTTTGTATCTGCCAAAAGCCACCCTTTTTTCCTAATCCATTCTTGTATATCCCTTGACATCCAGGGTTCCCTGGACTTGTTGGTCCCGCCCTTGACCTTTACGGGAACATGTTGGCGCTGTACTCTCTCTATTTCCTTTCTGAATGACTCCCACTGCTCTGATGTGGATTTTCCTACAGGTAGCTGATCCCAGTCCACTTTGGCCAGATCCTGCCTTCTCATATTAAAATCGGCCTTCCCCCAATTTAGAACCTTTATTTCCGGTCCATCTTTGTCCTTTTCCATGACTACCTTAAATCTCACCGAATTATGGTCACTGTCACCAAAATGCTCTCCGACTGACACTTCTACCACTTGCCCGGCTACATTCCCTAGAATTAGGTCCAGTACTGCCCCCTCTCTTGTAGGACTTTCTACATGCTGGCTCAAAAAGCTCTCCTGGATGCACTTTAAGAATTCCGCACCCTCTAAGCCTTTCACATTCTGACTATCCCAGTTAATATTAGGGAAGTTGAAATCCCCTACTATTATTACCCTATTATTTCTACACTTCTCTGAGATTTGCCTACATATCTGTTCCTCTATCTCCCCTTGACTGTTTGGGGGCCTATAGTACACTCCCAGCAAAGTGCTTGCCCCCTTTTTGTTTTTAAGTTCTACCCATATGGCCTCATTAGAGGAACCTGCTAAGATATCATCCCTCCTTACTGCAGTAATTGACTCCTTGATTAATATTGCGACACCCCCTCTTTTACACCCCCCTCTGTCTCGCCTTAAGATTCTATAGCCCGGAATATTGAGCTGCCAGTTCTGCCCCTCCCTCAACCATGTCTCTGTGATAGCAACAATATCATGTGTTCATCAACACCTCCAGTTCATCTGCCTTACTCGCAAGACTCCTTGCATTAAAATAAATGCCATCCAGCCTTGCCATACTCCCTTGTGCTGTTACATATTTGCTCTGCCTTCCAGACTGACTTGTTTTTTCCTCTAAATTTGGCTGTGAATCACCCCCTACTATAGCTCCACTCCGTATCTCATCCCCCTGCCAAGTTAGTTTAAACCCCCCCCAACAGCACTAGCAAACCTCCCCGCAAGGATGTTGGTCCCGTTCCGGTTCAAGTGCAACCCGTCCGACTTGTACAGGTCCCACCTTCCCCAGAAACAGACCCAGTGATCCAGGAAACTAAAGCCCTCCCTCCTGCACCAACTCTTTAACCACGTATTCATCTGCTCTATCCTCCTATTCCTATATTCACTAGCACGTGGCACCGGGAGTAATCCAGAGATTACAACCTTTGAGGTCCTGCTTTTTAATCTGCTACCTAGCTCCCTAAATTCTTGTTGCAGGACCTCATCCCTCTTTCTACCTATGTCGTTGGTACCAATGTGAACCACGACCTCTGACTGTTCGCCCTCCCCCTTCAGAATGCCCTGCAGCCATTCAGTGACATCCTTGACCCTGGCACCAGGGAGACAACATACCATCCTGGAGTCACGTCTGTGCCCGCAGAAACGCCTGTCTGCACCCCTCACTATTGAGTCTCCTACCACTATTGCCCTTCCACTCTTACTCCTCCCCCCTTGTGCAGCTGAGCCACCCACAGTGCCGTGAACTTGGCTCTGGCTGCACTCTCCAGAGGAACCGTCACTTTCACCGTTTTCCAACACAGAAAAACGGTTGTTGAGTGAGATGCACTCTGGGGTTTCCTGACTACCTGCCTGCCCCCCTTCTGACTGGTGGTCTCCCATTCCCTCTCTGACTGCACTTTCTTAAGCTGCGGGGTGACCACGTCTAAAAACGTGCTATCCACGTAACTCTCAGCCTCGCGGATACACCGCATTGCCTCCAGCTGACGCTCGAGCTCCGAAAACCGGATCTCAAGTTGGCCAAACCGTTGGCACTTACTGCACATGTGGTCATCCTGACTGCAAGAAGCGTCTAGGAATTCCCACATGCTGCAGGCCGTGCAACGCACGGGACTGAGGTCCCCTGCATACTTTTAATTAAAAAACTCTTACCTCAAATTTAAACTCTCGGATTCTCGCTCTCCCGAACTACCTTAACTATGAACTACCTGAAAAGAAATAAACTTAAAATTGAAGAAAAAAAACCACTCACCCACTACTCACCAATCAGCTTCTTCCCCTGCGCCGGCGTCGCTTTCTGTACTGTGACGTCACTCTCGAATTGTGCCGCCGCTCCTGCTGCTCGACTGGGCAGAATCTCCCGCTCTCTGGGTAACAAAGTTCCTCCTGAATTCCCTATTGGATTTGAGTGACTATCTTATTTGTGGCTCCCAGGTTTGAAACGTAAGAAATAGGGAGAGGAGTAGGCCACAGAAACAGCTTCTCTACGGCTACCCTATCGAACCCCATCATAATTTTAAATCATCATCGCGATCATTTCGCCCCACAGCCTTCTCTTTTCTCGAGAAAACAGCCTCAACATATTGCAAAACTGCTTCCAATAGAACTGAAGGTGCAAGTTTCCCCCATCACCACGATAACAAAGTTCACTTCAAAAGTACTTCATTGGTTATAAGTGGTTTGGACCTGAATGCTGCTATATAAATGCAAGTCTTTTTCTTTCAGTCCTTTTGGCCCTTTGTACAGTTCCTTAAATACCTGGAGCCATTCTCTATCAATACCATTGTTAAGTACAATGACTAAACCCAGACATAATGTACCATGTCAGGCCTTGTCAGTGCTTTGGAGCATCAGTATAACCTATTCTGCACCTTGAAAGTTGTATTTGTTTTGGCCGCAGTGGCTGTAGCTTGCGGTTGCTATTGCTATTTATACAGCGAACATACCCAGCTCCTCCTGCTGCACCTTACAAAGCCTCTTGTGTGTTTTCATCACTGATGCACCTTACTGAACAGTTCCCTATTAAAGTCACGCAATAACAACTTGCATTTGTATAGATCCTTTAAGGTCGTAAAATGTCTCCAGCTGCTTCACAGGAGCGTAATCAGACAGAAATTGACAGCGAACCAAGGGAGGCGATAATCAGGATAGGTGACAAAGCTTGGTAGGTTTTAAGGAGCATCTTCAAGGAGAAGGGAAATCCAGAGCTTAGGACCTGGATGGCTGAAGACACAGTCGGTAATGATGGGATGAAGGAAGTCTGAGATGCACAAGAGACCAGAATTGGAACAATGCAGAGATCTGGGAGGGTTGTGGAGCTGGACGAGGTTACAGAGATAGGGAGGGGCGAGGCCATGGAGGAATTTGAACACAAGGATGAGAATTTTAAAGTTGAGGTATTTCAGGACTGGGAGCCAATGTCGGTCAGCGAGCACAGAGGTGATGAGTGAACGGGACTTGATGCAAGGTAGGATACAGGCAGCAGAGTTTTGGATGAGTTTAATTTGATGGAGGGTGGAAGATGGGTGGCCAGCATGAGTGCATTGGAGTAGTCCAGTCTAGAGGTAACACAGGCATGGATGAGGGGTTTCAGCAGCAGATGGGCTGAGGCAGGGGTGGGGACGGGCGATGTTAGAGGTGGAAGTAGGCAGTCTTGGTGATGAAGATATGGGGTCGGAGACTCAACTCAGGATCAAATAGGATGGCGAGGTTGTGAACAGTTTGTTTCAGCCTCAGGCAGTGGTCAGGGAGGGGGTGGAATCAGTGGCGAGGGAATGGAGTTTGTGGCTTCGGTTTTCCTAATGTTTAATTGGATTAAATTTGTGCTCATCTGTAACTGGATGTCAGACAAGCAGTCTGGCAAATCAGAGAGAGGGGAGGGGCCGAGAGAGGAGGTGGTGAGGTTGAGCTGGGTGTTGTTAGCATACATATGGAACCTGATGTGTTTTCAGATGATATTGCTGGAGGGCATCATGTCGATGAGAAATAGGAGGGGGCCAAGGATAGATCCTTGGGGACACCAGAGGTAATGGTGCAGGAGTGGGAAGAGAAGCCATTGCTGGAGATTCTCTGGATATGACTGGTTAGATCTGAATGAAACCAGGCGAGTGCAGTCCCACCCAGCTGGAGGACGGAGGAGAGACGTTGGAAGAGGATGGTGTGGTCACCCGTGTCAAAGGCTGTAGACAAGTCGAGGAGGGAAAGTTTATCACGGTCACAGTTACATAGGATGTAATTTGTAACTTTGATAAGGGCCATTTGAATTCTTTGGCAGAGCCAGGAACCTGATTGGAGGGGTTTAAACATGGAGTTCCATTAAAGATGGATACAGATTTGGGAGGTGACAGCACGTTCAAGGACTTTGGAGAGGAAAGGGAGGTTGGATATGGGGCGGTAGTTTGCAAGGACAGAGGGCTCAAGGGTGGTTATTTGAGGGGGGGGGGGGGGTGATGACGGAAGATTTGAGGTAGAGGAGGACAGAACCTGAGGAGAGAGAACTGTTAACAATATCACTTAATATGGTGGGCCATGAAGGGAAGTTGGGTGGTCATCAGTTTAGTGGGAATAGGGTCGAGGGAGCAGGAAGTGGTTCTCATGGACAAGATGAGCTCTGAGAGGGCATGAGGGGAGATAGGAGAGAAGAAAGAAAAGAAAGACTTGCATTTGTATAGCGCCTTTCACAACCACCGGACGTCTCAAAGCGCTTTACAGCCAATGAAGTACTTTTGGAGTGTAGTCATTGTTGTAATGTGAGAAACACGGCAACCAAATATGCGCACAGCAAGCTCCCACAAACAGCAATGTGATAATGGGCCAGAAATTCGGGTCTCCACGGGTGAGTACGCGCTGTGTACTCACCCGTAGACCCAACGAAAGTGCCGGTTTCGTGCATGCACTGCGCATGCGCTGGAAACCGGAACTTCCGTTACCTTGAAGGAAGGGGTTCGGAGGTCAAACGTGTGCGCCGGAGAGGCAGCGCGCACGCATCGGACTTCCGTTTTTTTTTCAGGTTTCTCAGTGAGGGTAAGTCCCCAGCAGCTGCGCGGGGAAAAAGCAGGCGCAAGGCCTGCTTTTAACAAGGTAAGTGGTGAATTAACTAAAATTAAAACATTTTTTCCACAGGTTTATTATTTTTAAATGCTTTAAAGAAAGGTAAGTTTATTTTTAGCCCCGTTAAAAACTGTAATTAATTTTTTCAAAAATTTAAATTATTGTTTAAAATAGTTAGTTATTTTGTGTAATTTATGGTTATTTTAAAAATGTGATTTTTAAAAAAAAATTATTTGAAATTTTAGTGTGGTTTGGGGCCGATCTCTATTCATAGATTTGACAGGTCTTCCTGTCAAATCTATGAATGGAGATTCCCTGCTCCGATTGGCTCTCCATGGCCCACGTGATCCCAGGGGACGCTTCAAACTAACTGCGCCCCTGGGATACGCAAGCACTGCGCGCCGGCAGCTGCAGGAGGCCCAGGATCGGAATCCCACGCGGGCCCAAAGCACAACGGCAGGCGCGCTAGGTAAGTGCAGGTTGGGGGCTTGCACCCGCGGGACGCCTCCGACCCGAATTTCTGGCCCATTGACCAGATAATCTGTTTTTGTTATGTTGATTGAGGGATAAATATTGGCCAGGACACCGGGGAGAACTCCCCTGCTCCTCTTCAAAATAGTGCCATGGGATCTTTTACGTCCACCTGAGAGGGCAGACGGGGCCTCGGTTTAACTGAACACCTAACCCTGACTGTCACTCCAGTGCAGTACTGAGGATATGCTGCATTGTTGGAGGTGCCATCCTTTGGATGAAACGTTAAAATTAAGGACCTTTCAGCCTGTTGGGGTGGCTCAGGTGGATGTTAAAGACTCCATGGCACCATTTGAAGAACCACTAGGGAATTCGCTTCGAGTCCTGACCAACATCCCTCCCTCAACCAATGCGAACTGACCATTCATCTCACTCGTGTTTGTTTGGACATTGTTGGTACAGAATAGCGGGTGTAATTGCCAGACTCCGCCACTGCAGGCGTACTTCTGTACTGCAGTTTGGGATATATTGTCATAATGCACGATATAAACACAAGTATTGTTTTGTTAGACAGGACCTTCGAACCGTTTGGTTCAGGACCGAGGCCTTGTTGTCACTGACCCAAAGGCCAAAGATATTGTGAAGGAGCAGAAGAGTTACTGCGCTGCGAAAGTGAAAGAGCGCCACTTCAGCGGTGAGGTTCTGGGATACATCACACCCGTGAGTACCTGAGATGGGAAGAGTTTATACTGACCAGCCGCAGTCTCTCCGTGTGTTGTTACAGAACGCCGTGTTGACCAGTGGAGTCCTTAGTCTTCAGCTCATTGTGTGTGTAATTCCTCACACAAGCAGGGTGTGTGGTGCTTGTGTATCAGACTGAAGATATTCCACACACGAAGGAAAAACAAATGACACGTGTGACACATAATCATTAGTGAGTTCCGTGCTTGCAGGGAACTAACGTTTGTTCAGGCTAGGAATTTTAAAACCGGTTTGGATTCCACTGTTGTGTACTAGAGTGGTTTGAATCCACAATCTTCTCCACTGCCAATATGCTGATACATCAAGGACTTCAGATGGTTTATATACAGAATAACAGATACTCGAGAGTGAATTACAGGCTGGAATCTAATCGAGGGGTTCGGGTGTGTTTATATATAGAACAGATACCCGGGAGTGAGTTACAGGCTGGAATCTAATCGAGGGGTTTGGGTGGTTTATATATAGAACAGATACCCGGGAGTGAGTTACAGGCTGGAATCTAATCGAGGGGTTTGGGTGGTTTATATATAGAATAACAGATACCCGGGAGTGAGTTACAGGCTGGACTATTGTGGGTTTTCTTGGACTGCTACACAAGGCTGGTGTGTAACAGTACAAAGTTGTTTGTTCATTGACTAACAGTGAGATGTCTTTGGTTATACCGGATGGGCACTGACCAGAACTGGACACTGTGAGCCAGACAGGCTTCGACCAGACACCAAGCCCCAGACAAGCTCAGACCAGACATCATGCCACACTTGTACTGACCAGACATAGTGCCCCAGACAAGTTCTGACCCGAATTGGACGCCGTGCCCCAGACGGGCTCTGAGCAGACGCCGTGCCCCAGACGGGCTCTGAGCAGACTCCGTGCCCCAGACGGGCTCTGAGCAGACTCCGTGCCCCAGACGGGCTCTGAGCAGACTCCGTGCCCCAGACGGGCTCTGAGCAGTGCCCCAGACGGGCTCTGAGCAGACTCCGTGCCCCAGACGGGCTCTGAGCAGTGCCCCAGATGGGCTCTGAGCAGACTCCGTGCCCCAGACGGGCTCTGAGCAGACTCCGTGCCCCAGACGGGCTCTGAGCAGACTCCGTGCCCCAGACGGGCTTTGAGCAGTGCCCCAGATGGGCTCTGAGCAGACTCCGTGCCCCAGACGGGCTCTGAGCAGACTCCGTGCCCCAGACGGGCTCTGAGCAGACTCCGTGCCCCAGACGGGCTCTGAGCAGAAGTGGATGCCGTGCCCCAGGCGGACCCTGTTAATGCCTTGTACATCACGGACACTAATCACGCTTATGGAAGCTTATAATAAACTTGTTCCTAATATAGTAGAGAACCAAGCTTAATACAAAAAGTACAGGGGAGAACTGAAACAGGAGATAAGAGGGACAATGAGAGTGTATAAAAATAGATTAGTGGGTAATATAAAAGAGAACTCAAAAAGTCTTTTATAAACATGTAGATAGTAAAAGGGTAGTCAAAGGAAGGGTGGGGCCGATTAGGGACCAAAAAGAAGATCTACTTGTGCATATCTGAGGTACTAAATTAAGTCTTTGCATCTGTCTTCACTAAAGAGGATGCTGCCAATGTCACAGTAAAGGAGGAGGTAGTAGAGAAATTGGATAGGCTAAAAATAGATAATAAAAGAGCTGCTTAGAAGGTTGGCAGCGCTCAAAGTAGAAAGTCACCCGGTCCGAATGGGATGCATCCTAGGTTGCTGAGGGAAGTAATGGTAGAAATTACGGAGGCTCTGGCTACAATCTTCCAGTCTTCCTTAGATATGGGAGTGGTGCCAGAGGACTGGAGGACCCCGTTCAAAAAAGGCGAGATGGGTAAACCTGGCAACTACAGGCCAGTCAGCCTAACGTCGATGGTGGGGAAACTTTTAGAGACAATAATCTGGGACAAAGTTAATTGGCACTTGGAAAAATATGCGTTAATAAATTAAAGCCAGCACTGATTTGTTAACGGCAAATCATATTTGACTAACTTGATCAAGTTCTTTGATGAAGTAATGGAGAGGGTTGATGAGGATAGTGCAATTGATGTTGTGTATATGGACTTTCAAAAGGCGTTTGACAAAGTGGCACACAATAGGCTTGTTAGGAAAATTAACGCCCATGGGATTGAAGGGGTAGTGGCTGCATGGATAGGAAATTGGCTGAGTCAGAAAGCAGAGATTCGTGGTGAACGGTTGTTTTTCAGACTGGAGGGAAATCTACAGTGGAATTCCCCAGCGGTCGGTGTTGGGACCACTGCTCTTTCTGATATATATTAATGAACTGGGCTTGGATATACAGGGCATCATTTCAAAGTTTGCAGATGATACAAAACTCATAAATGTAGTAAACAATGAGGAGGATAGTAACAGAATTCAGAAGGACATAGACAGACTGGTGAAATGGGCAGACACATGGCAGATGAAATTTAATACAGTGAAGTGATACATTGTGGTCGGAAGAACGAGGAGAGGCAATATAAACTAAATGGTTCAATTTTAAAGTGGGTGCAGGAACAGAGAGACCTGAGGGTGTAGTCTTTTGAAGGTGGCAGGACAAGTTGAGAAGGCTTTTAAAAAGGTATACGGGATCGTTGGCTTTATAAATAGAGGTCATGATGCGGAGATGCCGGTGTTGGACTGGGGTGGACAAAATTGAGAGGTCGCACAACACCAGGTTATAGTCCAACAGTTTTATTTGAAATCACAAGCTTTCGGAGCTATCGCTCCTTCCTCAGGTGAAGTAACTTCACCTGAGGAAGGAGCGATAGCTCCGAAAGCTTGTGATTTCAAATAAAACTGTTGGACTATAACCTGGTGTTGTGCGACCTCTCAATTTTATAAATAGAGGCAGAGAGTACAAAAGCAAGGAAGATATGCTGCACTGGTTAGGCCCCAGCTGGAGTATTGTGGCCAATTCTGGGCACCGCACTTCAGGAAGGATGTCAAGACCATAGAGAGGGTGCAGAAGAAATTTACTAGAATGGTACCAGGGATGAAAGACTTCAGTTATATGGAGAGACTAGAGAACTTCGCTAAGGGACATTTCTGAGTTTCGTGTCATCTGCAACCTTTGAAATTTTGCCCTGTATACCCAAGTCCAGGTTTCTACCTGTATTACAAGGGTTTCTTTTGGAGCTGGAGTTTGTTGCATTTTCATATGGGGAACTGTCTGCCTGTATGCTTTGTGCCCATCATACGGGCTGATCAAAGTCTAGAGGAACGTTAATTATCAGGTCTGCAGGTTAGCAGTCAAGTGGATGATCACCTTGCTGCTGGTGCACCACAGATAGCAAGAAGCTCACTCTTTAAGCTGTCGTTCAGCAGTCTTGTGTTGTAATTTGCTTTCTCATGCTGTCCTGTTCTAATCGTTGCTTTTATGCTTTTGCAGTGGAACAGCCATGGTTACGAAATTACAAAGACATTGGGTGGAAAATTCACCTTAATTTCTCCAGTTTGGCTTCAGATCCAGAGGAAGGGAGTTCAGCTGTACCATGTCACTGGCCAGCACGATATTAACCAAGGTATCCTTTGCTCTTAACTGTGTTAATCTGTACTATGCATCAAATACTGTTCACTTAACTTTAAACCCACTCCCTCAAAGTCTTTCATTGCATTCCCAACTGGAGCTGCAGTCCGATCATCATAAGGAGCGGCTGCTTTCTGATTCTGTGCGTGAGGTGCTGGACCTGTATTCTGTTCAATTACCTTCAGTTATTGTGTTCTGTCAAAAGTGAACATTGTCCAAGATAACGCTGAGCTTCAGTACCAATAGGATTGGAGGCTCAGACCACTGTCTGTACAATTGGGCTTCAATAATGGGGTGGGTGTGGGGAGATGAGAGGTCATAGGGGGAAAAATTCGGTTGCTTTGCGCCTCCCGTTAGTGCCCTAAGAAGGCGCTAACGGGGTGCAAAGCAACTAGCGCCTGGGCACGGCGCCGCCAACGCCTCCCGTGAAATTCAGCAGGAGGTTAGCAGCGGCGCTAACCGTTAGCGCGGCGTTGCACCGCCGGCGATGATGTCATAACTGTGCGCAGCGCCCCGGCCGCGATCTTTGGTAGTGCCCCCTGACTTACCGCTGGACGCTATGTCCGACGGGGTCAGGGGGGCTTACCTGTGGCCGGGGCGACGCTATTTAAAGGCGCGGTACCGGGCGGCCATTTTTGTTGCTGGCTGCCTGCCAGCACTGGCCTCCTTACCTGCCCCCCCGTGGAGTGCTGGCTGCACGCCATGAGCCCGGCACTTCTCTTGAGTGCCGGGCTCTTTTGCCGGCACTCCCGATCCCCGGGGGCCCAGCTGGGCCCCGGGGTCGCGCTGCACAAGGCCCCTCCCCTTTAAGAAGGGAAGGAAGGACTGCAATTCTGCGGCACGATATTCCCTCGCAGCGCCCCAAGAGGGAGGTGGGGCATTTCCAGTAGTGCCCCGCTTCCCTCTTGGGGCGCTACCACTCAATTTCGGTCGCGGGGGCGCTAATTTTTCCGGGGCGCTAAAAGTAGCGAAGTTAGCGCCCCAAAGGGGGCGCGACTCCATTTTTCGCCCATAGAGTCATAACGGCACAGAAGGAGGCCATTCGGCCCATCGAGTCCGTGCCGGCTCTCTGTAGAGCAATCCAGTCAGTCCCATTCCCCCGCTCTATCCCCATAGCCCTGCAAGTTTATTTCCCTCAAGTGCCTATCCAGTCTCCCCTTGAAAACATTGAGTGTGTCCGCCTCCACCACTTCTGCCGGCAGCGAGTTCCAGATCCTCACCACTCGCTGTGTAAAAAAGTTTTTCCTCACATACCCCACTGTATCTCTTGCCCAAAACCTTAAATCTGTGTCCCCTAGTCCTTGTACCATCAACAAGTGGGAACAGCCTTTCCCCGTCTAGCCTATCCAAACCCGTCTTTATCTTGTACACCTCTATCAAATCACCCCTCAACCTACTTTGCTCTAATGAAAACAAATCCAGCTTCTCCAATCTGTCCTTGTAGCAAAGATCCCCCATCCCCAGAACCATTCTGGTAAATCTCCTCTGCACCCTCAAGGGCCTTCACATCCTTCCTAAAGTGTGGTGACCAGAACCGGACGCAATACTCCAGCTGTGGCCTAACCAGCGCTTTATAAAGGTTCAGCATAACTTCTCTACTTTTGTACTCAATACCGCTATTTATGAAGCCCAAGATCCCATATGCTTTGTTAACCACTCTCTCAATATGTCCTGCCACCTTCAGGGACCTATGCACATTAACTCCTAGGTGCCTCTGTCCTTGCAAACTCTTTAAAACTGTGCCATTAAGTGTATATTGCCTCTCCCTGTTCCTTCTGCCAAAATGCATCACCTCACACTTCTCTGTATTAAATTCCATCTACCACTTGTCTGCCCATTCTGCTAGCCTTTCTATGTCCTGTTGCAGTCGATTGGTATCATCCCCACTGTTTGCCACACCCCCAAGTTTGGTGTCATCGGCAAATTTAGAAATTCTACTCTCTATTCCAATATCCAGGTCATTTATATATATCAAAAAAAGCAGTGGCCCCAGCACTGACCCTTGGGGAACACCACTGTCTACCATCCTCCAGTCTGAAAAACAGCCATTTACCACAACTCACTGTTTTCTGTCCTTAAGCCAATTCCTTATCCAAGCTGCCACTGACCCACCTATTCCATGAGCCTCAATTTTGTTAACCAGCCTTCTATGTGGTACTTTGTCAAACGCGTTCCGAAAATCCATGTAGACAACATCCATTGCATTCCCTTCATCAATCCTCTCTGTTACTTCATCAAAAAATTCAATTCGATTAGTCAAACACGATCTTCCTTTTACAAACCCGTGTTGGCTCTCCTTAATTAGCTTAAATCTCTCAAAATGCCCGTTAATTTTTTCCTTGATTATTGTTTCTAAAACTTTACCCACCACTGATGTTAAACTGACCGGCCTGTAGTTACTGGGATTGTCCTTACACCCTTTCTTGAACAATGGTGTCACATTTGCCACCTCCCAATCCTCAGGCACCTCCCTCGCATCTAGGGAAGATTGGAAAATTATGGCAAGCCCTTCCGCTATCTCCTCCCCCAATTCCCTCAGCAACCTGGGATGCAAGCCATCTGGACCAGGCGACTTGTCCACTCTAAGCATACCCAGCCTTTCTAGTACATCCAGTCTATCAATTTTCACCCCTTCCATTGCTTCTACCTTTTCCACTTCTACCGATATTTTGTCAGCATCCACCTCCTTAGTAAACACCGATACAAAGTACTCATTGAGTATTCTAGCCTTGCCCTGCGCCTCTAAGCATATATCACCTTCTTTGTCTCTAATAGGCCCCACCCCGTCTCTTACTACCCGCTTACTGTTTACATGCCGGTAGAAGATTTTTAGGTTCCCTTTTATGTTAACCGCCATTCTACTCTCATATTCTCTTTGCCAATCTTATTTTCATCTTCACATCCCCTCTCAACTTATTGGCCTAGAAATTCGGGTGGCCGGCTTGCCGCGGGGGTAAGGATCGCGCGCGCTCTTACCTACCGCGCTTGCCGTTGTGTTTTGGGCCCACAGGAACTTCGGGTCCTGGGCCTCTCCCTAGTGCCGGCGCGCAGTGCTTGCGTGTCCCAGGGACGCAGTTAGTGCGATGCGATCCCTGGGATCACGTGGGCCATGGAGAGCCAATGGCAGCAGACCATCTTTCATTCATAGATTTGACAGGAGACCTGTCAAATCTGTGAATTGAAATCGGCCCCAAAAGAACAGCTAAACCTCAAATAATTTTTTTTTAAAAACCATCACATTAATAAAATAACTATAGTTAAATAAATTAACCACTTTAAACAAAAATTTAAATTTTTGAAAAAATTTAAATTCTTTTTAAAAGTTATAAAAATAAACTTACCTTTTAATTAAAGTATCTAAAAAAGATAAACCTGTTGAAAAAAATTTAAAATTATACTTAATTAACTACTTACCTTGTTCAAAAGGGGTCTTACGCCTATTTTTTACTTGTGTAGAATCTTCCATACTTACCCTCGCGTTGAAACCTGAAAAAAAACCTAAGTGCGCTGCGTGCGCGCAGCCTCTAGTGCGCACGCGGTTCACCTAGGAACCGCCCCCTTCGCCATACCGGAAGTGCCGGTTTCCCGCGCATGCGCAGTGCATGCAGGAAACCAGCACTTCGGGACCGAATATGGGTGAGTACAGAGCGCGTACTCTCCCGTATTCGGCCGAATTTCTGGGCCATTGTATTTGGTCTGGTTCTCCCTTGAAGAATTCATCTGACATGCATGATACACCCTCTTTTTTTGTTTCATCATCTTCTCTATCTCCCTCGTCATCCAAGGAGCCCTTGCTTTGGTTCCCTTACCCTTCCCTCTTGTTGGTGTGAGCTTGAAGCTCAGATTTGACTAACGGACATTGCCATATTCCAGGCTGTGGGCCAGTGAACTGTATTGAGATAGCTTAAACTCTTTGAGTAGGACTCTAAAGGCAACAGAGAGAAGATCCTGTCTAGCCTATTCAAACCCAGACTTCCGAGGTGAAATGTCTGACCCATGGAGTCACCCACATGGTGTGTGTGTAGTTTGTAGGGCCCAGTGTGCATATTGAGTTATCTTTGCCCTGTGACTGAAATGAGACCTGGTTTGTACAGTCTGATCATTCCTTCTGCTGTCTTTCAACCTTCAGTCCATTATCTTCTTTCTATTGAACAGTGATCTGCATTTATAGTTTCCTGTTCTCTTTTAAGTTAGTTGGCTATGTCTTATTCTTTCCTAACACTTCTCCCAAGACACCATGGTAAAATCAAATCTGGGGGCTGTTGTCAGCGGCGTTATCTGGGAGCAGATCTCCTGGCTGTTGTGCAAGATCCCGGCCTTGTAACGTCCCAGGAACGATCATGGGGAGATAGCAGTTTAACATTCACATCTCTTGAAAAGAAATTCTGTTCCACAGTTGTAGGGCGATAGGACTTTTCAGCCTTTGTTGTGGTGTTGCATTTAAGCCACTAGATGGTAGTCCTGTGTTACTCTTCCAGGAATGCTCCAGGATTAGTACCCTTCATGCTGTCTGTAAATTACACCTTGTACATAGACATCAAAAAATGATTGGAGTCTGTTGTTTTGAGCGTAAAGTGGGTTCTGTTTTACTACATTTCTGAGGCTCATGTGTTTTTTGTTGCCAAACCACTACCGCCACCATCCCCTCCCCTTCGCTCTCACTATGTGGAGGGGCTGTGGAGGAGAAGGACTGATGTATGATGTGATGCTGGAAGCTGTGTTTCAGTAACCCTGATGGCAAGCCCACACTTAGCCATGGACATGAAGTTTTGAGGTGCAAGATTTTTCTGTGGCATCACCAGAAGTGAGATGATAAGGGGGAACAAAAAATATGCAATTGAGTGTCCCTTTACACTGTTAATAATCGACCAATTTCAAATGCTGTATGTGGTTTATTGGATTTTCATTTTTGTATCACTAAAACCCCCACAGCAGCCCTGCTGGTTCACAACTCTCAATCGTGCAGTTTGATCATCCTTGAGCTGGGGCTGCTGGGATGGGTCCTCAAACCGTCCAGTGGGAGAGCAGTTTCTGTCTGATCGCTTGGATACTGGACAATACAGAGGAACCAACCAAACTCAATGAATGCAATAAAACTACTGCCTCTGGAAATCTGAAACAAACATGGGAAGTTGTGGAATCACTCGGCAGGTTAGGCAGTATTTGTGGAGAGAAGAGACAAGTTAAAGTTTCAGGTGTGGACCCTTCCTCAGAACTGGATGTTATTACTGAGGAACAGAATGAGGGGCAGGGGGAAGGGACCACGCACACACACACACACACACACACACACACACACACACACACACACACGAAAAAAAATAGAATAAGCTATCAAGTGTTTAGGTGGAGAACAGGAGATGGTTAAATGGCAGAAGTGATGTTATCATGAGTCAATCGGAGGCATAATGAGAGAAATCATAGAAATAGCAGACACACACAAGGCCCAGAGAGTAAAACGTTAAAGGGGTGGGGGGCAGGCAGGTAGAAAGGGAAGTATGAACAGCTGGCAAAGTGGAGCAGGCTCCAGGGTCCCAGGAGACCAGGGTGCAGACCACCTCACCAGCATGATGTTCGGACAAGTGGGGAGGGGCACTCCCCACCCCAAGTACCAACTTGAGTAAGTAGGTCCTCTCCCTTGGATGCACTGGGTGAGTCATCGCCTCTAACAATGGGTGATCTGAATTGTGTGGCTGGTGGTCTCATTTTGTCCAGTGTGCCGGGTTAGAGTTTATTTGTGTAGCTGTTGACGGGGCAGTGATGTTATTATGAGAAAGATGAACAGAATTTGGCATGCAGGCAGGAGGCCTGGATGACGTGAGACCCAACCAAACTGACACAGAAATGACCTGGATCGAAAGCAGAAGCCTGCTCCTTTAAGAGCCACCGATTCTGAACTGTTCATCCTGGCAAAGCAGCCATGGTGGTGTTAGCCCTCATCTGTTGGTTCCATCCCCCTCCCTCGGTGCTTTATATACTGGGTTGTCTTATTTTCAAAACTGCAAACTGAAAATGCCATCATAAATCATTCCTTCATTCAACATATTTATATCTTTAACTTACTTCCTGAAGGAGGAGGCTTGTTTTAAAGAGAAATTATTCTGCTGGAAATGCTAGTTTTGACACATCCTGCACGTAAACTAACCCTTCCCATGTTATTGGTAAACAGGCTGGATGAAGAAGGTGAGGGCGGAATCCAAAGCAGTCAGTTTTGGTGAGTGCTGTATCTTTTGTGTGCCTGTTTCCTCACTCCAGTTAAATAGCTCTTGTTCTGATGTTACTGCACTCACAATGTGGTAATTGCCTCCAGTCTCTCAAATGTGTGTTTTCATTTCAATTGAACTCCAAATGGGAAATACAGCACATTGCACTCACATCCCCTTCAAATACTTTGTGGTTCTATTAATGCAGATGGTGGGCCTGGGTGATCTTGTGTGTGAGACACTGACTGGGCCCACAGAAGGAAGAGATGACTAGTGAATGGCACTGGGGCCTTGATGCGAGGTCAGAAAGTGTTGGAGAGAGAGGTAATTGGTGTGTCGTACTCAGGCCTTGATGTGACATCATGTGCCTGCCAGATGTGCTGTCCCAGTGCGTCTAATATATTCCTGCCAGGTGTGCTCTCCTAGTGGGTCTAATATATTCCTGCCAGGTGTGCTGTCCCAGTGGGTCTAATATATTCCTGCCAGGTGTGCTGTCCCAGTGGGTCTAATATATTCCTGCCAGGTGTGTTGTCCGAGTGGGTCTAATATATTCCTGCCAGGTGTGCTGTCCCAGTGGGTCTAATATATTCCTGCCAGGTGTGTTGTCCGAGTGGGTCTAATATATTCCTGCCAGGTGTGCTGTCCCAGTGGGTCTAATATATTCCTGCCAGGTGTGTTGTCCGAGTGGGTCTAATATGTTCCTGCCAGGTGTGCTGTCCCAGTGGGTCTAATATATTCCTGCCAGGTGTGCTGTCCGAGTGGGTCTAATATGTTCCTGCCAGGTGTGCTGTCCCAGTGGGTCTAATGTATTCCTGCCAGGTGTGCTGTCCCAGTGGGTCTAATATATTCCTGCCAGATGTGTTGTCCGAGTGGGTCTAATATATTCCTGCCAGGTGTGCTGTCCCAGTGGGTCTAATATATTCCTGCCAGATGTGTTGTCCTCGTGGGTCTAATATATTCCTGCCAGGTGTGTTGTCCTAGTGGGTCTAATATATTCCTGCCAGGTGTGTTGACCCAGTGGGTCTAATATATTCCTGCCAGGTGTGTTGACCCAGTGGGTCTAATATATTCCTGCCAGGTGTGTTGTCCTCGTGGGTCTAATATATTCCTGCCAGGTGTGTTGTCCTCGTGGGTCTAATATATTCCTGCCAGGTGTGTTGTCCGAGTGGGTCTAATATATTCCTGCCAGGTGTGCTGTCCCAGTGGGTCTAATATATTCCTGCCAGGTGTGTTGTCCGAGTGGGTCTAATATATTCCTGCCAGGTGTGCTGTCCTAGTGGGTCTAATATATTCCTGCCAGGTGTGTTGTCCCAGTGGGTCTAATATATTCCTGCCAGGTGTGTTATCCCAGTGGGTCTAATATATTCCTGCCAGGTGTGCTGTCCCAGTGGGTCTAATATATTCCTGCCAGGTGTGTTGTCCCAGTGGGTCTAATATATTCCTGCCAGATGTGTTGTCCTCGTGGGTCTAATATATTCCTGCCAGGTGTGTTGTCCTAGTGGGTCTAATATATTCCTGATGCGGAGATGCCGGTGTTGGACTGGGGTGGACAAAATTGAGAGGTCGCACAACACCAGGTTATAGTCCAACAGTTTTATTTGAAATCACAAGCTTTCGGAGCTATCTTCTTGCTCCTTCCTCAGGTGAAGTAAATTTGATACAGAATCGCCAAAGCATATATAGATAGAGAACAAAGCATGTGTACCTTACAATTGCAGACCACTAAATTAAATCATCCTGACTATCTGCCGAGGTGTGATAAAGTTAATCAAGTCAGCCAGGAAGGTACCACATCAAAGACATAGCAAGATACAACTGAGACAATGAGGTGTAGTCGCAGGGGTTCTAACGTGTCAAAAGCTGCCGTCTGTATGTAAAACGAAAAGCTTTAAAATTTTTACTTTTTTACTGGGAAAATTTTAACTTTTTTACTGGGAATCACATCTGTGAACAAGCCAACGACGACTCGAGTCCGGATCACGTCATGTATCGTGACATAAACCCAAGATCCCGGTTGAGACCGTCTTCATGAGTGCAGAACTTGGCTATCAGTTTCTGCTCGATGATTTTGCGTTGTCGTGTGTTTCTAAGGTTGCCTTGGAGAACGCTTACCCGCAGATCCGAGGCTGAATGTCCTTGACTGCTGAAGTGTTCCCCGACTGGGAGGTAACAATCCTGCCTGGCGATTGTTGCGCGGTGCTCGTTCATACGTTGTCTCAGTGTCTGCATGGTCTCGCCGATGTACCATGCCGCGGTGCATTCTTTCCTGTAACGTATGAGGTAGACAACGTTGGCCGAGTCCCATGAGTATGTACCATGTACCTGGTGGTTAGTGTCCTCACCACCAGGTACATGGTACATACTCATGTGACTCGGCCAACGTTGTCTACCTCATACGTTGCAGGAAAGAATGCACCGCGGCATGGTACATCGGCGAGACCATGCAGACACTGAGACAACGTATGAACGAGCACCGCGCAACAATCGCCAGGCAGGATTGTTACCTCCCAGTCGGGGAACACTTCAGCAGTCAAGGACATTCAGCCTCGGATCTGCGGGTAAGCGTTCTCCAAGGCAACCTTAGAAACACACGACAACGCAAAATCATCGAGCAGAAACTGATAGCCAAGTTCTGCACTCATGAAGACGGTCTCAACCGGGATCTTGGGTTTATGTCACGATACATGACGTGATCCGGACTCGAGTCGTCGTTGGCTTGTTCACAGATGTGATTCCCAGTAAAAAAGTTAAAATTTTCCCAGTAAAAAAGTAAAAATTTTAAAGCTTTTCGTTTTACATACAGACGGCAGCTTTTGACACGTTAGAACCCCTGCGACTACACCTCATTGTCTCAGTTGTATCTTGCTATGTCTTTGATGTGGTACCTTCCTGGCTGACTTGATTAACTTTATCACACCTCGGCAGATAGTCAGGATGATTTAATTTAGTGGTCTGCAATTGTAAGGTACACATGCTTTGTTCTCTATCTATATATGCTTTGGCGATTCTGTATCTAATTTACTTCACCTGAGGAAGGAGCAAGAAGATAGCTCCGAAAGCTTGTGATTTCAAATAAAACTGTTGGACTATAACCTGGTGTTGTGTGACCTCTCAATAATATATTCCTGCCAGGTGTGTTGACCCAGTGGGTCTAATATATTCCTGCCAGGTGTGTTGACCCAGTGGGTCTAATATATTCCTGCCAGGTGTGCTGTCCCAGTGGGTCTAATATATTCCTGCCAGGTGTGCTCTCCCAGTGGGTCTAATATATTCCTGCCAGGTGTGCTGTCCTAGTGGGTCTAATATATTCCTGCCAGATGTGTTGTCCCAGTGGGTCTAATATATTCCTGCCAGGTGTGCTGTCCCAGTGGGTCTAATATATTCCTGCCAGGTGTGCTGTCCTCGTGGGTCTAATATATTCCTGCCAGGTGTGCTGTCCCAGTGGGTCTAATATATTCCTGCCAGGTGTGCTGTCCCAGTGGGTCTAATATATTCCTGCCAGGTGTGTTGTCCCAGTGGGTCTAATATATTCCTGCCAGGTGTGCTGTCCCAGTGGGTCTAATATATTCCTGCCAGGTGTGCTGTCCGAGTGGGTCTAATATATTCCTGCCAGGTGTGCTGTCCTAGTGGGTCTAATATATTCCTGCCAGGTGTGTTGTCCTAGTGGGTCTAATGTATTCCTGCCAGGTGTGCTGTCCGAGTGGGTCTAATATATTCCTGCCAGGTGTGCTGTCCCAGTGGGTCTAATATATTCCTGCCAGGTGTGCTGTCCTAATGGGTCTAATATATTCCGGCCAGGTGTGCTGTCCTAGTGGGTCTAATATATTCCTGCCAGGTGTGTTGTCCCAGTGGGTCTAATATATTCCTGCCAGGTGTGTTGTCCCAGTGGATCTAATATATTCCGGCCAGGTGTGCTGTCCGAGTGGGTCTAATATATTCCTACCAGGTGTGTTGTCCTAGTGGGTCTAATATATTCCTGCCAGGTGTGTTGTCCTAGTGGGTCTAATGTGTGCCTGCCAGATCTGGTGTTCTAGCGGATCGCTTTTGGTCAGGACCGATAGGTGAGTTGTACCTCAATTAGACTGTTTTTGAGCTAGACTTTTCAATAAATATTTGTAGTGGGAAAGGCAGCACTTTGGAATGAAAGTACACCTTCCCTCTTCCTGCCAACCGTCCCAACCTCCATCAAATTGTACCAGACTGACTGAATCTGTTGTCTCTTTCTCTTCTGTACTTCCTTATGTTTTATTTAGGAACATGGGAAGCTGCAGGGCCGGGAAAAGTCTCTACATTCTGTCTGGCCTATCCCAAAAACTAACATCTCTCCATTGATCATCCTCTCAAATATTGATCCAATTCTCTCTGGGCAATCCATTCCACACATTCACCGCCCTCTACATAAAGTAGAGTCTGTGCACCTTCCGTATTCTAAACTTGAGCTCATAACCCCTGGTACTAGAGTTTGTGGCAATCTGAAACATATTATCAGAGTTTATTTTATCAATTCCCTCAAGGATCTTAAATAATATCGCTGTGCGGCCTTCTCCTCTCCAGAGCAAACAGTCCCAAATCTCCCCTCATAGCTGATACAGTAAGCTCAGTACCAGCTTGGTTGACCTTCTCTCCACTGGTTCCAATAATTGGCTATCCTTGCTGTAGTAGTGATTCGAATCGTACATGGCTCTCCCAGTGTGGCCGTTCCAGTGTGTTGTGCAGCTCCTTTTCACCTTTCTTGATGCTGATTTTGTTTTTTTCCATTTCCATTTTCTCCACAGTTCCCCGAGTTTTGTTTGATGCCTGGACGTACCGTGACTATGAAAGTGTTTTTAGCAGCGAGGACGAGATCGAGGAGCTGGCGGAAGCTTTGGTGCAGACGGCGAAGGTCAGTCACCTCCCTTCAGGGCCCACATCCCCTCCCGTGAGTCAGCTCCGTGGGGAAAGCCAGCAGTGCCCAGCCATTCCAGGGCAGCCGAGTGGTGTCCGTTATTTAGTTATCTCCCTGACGACACATGGGGGAGGTGCCAACAGGAACTGGGGCTCGAGTGGTGTAATCTATGTGTAAGACTGTTAACAGCAATCGGACTGCTGATGGCTGGGCTGAGCTGGGCAGGTATGGGAAGGGCTGGGGCTGGGCAGTAGCAGCCGGGCACTGATCTTAAACTGCATCAACCAGGAGAGGTTTGAAAGGGTCAGGGTCTCAGAAGTGATAGTCGTGGTCTGGCTTTGTAACAGAGACAGGCAGTGACTGGAGTGGGAGCTGGAGGAGCACGGTTAGGTGTCTGGAACCTGTGGGGTTTCCCCTGGCCCTGTGGGATCACTGTATTCACATTATCCCCATTTTCACAAACTAACTTTGGCTGCGTGTCCCCCAACACTTTTTAAATTTCGAACCTTTGTCGATATCTGCAAATCCCTTCACGACTTCAACCCAACTTTCTGCAACCTCCTCCAGTTTTATACCCCCTCCTGCACCCTCTAGCCTTTTGACTCCGGGCTTTTGTGCGTTCCCAGTCCCTTCGCCTCACCATTGGTGGCAGAACCTTTAGCTGCCTCGTCTCTCTCTCTGGAACTCCCTCTCTAAACCCCTCCACCTCTTGATTCTCTCCTCACCTTGAGAAACCAGCTCAATACACTAGGCAATTTCAGCCAGAATAAAGTGAAGACAATTTAAGAAAATTAATGTCTGATGCCTTTGAACTGACAGATTCCACATTAGAATTTTTCAATACAATATTTCTTCTATATTGTGGCCTTTGTGCAGGATTTAGTGTTCATGGGGGAAAAATTGAGTCGCGCCCCCTCTGGGGCGCTACTTTTAGCACCCTGAACAAATTAGCGCCCCCGCGGCCGATTTTCCCAGGTAGCGCCTCGAGAGGGAGGAGGGCCACTAATGGAAGCACCCCGCGTCCCTCTTGGGGCGCTGCGAGTCAATATCGCGGCGCTACGTGCCGGCACGTCACGCTGCGGTACTGCAGGCCTTCCTCCCCTTCTTAAAGGGGAGGGGCCTTGCACAGCGCGACCCGGGGCCCAGTTGGGCCATCAAGGATCGGAGTGCCGGCAAAAGAGCCCGGCACTCAAGAGAACTGCCGGGCTCAGGGAGCGCAGCCGGCACTCCGCGGGGGGGGCTTCTCAGAAGGCCGGGGACGGCAACGGGGGCAGGTGCTGGCAGGCAGTCAGCAATAAAAATGGCCGCCCGGCACCGCGCCTTTAATTAGCGCCGCCCCGGCCGCAGGTAGGCCCCCCTGACCCCGTCGGACATAGCCTCTGGCGGTAAGTCAGGGGGCGCTACCGAAGATCGTGGCGGGGGCGCTGCGCACGGCGATGATGTTATCGCTGGCGGCGCGGGGCGCTAACGGTTACCACCGCCGCTAACCTCCTGCTGAATTTTGCAGGAGGCGCTGGTGACGCCCTGCCCGTGCGCAAGTTGCTTTGCGCCTTCAACCAAATTTTTCCCCCCATATTTCCTACACCTACCTTCATAAAATGTTTCTCCTTTTTACTACAACTCCCCTCACAGTTTAGTTTCTGGATTTTACACATGGATTAAAGGAATCTTTCTGTTGCACACCTCGTAGTTTTGAAACAGCTAGCCCCCCCCCCCCCGGATCATCCTGCAGGGCCAATCAGTCAGTGTGTTACTGGCACGGTTACGCCTCTTTTATGCTTTGCGAAGATTCCATCGAAACATGCCTGTCAATCAATCAGTGTCCAGGTAACAGGAGCCTGTCCCCTTTTGGAATTGGAACTTTATGTATAGACTAGAGGCCTGCGGAGTTCGCTACTTTTTTCTGTACAGAAGTTCTGGTTTGGAATTAATCAACCGTTCAACTCGCGAGTTTTCGGAGGTGAATCGCGAGATTGCGAGTTGACGGGGCGATTTTTAAAATCGCGAGTCTCGTGATTAAATCGCGAGAATTGGCATTGCTGTATCCAATTCGTCCCACTCCCCTGCTCTTTCCCCATTGCCCTGTAAATTTTTTCCCTTCAAGTATTTATCCAATTCTCTTTTGAAAGTTACTATTGAATTTGCTCCCACCACCCTTTCAGGCAGTGTAATCCAGATCATAACAACTCGCTGTGTAACAAAAAAGTTTCCACATCTCGCTTCTGGTTCTTTTACCAATCACTGTGTCCTCTGGTTACCGACCCCTCTACCACTGGAAACAGTTTCTCCTTATTTACTCTTATCAAAACCATTCATGATTTTTAACACCTCCATTAAATCTCCTCTTAACCTTCTCTGCTCTAAGGAGAACAACCCCAGTTTCTCCAGTCTCTCCACATAACTGAAGTCCCTCACCCCTGGTTTCATTCTAGTAAATCTCTTCTGCACCCTCTCCAAGGCCTTGACATCTTTCCTAAAGTGTGGTGCCCAGAATTGGACACAATACTCCAGTTGAGGCCTAACCAGTGTTTTATAAAGGTTTAGCATAATTTCCTTGCTTTTGTACTCTCTGCCTCTATTAATAAAGCCAAGGATCCCGTATGCTCTTTTAACTGCCTTCTGAACTTGTCCTGCCACCTTTATAGACTTGTGTACGTACACCCCCAGGTGTCTCTGTTCCTGCACCCCCTTTAAAATTGGACCATTTAGTTCATATTACCTCTCCTCATTCTTCCTACCAAAATGTATCCCTTCACACTTCACCTGCCATGTGTCTGCCCATTTTGCCAGTCTATGTCTATGTCCTCCTGAAGTCTGTTACTGTCCTCCTCATTGTTTACTATATTTCTGAGTTTTGTATCATCTGCAGCTTTGAAATGATGCGTTATATACCCAAGTCCAGGTCATTCATATATATCGAAAATAGCAGTGGTCCTAATACCGACCCCTGGGGGACACCACTGTATATTTCCCTCCAGTCTGAAAAACAACCGTTCACCATAGAAACTAGGAGCAGGAGTAGGCCATTCGGCCCGTTGAGCCTGCTCCACCATTCAATACGATCATGGCTGATCATCCAAATCCAGTACCCTGTCCCTGCTTTCCCACACAGAATCCCCATCGAGCCTGCACCAACACATATCCCACTCTCTGCTTTCTGTCCCTCAGCCAATTTTGTATCCACTGTCCCTTTAATCCCATGGGCTTTAATTTTGTGAACAAATCTATTGCGTGGTACTTTGTCAAACACCTTTTGAAAGTCCATATACACATCATCAACTGCACTACCCTCATCAACCTGCTCCGTTACTTCATCACAGAACTCGATCAAGTCAAACATGATTTGCCTTTAATAAATCCGTGCTGACTTTAATTTATTAGCCCAGACTTTTCCAAATGCCCATTAATTTTGTCCCAGATTATTGTCTCTAAATGATTCTCCACTACCGACGTCAGTCTGACTGACCTGTAGTTGCCGGGTTTTTCCCTGTCCCCCTTTTTGAATGGGGTTATAACATTTGCAATCCTCCAGTCTTCTGGCACCAGCCCCATATTCAAGAAAGATTGGAAGATTGCAGCCAGAGCCTCTGCAATTTCCACCCTTACTGCCCTCAGTAACCTTGGATGCCTCCCATCCGGACCGGGTGACTTTTCTACTTTGAGGACTGTCGACCTTTTAAGTACCTCACCTTTGCCTATTTTTATCGCATCCCATATCGCTGCTGACTCCTCCTTTACTGCTACATTTGCAACATCCTCTTCTCTAGTGAAGACAGTTGCAAAGTACTCATTTAGTTCCTCAGCCATGCCCTCTGACTCCACAAGAAGATCTCCTTTTGGACCCTAATTGGCTCACCCTTCCTTTGACTACTCTTTTACTATTTATATATTTATCAAAGACTTTTGGGTTCCCTTTTATGTTGATCTCCAATCTGTTCTTTGCCCTTCTTATTCCCTTTTTTAGATCTTCTCTCTACTTTCTATATTCAGTTTAGTTCTCTACTGTATTATGAACCTTGCAATTGTCATAAGCCTCCATTTTCTGTCTTATTTAACCTCTATATCTTAAGTCATCCGGGGAGCTCTAGTTTTGGATGCCCTTATTTTTCCCCACATAGGAATGTGTCTACTCCATACCCGAACCATCTCCTCTTTGAAGGCTTCCTATTGTTCAGTTACTGTTTTCCTACCAATTTTTGATTCCAATCCACCTGGGCCAGATTCCTTTTCAACTCACTGAAGTTAGATTTCCTCCAGTGAAGTATTTTTTACGCTTGATTGTGCCTTGTCCTTTTCCATAACTATTACTGAATACCTTATAGCCAGGAACATTAAGTTCCCAATCCTCCACTTATTTGAGCCAGGTCTCTGTTATTGCCTGCAGCTCACCAACCTTATTTACCAAGCTCTGTGCATTTATGTACATGCACTCTATACCCATCTTAGACTGCTTCGTATTTACCCCCTGTCTGATCCCTCCTATATCTGAACTATTCTTTACTCGAGTGCTATCTGCATCTCCCAGTCTTCCGTGCACCTTGCTTCCTCTCTCTACTGTTTCAACTTGATGCCCACCCCCCTGCCAATTTAGTTGAAACCCTCCCCACAGTACTAGGTAACCTTCCCGCAACGACATTGGTCCAAGCTCTGTTGAGGTGCAACCCTTGAACAGGTTCCTCCTGCCCCAGAGTTGTGTGTCTTTGCGTCTCCCTATGTAAAAGTCTGACCATTTGCTTGTGATGTTCTCTTCTCCCCAGGCTGAGGAGTTTGATGGCTTTGTATTGGAGGTGTGGAGCCAGCTTGGTGGTCAGAAACGGAAGTAAGTGAAATTAAATTTACTGTGAGCCGGTACTGCTGGGTGAAAGGGGCAGAAGAGAGGTGAGAGGTTATCTGCCCTCGGGCTTTTCTTGTGTGCAGTGTGCCAGTGAAGGCCTGTTTGTTGGGAGGAGGAATCCAGTCCCTCGTGACCAGCTGAACCAGAGCTCCACGCACGTCCCAGAACGGTCGAGTGGTTGTCCTGCTGGTCCAGCTGGGGGTGCGGCCTTGGTTTAACGTGTGCACTTGCTTCTGCCCAGCGAGCCCCGGAGAATGGCGAGTGAGCGTTTGACATGCTCGTGCAGACCACTTCTCCACCTCCCGTACAGCAGTGTAATGGCTGTGGCCATTAGCGATCTGCAGTACCAGGCTGCTGTCTGCAAACAACAGTAGAAGTTCCCAGCTACTCTTACTGTCACGTAGGAGCACCGTGACGTGGGCTAGCCTGGTGTCTCAGCCGCAGTGTCTGCTCGTTGGTGCAAATGTTTAGCACAGGAGGAGGTCTCGTGGTGGTGGAGACCACAATCTCAGCTGGAACTGTGCGGGCGGTTACAGGAGAGCTTGTGACGCCACGTGTTGGAGCCTCACGACTGCGTCATGTGCCTGGTCCCTCCTGTAGGTTTGATTAAACAGCCGATGGCGTTATGGCGAATGGTGAATTCCTGGCTTTGATTGTATTTCCCTGCTGGGATCAGGCTGTCCCTTGCATTGTAATATGTGGGTACCCAGGGTCATGGTGTATTTTCGTCCTCCCTGTTTAGAATTATTTTGACTAGAAGAGGTGGCTGCTGTTAAGGTGCAGTTGAACATTCTCACTGTTCCACAGTTTCTGGGGTTTAGTGGTGAGATCAATGTAAGAAGCACTGCAGATCCTGAAAACACTTTTGCTTTTTACTTGTCCAAGCTTGTCCAATTTTTTTCTCTTCACTCACGGGATGTGGGCGTCGCTGGCAAGGCCAGCTTTTATTGCCCATCCCGAATTGCCCTTGAGAAGGTGGTGGTGAGCCGCCGCCTTGAACCGCTGTATCCCGTGTGGTGAAAGCGCTCCCACAGTGCTGTTAGGGAGGGAGTTCCAGGATTTTGACTCAGTGATGATGAAGGAACGACGATATACTTCCAAGTCAGGATGGTGTGTGACTGGGAGGGGAACTTGGATGTGCTGGTGTTTCTATGCGCCTGCTGCCCTTGTCCTTCTATGCAGTAGAGGTTGTGGATTTAGGAGGTGCTATCAAAGAAGCCTTGGCGAGTAGCTGCAGTGCATATTGTAGATGGTACACACTGCAGCCACGTTGCACAAGTGGTGAAGAGAGTGAATGTTTAAGGTGGTGGATGGGGTGCCGATCAAGCGGGCTGCTTTGTCCTGGATGGTGTCGAGCTTCTTCAGTGTTGCTGGAGCTGCACTCATCCAGGCAAGTGGAGAGTATTCCATCACACTCCTGACTTCTGCCGAGTAGATGGTGAAAAGGCTTTGGGGAGTCAGCAGGGGAATCATTCGCTGCAGAATACGCAGCCTATGACCTACTTTTGTAGCCACAGTATTTATCTGGCTGGTCCAGTTAAGTTTCTGTTCAAAGGCGACCCCCAGGATGTTGATGGTGGGGGATTTGATGATGGTAATGCTATTGTATGTCAAGGGGAGGTGGTTCGACTCTCTCTTGTTGGAGATGGTCATTGCTTGTATTGGTGTGCCACAAATGTTACTTGTCACGTATCAGACCAAGCCTCAACATTGCCCAGATCTTGTTGCATATGAGTGTGCACTGCTGTTTCTATACAGTGTGTATTATCTGATTGTTGCTGTACAGTGTGTATTATCTGACTATGTTGCTGTACAGTATATTATCTGACTGTGTTGCTGTACAGTGTGTATTAGAAACATAGAAGATAGGAGCAGGAGTAGGCCATTCGGCCACTCGAGCCTGTTCCGCCATTTAATGAGATCATGGCTGATCATCCAAATTCAGTACCCTGTCCCTGCCTTCTCCCCATATCCCTTGATCCTTTAGCCTTAAGAAATATATCTAACTCCTTCTTGAATATATTTAATGAGTTGGCCTCAACTGCCCTCTGTGGTAGAGAATTCCACAGGTTCACCACTCTCTGGGTGAAGAAATTCCTCCTCATCTCAGTCCTAAATGGCTTACCCCTTATCCTTAGACTGTGACCCCTGCTTCTGGACTCCCCCGCCATCGGGAACATCCTTCCTGCATCTAGTCTGTCTAGTCCTGTTAGAATTTTATAAGTTTCAATGAGATGCCCTCTCATTCTTCGAAACTCTAGCGAATATAAGCCTAAGAGGAGGACGAAGGGTTTGATTAGGGCAGGGAAAATAAAATATGAAAGGAAGCTTGCAGAGAACATTAAAATGGACTGCAAAAGCTTCTATAAATATGTAAAAAGAAAGAGGTTAGTAAAAACAAACGTAGGTCCCCTGCAGTCGGAAACAGGGGAAGTCGTAATGGGGAACAAGGAAATGGCGGATCAATTGAACAAGTACTTTGGTTCGGTGTTTACTGTGGAGGACACACACAACCTGCCGGAAATAAAAGGGGTCAGAGGATCTGGTAAGAGGGAGGAGCTGAGGGAAATCCTTATTAGTCGGGAAAAGGTATTGGGGAAATTGATGGGACTGAAGGCTGAAAAATCCCCGGGGCCTGATGGTCTGCATCCCAGAGTACTTAAGGAGGTGGCCTTGGAAATAGTGGATGCATTGACGATCATTTTCCAGCATTCCTTAGACTCTGGATCAGTTCCGATGGAGTGGAGGGTGGCCAATGTAACCCCTCTTTTTAAAAAAGGAGGGAGGGAGAAAGCAGGGAATTATAGACCGGTCAGCCTGACATCGGTCGTGGGTAAAATGATGGAAGCAATTATTAAAGATGTCATAACAGACCATTTGGAAAGTGGCGACATGATAGGTCCAAGTCAGCATGGATTTGTGAAAGGGAAATCATGCTTGACAAATCTTCTGGAATTTTTTGAGGATGTTTCCAATAGGGTGGACAGGGGGGAACCAGTAGATGTGGTGTATTTGGACTTTCAGAAGGCCTTCGACAAGGTCCCACACAAGAGATTGGTGAGCAAAGTTAAAGCACATGGGATTGGGGGTAATGTGTTGACGTGGATTGAGAACTGGTTGGCACACAGGAAACAAAGAGTAGGAGTAAATGGGTACTTTTCAGAATGGCAGGCAGTGACCAGCGGGGTACCGCAGGGTTCGGTGCTGGGACCCCAGCTGTTTACATTATATATTAATGATTTGGACGAAGGGATTAAATGTAATATCTCCAAATTTGCGGATGACACTAAATTGGGAGGCAGTGTGAACAATGAGGAGGATGCTAGGAGGCTACAGAGTGACTTGGACAGGTTGGGTGAATGGGCAAATGTATGGCAGATGAAGTACAATGTGGATAAATGTGAGGTTATCCACTTTGGTGGTAAAAATAGAGAGGCGGACTATTACCTGAATGGTGGCAGATTAGGGAAAGGGGACGTGCAACGAGACCTGGGCGTCATGGTACATCAGTCACTGAAGGTGGGAATGCAAGTGCAGCAGGCAGTCAAGAAAGCAAACGGAATGATGGCCTTCATAGCAAGGGGATTTGAGTACAGGAGTAGGGAGGTGATGCTACAGTTGTACAGGGCCTTGGTGAGGCCACACCTGGAGTATTGTGCGCAGTTTTGGTCTCCTAACTTAAGGAAGGACATTCTTGCTATTGAGGGAGTGCAGCGAAGGTTCACTAGATTGATTCCTGGGATGGCCGGACTGACATATCAAGAAAGATTGGGTCAACTGAACTTGTATCCTCTGGAGTTCAGAAGAATGAGGGGGGATCTTATAGAGACATTTAAAATCCTGACTGGTTTAGACAAATTAGATGCGGGCAGAATGTTCCCAATGGTAGGGAAAACTAGAACCAGGGGTCACAGTCTAAGGATTAAGGGGAAGCCATTTAGGACTGAGCTGAGGAGGAACTTCTTCACCCAGAGAGTGGTGAATCTATGGAATTCTCTTCCACAGAAGGTTGTTGAGGCCAGTTCGCTAAATATATTCAAAAGGGAGTTAGATATAACACTCACAACTAAGGGGATCAAGGGGTATGGCGAGAAAGCAGGAATGGGGTACTGAGGTAGCATGTTCAGCCATGAACGCATTGAATGGCGGTGCAGGCTCGAAGGACCGAATGGTCTACTCCTGTACCTATTTTCTATGTTTCTATGTTTCTAATCGACCCAATCTCTCTTCATACGTCATTCCTGCCATCAGTCTGGTGAATCTTCGCTGCACTCCCTCCATGGCAAGAACATCCTTCCTCAGATAAGGCGACCAAAACTGCACACAATACTCAAGGTGTGGTCTCACCAAGGCCCTGCACAACTGCAGCAAGACATCCTTGCTCCTGTACTCGAATCCTCTCGCTATGAAGGCCAACATACCATTTGCCTTCTTAACCGCCTGCTGCACCTGCATGCTTACCTTCAGCGACTGGTGCACAAGGACACCCAGGTCTCGTTGCACCTCCCCTTTTCCCAATCTATTGCCGTTCAGATAATAATCTGTCTTCCTGTTTTTGCCACCAAAGTGGATAACCTCTCATTTATCCACATTATACTGCATCTGCTATGCATCTGCCCAATCACCCAACCTGTCCAAATCATACTGGAGTTTCTCTGCATCCTCCTCAAAGCACACACGCCCACCCAGCTTTGTGTCGTCTGCAAACTTGGAAATATCACATCTAGTTCCCTCGTCTAGATCATTTATATATATTGTGAATAGCTGGGGTCCTAGCACCGATCCCTGCGGTACCCCACTAGTCACTGCCTGCTACTCGGAAAAAGACCCATTTATTCCAACTCTTTGCTTCCTGTCTGCCAACCAGTTCTCTATCCAAATCAGTACCTTACCGCCAATCCCATGTGCTTTAATTTTGCACGCTAATCTCTTATGCGGGACCTTATGGAAAGCCTTCTGAAAGTCCAAATACACCACATCCACTGGTTCTCCCTTATCTATCCTACCAGTTACATCCTCAAAAAATTCCAGTAGATTAGTCGAGCATGATTTACCTTTTGTAAATCCATGTTGACTTTGTCCGATCCTGTCACTGTTTTCCAAGTGCTCTGCTATTACATCTTTTATAATAGACTCTAGCATTTTCCCCACTACCGATGTCAGGCTTACCGGTCTATAATTCCCCGTTTTCTCTCTAACACCTTTTTTAAATAGTGGGGTTCCATTAGCTACCCTCCAATCTATGGGAACTATTCCAGAGTCTATCGAATTTTGGAAGATGACCAGCAATGTATCTACTATTTCTAGGGCCACTTCCTTAAGTACCCTAGGATATAGATTATCAGGCCCTGGGGATTTATCGGCCTTCAATCCCGTCAATTTCCCTAACACCATTTCCCTACAAATACTGATTTCATTCACTTCCTCCCTCTCATTAGACCCTATGTTCCTCAACATCTCTGGGAGGTTATTTGTGTCCTCCTTTGTGAAGACAGAACCAAAGTATGTATTTAATTGGTCTGCCATTTCTTTGTTCCCCATTATAAATTCCCCTGATTCTGACTGCAAGGGACCTACGCTTGCCTTCACCAATCTGTTTCTCTTCACATATCTATAGAAGATTTTACAATCAGTTTTTATGTTCCCTGCAAGCTTACTCTTATATTCTATTTTCCCCTTCTTAATTAATCCCTTTGTCCTCCTTTGCTGAATCCTAAACTGCTCCCAATCCTCAGGTTTGCTGCTTTTTCTGGCCAGTTTATATGTCCTCTCCTTGGATCTTATGCTATCCCTAATTTCCCTTGTTAGCCACGGTTGAATCACCTTTTTTGTTTTATTTTTATGCCAAACAGGGATGAACAAATTCTGTAGTTCATCCATGCGATCTTTAAATGTTTGCCATTGCCTATCCACCGTCAACCCTTTAAGTAACATTCCCCAATCCATCCTAGCCAACTCGTGCCTCTTACCATCGTAGTTTCCTTTATTTAAATTCAGGACCCAAGTCTCTGAGTCAACTACGTCACTCGCAATCTTAATAAAGAATTCTATCATATTATGATCGGTCCTCCCCAAGGGGCCTCGCACAACAAGATTGTTAATTAATCCTTTCTCATTACATAATACCCAGTCTAAGATGGCCTGATCTCTAGTTGGTTCCTCGACATATTGGTCCAGGAAACCATCCCGTATACACTCTAGGATTTCCTCCTCCACAGTATTGTTACTAATTTGGTTAGCCCAATCTATATGTAGATTAAAGTCACCCATGATAACTGCTGTGCCCTTATTGCACGCATCTCTAATTTCCCGTTTAATGCCATCCCCAACCTCAGCATTACTGTTTGGGAGTCTGTATACAACTCCCACTAACGTTTTCTGCCCCTTGGTATTTCTCAGCTCTGCCCATACAGATTCCACATCATCAGAGCAAATATCCTTCCTTACTATTGTGTTAATCTCCTCTTTAACCAGCAATGCTACCCCATCTCCTTTTCCTTTTTGCCTGTCCTTCCTGAATATTGAATACCCCTGGATGTTGAATTCCCAGCCTTGGTCACCCTGGAGCCATGTCTCCGTAATCCCAATTATAATATATCCATTTACATCTATTTGCGCAGCTAATTCATCCACCTTATTACGAATGCTCCTCGCATTAAGACACAAAGCTTTCAGGCTTGTTTTTTTAACACTCTTAGTCCTTTTAGAATTATTATTTACTGTAGCCCTGTTTGATTTACACCCTTGATTTCTCTGCCTTCCACTTTTGCTTTTCTCCTTCCTGTCTTTTGTTTCTATCCTTGCTTCCCTTTCCTCTGTCTCCCTGCACAGGTTCCCAATCCCCTGCCATTTTAGTTTAAACCCTCCCCAACAGCACTAGCAAACACTCCCCCTCGGACATCGGTCCCGGTCCTGCCCAGGTGCAAACCGTCCAGTTTGTACTGGTCCCACCTCCCCCAGAACCGGTTCCAATGTCCCAGGAATTTGAATCCCTCCCCCTTGCACCATTCCTTTAGCCACGTTTTCATCTGAAATATCCTTCTATTTCTACTCTGACTAGTACGTGGCACTGGTAGCAATCCTGAGATTACTACCTTTGAGGTCCTATTTTTGAATTTATCTCCTAACTCCCTATATTCAGCTTTTAGGACCTCATCCCGTTTTTTACCTATATCGTTGTACCTATATGCACCATGACAACTGGCTGTTCATCCTCCCCCTCCAGAATGCCCTGCAGCCGCCCCGAGACATCCTTGACCCTTGCACCAGGGAGGCAAAATACCATCCTGGAGTCTCGTTTGCGACCGCAGAAACGCCTATCTATTCCCCTTACAATAGAATCCCCTATCACTATAGCTCTCTCACTCTTTTTCCTCTCGTCCTGTGCAGCAGAACCACCCATGGTGCCAGGAAGTTGGCTGCTGCTGCCTTCCCCCGATAAGCCATCTCCCTCAACAATTTCCAAAGTGGTATATCTGTTTGAAAGGGGGATGGCCACAGGGGACCCCTGCACTACCTACCTGCGCCTACTACTCTGCCTGGCGGTCACCCATTCCCTTCCTGCCTGTGCAGCCTTTACCTGTGGTGTGACCAACCCATTAAATGTGCTATCCATGATGTCCTCAGCATTGCGAATGCTCCAGTATGTATCCATTCGCAGCTCCAGCGCCGCAATGCGGTCTGCCAGTAGCTGCAGCTGGATACACTTGCCGCACACATGGTCGTCAGGGACACAGGAAGTGTCCCTGATTTCCCACATAGCGCAGGAGGAGCATGCCACGGGGCCGAGCTGTGCTGCCATGATTTACCCTTTAATTAATCTAAATTAAATTAAATCAAATCAATACCACTAATTACACTATAATTAAATGATATACTCAAGGGCCCTTGGTTACTAGCACTCCCCGCTACACAACAGAGACCTTAGAAACTATAACCACAAAAATTAAGACCTTCTAAACTTTATAAACTATCAATCTTAACTGTCAAACTATAGAGTAGTATAAATACTCACCTGGCCGTACTCACCCAATCAGCTGCTTCCTCTTGCCCGCGTCACTTTTTGAATCGTGACATGACTCTGGAACGCCGCCGCCGGTCTGCGAGATTGGCAAGCCTCTGTTTAAAAAAAAAAAGCCCGCGAAAGTGATTTTAAATACTCACCGGCTTCTCCCGACACTGATCCTCTGTGTCTGTACAGTATGTATTATCTGACTGTTGCTGTACAGTGTGTATTCATTCTCTGACTGTTGCTGTACAGTGTGTATTATCTGACTGTTGCTGTACAGTGTGTATTATCTGACTGTTGCTGTACAGTGTGTATTATCTGACTGTGTTGCTGTACAGTGTGTATTATCTGACTGTGTTGCTGTACAGTGTGTATTATCTGACTGTGTTGCTGTACAGTGTGTATTATCTGACTGTTGCTGTACAGTGTGTATTATCTGACTGTGTTGCTGTACAGTGTGTATTATCTGACTGTGTTGCTGTACAGTGTGTATTATCTGACTGTTGCTGTACAGTGTGTATTATCTGACTGTGTTGCTGTACAGTGTGTATTATCTGACTTGCTGTACAGTGTGTATTATCTGATTGTTGCTGTACAGTGTGTATTATCTGACTTGCTGTACAGTGTGTATTATCTGACTGTTGCTGTACAGTGTGTATTATCTGACTGTTGCTGTACAGTGTGTATTATCTGATTGTTGCTGTACAGTGTGTATTATCTGATTGCTGTACAGTGTGTATTATCTGACTGTTGCTGTACAGTGTGTATTATCTGACTGTTGCTGTACAGTGTGTATTATCTGACTGTTGCTGTACAGTGTGTATTATCTGACTGTTGCTGTACAGTGTGTATTATCTGACTGTTGCTGTACAGTGTGTATTATCTGACTGTTGCTGTACAGTGTGTATTATCTAACTGTTGCTGTACGGTGTGTATTATCTGACTGTTGCTGTACAGTGTGTATTATCTGACTGTTGCTGTACAGTGTGTATTATCGGATTGTTGCTGTACAGTGTGTATTATCTGACTGTTGCTGTACAGTGTGTATTATCTGACTGTTGCTGTACAGTGTGTATTATCTGACTGTTGCTGTACAGTGTGTATTATCTGACTGTTGCTGTACAGTGTGTATTATCTGATTGTTGCTGTACAGTGTGTATTATCTGATTGTTGCTGTACAGTGTGTATTATCTGATTGCTGTACAGTGTGTATTATCTGACTGTTGCTGTACAGTGTGTATTATCTGACTGTTGCTGTACAGTGTGTATTATCTGACTGTTGCTGTACAGTGTGTATTATCTGACTGTGTTGCTGTACAGTGTGTATTATCTGACTGTTGCTGTACAGTGTGTATTATCTGACTGTTGCTGTACAGTGTATTATCTGACTGTTGCTGTACAGTGTATTATCTGACTGTTGCTGTACAGTGTGTATTATCTGATTGCTGTACAGTGTGTATTTGACTGTTGCTGTACAGTGTGTATTATCTGACTGTTGCTGTACAGTGTGTATTATCTGATTGCTGTACAGTGTGTATTATCTGACTGTTGCTGTACAGTGTGTATTATCTGACTGTTGCTGTACAGTGTGTATTATCTGACTGTTGCTGTACAGTGTGTATTATCTGACTGTGTTGCTGTACAGTGTGTATTATCTGACTGTGTTGCTGTACAGTGTGTATTATCTGACTGTTGCTGTACAGTGTGTATTATCTGACTGTTGCTGTACAGTGTATTATCTGACTGTTGCTGTACAGTGTGTATTATCTGATTGCTGTACAGTGTGTATTTGACTGTTGCTGTACAGTGTGTATTATCTGACTGTTGCTGTACAGTGTGTATTATCTGACTGTTGCTGTACAGTGTGTATTATCTGACTGTTGCTGTACAGTGTGTATTATCTGACTGTTGCTGTACAGTGTGTATTATCTGACTGTGTTGCTGTACAGTGTGTATTATCTGACTGTGTTGCTGTACAGTGTGTATTATCTGACTGTGTTGCTGTACAGTGTGTATTATCTGACTGTTGCTGTACAGTGTGTATTATCTGATTGCTGTACAGTGTGTATTATCTGACTGTTGCTGTACAGTGTGTATTATCTGACTGTTGCTGTACAGTGTGTATTATCTGACTGTGTTGCTGTACAGTGTGTATTATCTGACTGTTGCTGTACAGTGTGTATTATCTGACTGTTGCTGTACAGTGTGTATTATCTGACTGTTGCTGTACAGTGTGTATTATCTGACTGTTGCTGTACAGTGTGTATTATCTGACTGTTGCTGTACAGTGTGTATTATCTGACTGTTGCTGTACGGTGTGTATTATCTGACTGTTGCTGTACAGTGTGTATTATCTGACTGTTGCTGTACAGTGTGTATTATCTGATTGTTGCTGTACAGTGTGTATTATCTGACTGTTGCTGTACAGTGTGTATTATCTGACTGTTGCTGTACAGTGTGTATTATCTGACTGTTGCTGTACAGTGTGTATTATGATTGTTGCTGTACAGTGTGTATTATCTGATTGTTGCTGTACAGTGTGTATTATCTGATTGCTGTACAGTGTGTATTATCTGACTGTTGCTGTACAGTGTGTATTATCTGACTGTTGCTGTACAGTGTATTATCTGACTGTTGCTGTACGGTGTGTATTATCTGACTGTTGCTGTACAGTGTGTATTATATGACTTGCTGTACAGTGTATTATCTGACTGTTGCTGTACAGTGTGTATTATCTGACTGTTGCTGTACAGCGTGTATTCTCTGACTGTCTGTACAGTGTGTATTCATTCTCTGACTTGCTGTACAGCGTGTATTCTCTGTGTCTGTACAGTGTGTATTCATTCTCTGACTTGCTGTACAGTTTGTATTGTCTGATTGTTGCTGTACAGTGTGTATTATATGACTTGCTGTACAGTGTGTATTATATGACTTGCTGTACAGTGTGTATTATATGACTTGCTGTACAGTGTGTATTATCTGACTGTTGCTGTACAGTGTATTATCTGACTGTTGCTGTACAGCGTGTATTCTCTGACTGTCTGTACAGTGTGTATTCATTCTCTGACTGCTGTACAGTGTGTATTCTCTGACTGTCTGTACAATGTGTATTATCTGACTGTGTCTGTACAGTGTGTATTATCTGACTGTGTCTGTACAGTGTGTATTATCTGACTGTGTCTGTACAGTGTGTATTATCTGACTGTGTCTGTACAGTGTGTATTATCTGACTGTGTCTGTGCCAATGGTTATGCCCAACATGAACCTCTTCTCACCTTGCTTTGTCTTGCCCTATCAGATCATGCTTCTATTCCTTTCTCACTCATGTACTTGTATAGATTCCCCTTAAATGCTTCTATGCTATTTGCCTCAAACACTGGTTGTGGTAGTGAGTTCCACATTCTTATCTCTCTCTGAGTAAAGAAGTTTCTCCTGAACGCCCTCTGACTCAGGCGAGAGTGCTGCCATGGAGCTACGGGTCACACGCTAATCTGTCATTAGTTAAAATTAGGACAGGTGGCTAAAAACTTGGCCAAGGAGGGTCTTAAAGGAGGAGAGAGGTGTGTTAAGGTGGAGAGATTTGGAGTATGGTATACATTTTTCAATGGAATTCCTGTTATTGGAGACAGTACCTGATGGAGTGTTGCTGCACAGTATCTCTACTTGAACTGTAGTTTGTAATCCTGATGTTTTTTGCATCCCAGTAGCACCAGCTGAAACTTCTCAAAACGGAGAAGGTCTTAAAACATTTTCAAGGTTTTTTTATTTGATAGAAGCTGTACTTTTCCCAATGTTCTTTGTTCTATTTGTGACTGGGCGTATAGCTGAGTTTCACCTCACAAATCATTTCATTCAGTAATGATTCCTTGTCACACCCTTCAGACTGCAGAGAGCATCCTATCCTTGGGAGGGAGCGAGTGCTTCAGCTTTTAATGCATAATTTTGAACTACAATCTTCTGGGGAACCCTGCAGGCCTGGAAGGAAATGAGTTTCTCATTCAGTGGTTGGCTGTCAGCTTCTCTCTGCACAGGCTGTTTGCTCTATAAATTGCAATTTGTTGAAAAGCTTTGATTTGAGTGTTTGGTCAGCCTGTAATCTGACCCTGTTATAGCAAACATCAGCAGATGCCTTCACATAATGGTCTGTGTTTTTAAAACAAAATGTCTAAATTGATTTGAATCAGCTTTAATCTTTTAATAATGTAAGTGGAGAGGATTTTGTCATTGATCGATGATGAAATGGCACTGAAACTTCGCACTGAGTCTAGTGCATGTGAAGAGATGTGGTTGTATAGCACATCAGCCCTGTGCTCGCTGACCTACATGGGCTCCCGGCCCAGCAACACCTCAATTTTAAAAGTCTCGTCCTTCTTTTCGAATGCCTCACTGGCCTCGCCCCTCCCTATCTCTATAACCTTGGGATGTTTTACTACGTTAAAGGTGCTATATAAATGCAAGTTGTTGTTGTCTGGTTTTGTGATTTGTTTTGATATAAGTTGCCATCTTGCTGCAGTGTTTGGCAGAGATTAACTGTGCCCATTTAAGCTGCTGATACATTGCGAATTTGTGTTCAGCTTCTCTTTTCCCTGCACTGAGAGATGAGGATTGATATTAAATAACTAATGTCTAAAATCACCAACTGGTAACTCTCAGCCATACATCTGGCTCCACGCCAACCTCCGAGACAGTTTGGAATGGATGTTGTACATTAGTTAATTTGCGTATTAAAGCAGTAAGTTTAAGCACTCAGTTCAGTGATGTGTAACGTACAAACACAAGTTCAACTGACAGTGGTATATCATCTAGCAACAGCACTTTGCAAAATTCAAATTCAAACCATTAGCATTAAGATTAAATTAACTTGCACACGACTGCCCCCCCCCCCCCCCCCCCCCCCCCACACCTCCATAAATAGACAGACCCAGAGGGAGACACGAGTGTGTTTGAGTTTATTCTGTTTCCACTTGTATCCCTGCAGGAATATTGAAGTGTCTGGGCAGGTGATTTACACTGAGCACTTCCCTGTGGAATATCTTGGCTGCTGTGTGTTTCTCTGGGATCTGGGCCCATGCCTGCTTTGTGGGTCCATACTGAGTGTGTTCCAGACCCCCCGAATAGAGGATTCTGACAGACCAATTCCCAACTTTATTTCTTACATCTCCGTATGGTTGCTATCTGTTTGGCCTGTTGTTTTTGAGAAATTTGGCCAGCCTTTACTGCCCTGGTGTCAATCTTTTTACTTTATTTCTGAAAGTGAATGTAATCTCTCCAAACTGAGTGTGTCGAGAATAAAAACACCCGCTCAAGTTCTGTACTGTTGTAAAATCAGATCACGTATATCACTGCTTATATTGGACTTTGAACAGGTGACATTAGTATGTGAAATGTTCTGCTATATTCTTTTCTTGTTTTCAAATCCCTCCATGGCCTCGCCCCTTCCTATCTCTCTAATCTTCAGCCCCACAACCTCCCGAGATATCTGAGCTCCTCTAATTCTGCCCTCTTGAGCATCCCTGATTATAATCGCTCAGCCTTTGGTGGCTGTGCCTTCTGTTGCCTAGGCCCTAAGCTCTGGAATTCCCTGCCTAAACCTCCCCGCATCTCGACCTCTCTTCCCTCCGTTAAGACACTCCTTAAAACCTACCTCTTTGACCAAGCTTTTGATCACCTGCACTAATTTATCTGTTTGTGGCTTGGTGTCAAATTTTTTGTCTTAAAATACTCCTGTGAAGCGCCTTGGGACGTTTTACTACATTAAAGGCGCTATATAAATACAAGTTGTTGTTGTTATATTCTCTTGTTCCTTCTTAAATATTCAGATCAAAGTTAGACTATTTGGAGATTGGAACCTTTTCCAATGTTAGCATCAAACATTCCCAGGGCAAGTACAGCACGGGTTAGATACAGAGTAAAGCTCCTTCTACACTATCCCATCAAACACTCCCTGGGCAGGTGCCGCACGGGTTAGATACAGAATAAAGCTCCCTCTACACTGTCCCATCAAACACACCCAGCACAGGTACAGCATGGGTTAGATACAGAGTAAAGCTCCCTCTACACTGCCCCATCAAACACTCCCAGGGCAGGTACAGCACGGGTTAGATACAGAGTAAAGCTCCCTTGTAGATACAGAGTAAAGCTCCCTCTACACTGCCCCATCAAACACTCCCAGGGCAGGTACAGCACGGGTTAGATACAGAGTAAAGCTCCCTCTACACTGTCCCATCAAACACTCCCAGGGCAGGTACAGCATGGGTTTGATACAACAACAACTTGCATTTATATAGCACCTTTAACTTGGTAAAATGTCCCAAGGTGTTTCACAGGAAAATCGGGTATGCGTAAGAGGCCAGAAATGGAGGAGCGCAGAGATCTCGGAGGTGTGTAGGGCTGGAGGAGGTTACAGAGATAGGATGGGGTGAGGCCATAGAGGGATTTGAAAATAAGGATGAGAATTTTAAAATCGAGGCGTTGCCAGACTGGGAGCCAATGTAGGTCAGCGAGCACAGGGGTGATGGGTGAACGGGACTTGGTACGAGTTAGGATACGGGCAGCTGAGTTTTGGATGAACTCAAGTTTATGTTGGGTGTAAAATGGGTGGCCAGCCAGGAGAGCTTTGGAATAGTTAAGTATAGAGGTAACAAAAGCATGGGTGACGTTTTCAGCAGCAGATAAACTGAGGCAGGCTGATATAAGTTGCCATCTTGTTGCAGTGTTTGACAGAGATTAACTGTGCCTCTTTAAGCTGCTGATACAAGTTGCAAATTTGTGTTCAGTTTCTCTTTTCCCTGCTTTGAGAGATGAAGATCTATATTAATTCCATTACAGAGTCAACTGTGTCAAAGGCTGCAGACAGAATGAGTAGAGGTAGTTTACCATGGTAACGGTCACATAGGATGTAATTGGTGGCTTTGATAAGGGCCGTTTCAGTACTGTGACAGGGCGGAAACCTGATTGGAGGGATTCAAACATGGAGTTCCGGGAAAGATGGGCACGGATTTGGGAGGCGAAAACACGTTCAAGGGCTTTGGAGAGGAAAGGGAGGTTGGAGATGGAGCGGTAGTTTGCAAGGACAGAGGGGTCCAGGGTGGTTTATTTTGAGGAGCGGGGTGATGACGGCAGATTTGAAGGGGAGGGGGACAGTACCTGAGGGGAGGGAACCATTAACAATATCATCTAACATGAGGGCCAGGAAGGGAAGTTGGGTGGTCAGCAGTTTGGTGGGAATAGGGTCAAGGGAGCAGGAGGTGGGTCTCATGGACAAGGTGAATTCAGAGAGGGCATGAGGGGAGATAGGAGAGAAACTGGAGAAAAATGCAAAATCAGGGCTAGGGCAGGGGGGATCCTTAGAGGAAGTTTGGCCCAGTGGGCTAGGGGAAGGGAGGGAAGCGGCAGAGGCAGCTGAACGGATGGTCTCAATCTTAGAGACAAAGAAGTCCATGAGCTCCTCACACTTGTTGTAGGTGAGAGTGGATGAGGCAGGGAAGATGGGTTTAAGAAGATGGCTTGCAGTGGAGAAGAGAAGCCAGGGGTTATCTTTGCATTCCAGGATGAGTGGAATAGTAAGCAGTTTTGACGGAGGAGAGCAGGGCCCGACAGTGCTTTATGTGGTGCAGCTAGATCTGGCGATGAATGGCTAAACCAGTTGTCCGCCATAAACGTTCAAGTCTGCGTCCCTTGGACTTAAGGGAGCGGAGATAAGGGAAGGACCAGAGCGAGGGAGAAAAATGGTTTTAATGGAGACAACGACATCAAAGGTGGAGGTGAGGGTGTGATTGAGCAGATCGGTAGCTGCAGAAATGTTGTGGTGAATGGAGGGGCAAAGGCTGGACAGCTGGGATTTTGAAAGTGCAGTTGTAAGTGACTTGGGGGTGAGTTTTTTTCCAAGGGCGGACACAGAAGGTAGTGGGGTTGGGAGGGGGAGGGGTATGAGTAAAACTCCCTCTAAACTGTCCCATCAAAAACTCCCAGGGCAGGTACAGCATGGGTTAGATACAGAGTAAAGATCGTTATACATTAGCCCACAATGTGCCCCCAGGTGGGTAGTGGTTTTTTTGTGGATTATTGTAGGGTGGGGCTTTTACTGACAAACTCTGGAATAAGGAGCGCTATTCAACCTGGTTAGAAAATCCTAACACTGCAACCACTCACCTCAGTGCAAATAGAGCACTCAATGACGAGTTAAATACACCATTTCTAGGGACTGGTCAGGTTAAGATGATCTAACGTGTAAATATTACAGCTGGATGCCTTGTGTGTGGCACCTCATCTATCTATCAAGATCTTCCTCCATGCCTGTGCTGATGTGCTGTTAGAGATCAGTGTAATTATTGGAAGTTGGTAGGTGTGTGTACGTGCTCTGTATTTATGAGTTGTGCTGTTATAATGAATTGTATTGTTTAGGATTATCAGGTGCGTTGGGTGTCCTTGAGTCTGCTCAAGGTCTCGTTGCTTTATTCCCCAGCAGCTATTGATATTCTTTCCCTGCGAGCACTGTTCTTTGAGTCTCCAGTATATTTAGACTGCCCATTATTATAAGTTTATAAAACTGCTGAACCTTTTGTAGTACTTTAAAAGCAGAAAGTCCTTCACAATAGGTCAGCCATTTGCACAGGAGCTGAAGCATGCTGTGCCCATTGATTTAGTCTGTTGCGGAGGCTGCATCGATTGCCCACTCTGTGCAGTGTGCTCACTTACTCCAGCCTGTGAATGATGTAACCAGACTCTGATTAAATCATTGTGGAATAAGATGGTTGGTTTTCTCTTTTTTTAAATCAGTCCGTTATCATCTGATTTCTTCTCATTCATTTGACCTTGGTGTGTGTACATTACTTGGGTTTTAATTTGCTAATTTGCCCCCAGAATTGAGCGTTTGGTTATACAATAGATATTTAAATCAGTAGCCCTGTAGCGCCACAACATGTCCTGAAGGAAAAGCTAAGCTATTAAATGTGGGTAATGCAAAGGATTTTTCAGTGCGTATAATCAGCTTTTTATTGGGTCTGAGGGGATCAATGAGAACATCAGATTTGTTGATTTAATCCCACTGGTTTATTTTGCTGTATATATTTTCTGCAGTGACAGCACTGTTGTACTTTGGATAGCTGACATGGTCTTTTGAAAGTTATACTGGGTTCCCCAGGAGTCTGTGTCGGCATTTGCAGGGGGATGAAAACCACTATTCCAGATGTGTCCACAAATCCTAACCCAGTCCGACCCTGCCCGTATGTAGCCCTGGGCTGTACCTGTCCCTGAATGCACTCTCAGCCATGGCAGCTGTCCTCGGGTGTGTCAAGAATCCCATCCCAGTTCGTCCCTGTCCATCTTGAGGGCTGAACTATAGTTGTCCAGAAATGTACTCCTAATCCCGCAGCTGTCCCCAGATGTGTCCACAACCCCAGCGCAGTCCGTCCCTGTCGGTATCTAGGGCTCGGCTGTATCTGTCCCTGTCTATATCTAGGGCTGGGCTGTATCTGTCCCTGTCTGTATCTGTCCCTGTCTGTATCTGTCCCTGTCTGTATCTAGGGCTGGGCTGTATCTGTCCCTGCCTGTATCTGTCCCTGCCTGTATCTGTCCCTGCCTGTATCTGTCCCTGCCTGTATCTGTCCCTGTCTGTATCTGTCCCTGTCTGTATCTAGGGCTGGGCTGTATCTGTCCCTGTCTGTATCTGGGGCTGGACTGTATCTGTTCCTGTCTGTATCTGGGGCTGGACTGTATCTGTCCCTGCCTGTATCTAGGGCTGGACTGTATCTGTTCCTGCCTGTATCTAGGGCTGGGCTGTATCTGTCCCGGAATTCACCTGCATTCCTACAGCTGCCCCTAGATGCAGGATTACTCGGTGGCTCTCTTCTTTTACAGTAAACATCCAAATCCCATATGGGGGCTGTCAAACAGAAAGTTCATTGCTGATCATAAGTGTTTTCAGATGAAAAAATCAAGTTGTGGGTTAATTTCTGAATCTGTGTAAATCCATTGGGGATTATGGGCTGGCATTAGGGATGCCAGGTGGTGGTCTGCACAGAGCTGGAACCATCAGTGCTGCCAAACTCTCTCAGTTATACTGAGGGTGGTTTGATTCTACATTGATGCCCAAGGGAATTTGGATAGGGGAACCGAGAAAGGTACAGGCCATTGCAGAGCTGTGAAGCACACAAGCCCTTTCACAGGCCACAGTGTCGGTGTTGGCACAGTTCAGATATCCATGTTCCTGACTGCCAGTAGCCTGTGCCATTCCATTAACTGTAGTGGAGCTATTGCACACTTTCAGCCTGTGCTGGTTTCAACAGTGGGATCTCACTATTTTTAAAATTAATGAAGATCTTGGTGACTGATAGTATGAGAAAATAAAGAGAGTCCTATTATTTTAGACATATGCACAGAATCTTCTCAGACGATTTCTCCGCTAGCTCGGGGCTGAGTCTGTATGCCTCTACTTTCTGTCAAATATTCCAACTGACCCGTGTTCCTTGTGCTGGGAGCAGTAACTGCTTTATCCTTCAGGTTCCTTTGTTTAATATTCTCTGGTTCAACACAAAGAGCTTCCTCACATCCACCCTACTGACTCGGTTCAGCACCTGAATGTTAATACTTGCCCCTAGCTATTTAAAGGCTCCTCTGTGCCATTTACTCTAGTGGGCTGGAGGACCAAGAGGACTCTTGGATCGTACTGGCATCTCCTGGTACTCCCCATTATCAGCGCACTGAAGTGGAGGTGGCCTCAGTTTAGTGGAGAGTGCATCCATCTCATGGATGGCCCTTGTATGGTGCTGCCTGTTTTCAGACTGTTGGAAACTTCTAGAATCTGATTGGATGACGTGAATGGAGACATGGGGTCAGTTCTACCTCCCCATCGCCTCCTTCAACCCCTCCACTGCCTCTGTGTTGTCATCCAGTCTTGGAATAGCTAAAAATATGGCAAGTCAAACCATCATCATTGCCTCTCCTCCATCAACCCACCCCCCCGCCCCCCCCCGCCACCGCCACCGCCAAAAACCAATCCGTTCCCTCACCACTGATCCCATCCCTCTCCCTGGCCACTGTCTGAGGCTGGACCAGATCATTCACAACATCGCCATCCTATTTGACCCTGAGCTGAGCTTCCGACCCCATATCCTCTCCATCACCAAGACCACCTGTTCCACCTCCGTAACTTCGCCCGTCTCTGCCCCTGCCTCAGCCCATCTGCTGCTGAAACCCTCATCCATGACTTTGTTACTTCTAGACTCGACTGTTTCAATGGTATCCTGGCTGCTCTCCCATCCTCCACCCTCTGTAAACTTCAGCTCATCTCAAACTCTGCTGCCCATATTCTAACTCGCACCAAGTCCCGTTCACCCATCACCCCCATCCTTGATTTCAGCTGGAGCAGTGTTCTGGGCACTTTGAGTAGCCATAGCTCTCCTGGGCGGGGGCAGGGAGGGGCCAGGAAATCAGCCAGCTGTCCTGCATCTGGTTGTTATCTGCTGACCCCGCTGGAAAGTGCGGGTGTTATGTAAGGATTGGACTGGGCTGGGCAGTGAGGCCCACCACGGTGGAATAGCCTTTCCTATTTAGCGTCTGAGCTCCTGCATGATGAATGGGCACCTGGGTGGGTTACTGGAGGGCTGCTGGAGCTTGGAATGGTAGCCTAGCAAGAACCAGCAACTTCAGGGGAGCAGAACAATTGAGAAACACTTCGAAACAGAGACTCCCTTCCCATTGTACTGGCTCCACATGCTTTAACTGTCATGTAGACCCGCTATAGGATTAGCTAAAGAAAGAACTCACATTTATATATCACCTTATTACATTCTCGGGGCATCCCAGAGCCAGTGGACTGTTTTTGAATGGCGGCCACTATTGTTCTGTCGGATACGTGGCAACCAATTTGCGCACAGCAAGATCCCATCAACAGCAATGTGATAATGACCAGATAATCTGTTTTAGTGATGTTGATTGAGGGATAAATATTGGCCAGGACACCAGGGAGAACTCCCCTGCTCCTCTTCGAAGAGTGCCATGGGATCTTTTACATCCACCTGAGAGGGTTCGATGTCTCATCCAGAAGATGGCATCTCCAACAGTGCAGAACTCCCTCAGTTACTGTACTGGAGTGTCAGCCTGGATTACAGGCTCGTCTCCCTGCAGTGGGGTTTGAATCCAGAACCTCCTGATTCAGAGGTGAGCCAAGCTGACACTTACACTGAGTTTTACCTGTTGGGTATGGAATGTAACCGTTATAACCCTGTCGCACTTGATTGGACTGTAAATCCTGCACATCTCACAGTGGCTTTCTTCTTTGTACTTGGCAGCTGTTTGTGGATTGTTGAGGAGTATTAGTAACAGCTGCTGATGGTCTGTGCGGTGAGGTATCCAGTAAGTGGTTGAGGATGTGGTGTTGGGTCATGTCCTGTGGGGGGTGCTATCTGCATTGCCACTAACCTGGGCCGCAGCAGAAGCTGGAAGCAGCTGATTATATATCAGGGATGTCCAGGATTTTTCCCTTTGTGTGTGCCGAATGGGGGCCACATAAAGTTTAAATCTGTGTTGCATTAATTCACGTATATCTCAAGCTAGGATTTATTCCCCGGTGATGGCACAATAACTAAAAATGGTCCTTTCATAATCTCCAGACCCACTAAATTCAAACAGGATAATCCTGCCAGTAAGAAACATCACAAATAGCACTGGGCTGCCTGGGCCAATTTACCGGGGCTTGGGGCCTGCCTGTAGTCACAGGCTGTGGTTTGGACATCCCTGCCCTGGAGTACTGTTAATGATTGCCTTGAACAGGGTAATGTCAGACACCTGAATCTGTGACCTTGGAGGAACGGCTGTGCACAGCGCTGAGTCTGAATAACGCTGCTGCTGCTGAGGGGGTGCAAGGAACTTCAGGCAACCCCACCCCCCACACCCCCTTGAAACAGGGAGCTGGTCCGAAAGGGAAGAAGGGAATACGTACCCTTTAAAGCCTCAGAGAGGAGCCGCTGTCCATGTGGCACCTTCTGTAGAATACTGTGTGAACAGCCCCAAACACATCAGCCCAAATATTTACAGGGAAGAAGTGGGAGGGGAGAGTCGGAGCGGCTGGGGAACTCAGAAATGCAGGTAACGTTAGAGGCTCAACCGAATATAACGGCAGGGCCCCATTTATTTTTTTCACCATTTCCTGGCTAGCAGCAAGCCAGATTGAGAGGCTGGCTGGCTGTTGGGCGGGAAGGCCTGCGCTGGATACCGCGGCTGGGGAGCGGAGAGGAGGGAGGGAGGGAGGGAGAGATCATGGATGGAAGGTCGTGGAGGAGATTGTGGATGGAAGGTCCCCTCCCCGTAATGTGTGAGAGACCCAAACACGTCACCTCTCCCCTCCCCGTAATGTGTGAGAGACCCAAAATCCCAACAGCACAATTGCTGTTGCTATCTCAATAGCCAAGGTGGACAGCTTTGCTGCCATAGTCATATCCTGCAACATTTCGCACTACCATGTGAGCAAAAGTAAACTGACTAAACCAGATGTCAGACTGCAAGCTCCAGCTTGAGGTGAGACTGAGAGAAAAATAGAGATTTATGTCTATAGTTTACTTCAGTTTAAATAACTAGGGTTCAAAAATGGCCGCCATCCCTTAAAAGCAAGGCCTAATAAAGGAAAGCCAGCACATATTTGTTACAGGCAAATCGTGTTTGATTAACTTTTTTTTGATGAGGTAACAGAGAGGGTGGATGAGGGCAGTGAAGTTGATGATGTGTATATGGACTTTCAAAAGGCATTTGATAAAGTACCACATATTCGGCTTGTTAGCAAAATTGAAGTCCATGGCATAAAAGGGGCAGTAGCAGCATGGATACAAAATTGGCTAAGGGATAGAAAACAGAGAGTTGTGATTGGCTGTTTTTCGGACTGGAGGGAAGTATACAGTGGAGTTCCCCAAGGTTCAGTACTAGGCTCATTGCTGTTTTTGACCTACATTAATGCCTTGGTCTTTGAGGTACAGGGCACAATTTCAAAATTTGCAGATGACACGAAATTTGGAAGTGTACTGAACAGTGAGGATGATACTAATAGACTTTAAGAGGACATAGACAGGCTGGTGGAATGGGCGGACGGCTAAAATTCAAAGCAGAAAAGTGTGAGGTGGTACATTATGCTAGGAAGAATGAGGTGAGACAATACAAGCTAAATGGTACAATTTTAAAGGACGCGCAAGAACAGAGAGACCAGGGGGTGTTTGTGCACAAATCTTTGAAGGTGGCAGGACAGGTTAACAAAGCAGTTAATAAAGGATACGGGATACTGGGCTTTATAAATAGTGTACAAAAGCCAGGAAGTTTTGCTAAACCTGTATAAGACACTAGTTCCACCCCAGCCAATTCTGGACACCACACTTAGGAAGGATGTGAAGGCTTTGGAGATGGTACAGAAGAGATTTACTAGAATGGCTCTAGGAATGAGGGATTACAGTTGTGTAGATCAAATGAAGAAGCTGGGGTTGTTCTCATTAGAGCAGAGAAGGCTAAGAGGAGATTTGATAGAGGTGTTTAAAATCATGAAGTAAATAAAGAGAAACTGTTTCCACTGGCTGAAGGGTTAATAACGAGAGGGCACAGATTTAAGGTGATTGGCAAAAGAACCAGAGGCGACATGAGGAAAAACTTTTTTATGCAATGAGTGGTGAGGATTTGGAATGCACTGCCTGATAGGGCGGTGGATACAGATCAATAGTGGCCTTCAAAAGGGAATTAGATAAATAATTGAAGGAGAAAAAATTGCAGGGATATGGGGAAAGAGCGGGGGAGTGGGAATAACTGGATTGCTCTTCGAAAGAGCCGGCGCAGACTCGATGGGCTGTATGGCCTCCTTCTGTGCTGTACTGTTCTGTGATAAAACACCTGTGTGACCTAGGCATGACTGTGTCCGTGAATTAGCTGATGAAGGATTCTCTTTGATGGGGCAGCAGTTGAAATAAAATGATGAAGGATACATCTATCTCTGATTGCGGTGAGGGAAAGGCTGGCTCTTATCCTGTCATCTAACCAGACCTGAACACCTGACTGTTACAACTTCAAAGGAAAAACATTCACAACTCTGGAACTTTCCAGATGTTTTACTGTCGATCTTGACCATTATTTGTATGGAAGGTGTGCAACACTTTATAAACAGCTCTTACATATGTAACACCAGGGACTCTCTCTGCAGGAACTTGTCAAGGGAAACTGGAAGAACTTCAGACTTGTCAAAACAACCCATCCAGTTTGTGGAGTGTAAATTGCCGGTTGTGTTCTGTGCAATCCTGTTTGTTTTTACTTCAGTGAAATATTTTATGTCATAAATCTCAACAGTAGGTTCTATTCTTCCAATTGCTCGCCTATGTATTTTCAGAAAGCAGCTTACCATGAGCAGTGTTCATTGTTGGATCTAGACAACAGTGCAACAAGAATTTGTATTTATATATTACCGTTAACGGTTTTTTAAAAATCCCATGATAGATAGGGAAACTGACTCCGTGCCAGGGAGGGAGCGATCAGGAGAAGTGACTGGTAGCCTGGTTGAAACGATAAGTTTTATAGAGGTTTTTAAAAGTAGAAGAGAGAGAGAAGTGGAGGGGTTTAGGGACTGAGTCACAGGGTAGAGAGAGGTGGAAGGGTAGGGAGTGTTACAGAGGGTGGGGAGTGAAGTGGAGGGGTTTAGGGAGTGTTAGAGGGTGTGGAGTGAAGTGGAGGGGTTTAGGGAGTGTTAGAGGGTGTGGAGTGAAGTGGAGGGGTTTAGGGAGTGTTACAGAGGGTGGGGGAGAAGTGGAGGGGTTTAGGGAGTGTTAGAGGGTGTGGAGTGAAGTGGAGGGGTTTAGGGAGTGTTACAGAGGGTGGGGAGTGAAGTGGTGGGGTTTAGGGAGTGTTACAGAGGGTGGGGGAGAAGTGGAGGGGTTTAGGGAGTGTTACAGAGGGTGGGGAGTGAAGTGGAGGGGTTTAGGGAGTGTTAGAGGGTGTGGAGTGAAGTGGAGGGGTTTAGGGAGTGTTACAGAGGGTAGGGAGTGAAGTGGAAGGTTTAGGGAGTGTTACAGAGGGTGGGGAGTGAAGTGGAGGGGTTTAGGGAGTGTTACAGAGGGTGGGGAGTGAAGTGGAGGGGTTTAGGGAGTGTTACAGAGGGTGGGGAGTGAAGTGGAGGGGTTTAGGGAGTGTTACAGAGGGTAGGGAGTGAAGTGGAGGGTTTAGGGATTGTTACAGAGGGTGGGGAGAAGTGGAGGGGTTTATGGAGCGAGTTACAGAGGGTGGGGAGTGAAGTGGAGGGGTTTAGGGAGTGTTACAGAGGGTGGGGAGTGAAGTGGAGGGGTTTAGGGAGTGTTACAGAGGGTGGGGAGTGAAGTGGAGGGTTTAGGGATTGTTACAGTGGGTGGGGAGTGAAGTGGAGGGGTTTAGGGAGCGAGTTACAGAGGGTGGGGAGTGAAGTGGAGGGGTTTAGGGAGTGTTACAGAGGGTGGGGGAGAAGTGGAGGGGTTTACGGAGTGTTACAGAGGGTGGGGAGTGAAGTGGAGGGGTTTAGGGAGCGAGTTACCGAGGGTGGGGAGTGAAGTGGAGGGTTTAGGGAGTGTTACAGAGGGTGGGGAGTGAAGTGGAGGGTTTAGGGAGTTTTACCGAGGGTGGGGAGTGAAGTGGAGGGTTTAGGGAGTGTTACAGAGGGTGGGGAGTGAAGTGGAGTGGTTTAGGGATAGTTACAGAGGGTGGGGAGAAGTGGAGGGGTTTAGGGAGTGTTACAGAGGGTGGGGAGTGAAGTGGAGGGGTTTAGGGAGTTTTACAGAGGGTGGGGAGTGAAGTGGAGGGGTTTAGGGAGTGTTACAGAGGGTGGGGAGTGAAGTGGAGGGGTTTAGGGAGTGTTACAGAGGGTGGGGAGTGAAGTGGAGGGGTTTAGGGATTGTTACAGAGGGTGGGGAGAAGTGGAGGGGTTTAGGGAGTGTTACAGAGGGTGGGGAGTGAAGTGGAGGGGTTTAGGGAGTGTTACAGAGGGTGGGAAGTGAAGTGGAGGGGTTTAGGGAGTGTTACAGAGGGTGGGGAGTGAAGTGGAGGGTTTAGGGAGTGTTACAGAGGGTGGGGAGTGAAGTGGAGGGTTTAGGGAGCGAGTTACAGAGGGTGGGGTGTGAAGTGGAGGGGTTTACGGAGTGTTACAGAGGGTGGGGAGTGAAGTGGAGGGGTTTAGGGAGTGTTACAGAGGGTGGGGAGAAGTGGAGGGGTTTATGGAGCGAGTTACAGAGGGTGGGGAGTGAAGTGGAGGGGTTTAGGGAGTGTTACAGAGGGTGGGGAGTGAAGTGGAGGGGTTTAGGGAGTGTTACAGAGGGTGGGGAGTGAAGTGGAGGGGTTTAGGGAGTGTTACAGAGGGTAGGGAGTGAAGTGGAGGGTTTAGGGATTGTTAGAGGGTGGGGGAGAAGTGGAGGGGTTTAGGGAGTGTTACAGAGGGTGGGGAGTGAAGTGGAGGGTTTAGGGATTGTTACAGTGGGTGGGGAGTGAAGTGGAGGGTTTACGGAGTGTTACAGAGGGTGGGGAGTGAAGTGGAGGGGTTTAGGGAGTGTTACAGAGGGTGGGGGAGAAGTGGAGGGGTTTACGGAGTGTTACAGAGGGTGGGGAGTGAAGTGGAGGGGTTTAGGGAGCGAGTTACCGAGGGTGGGGAGTGAAGTGGAGGGTTTAGGGAGTGTTACAGAGGGTGGGGAGTGAAGTGGAGGGGTTTATGGAGCGAGTTACAGAGGGTTGGGAGTGAAGTGGAGGGGTTTAGGGAGTGTTACCGAGGGTGGGGAGTGAAGTGGAGGGGTTTAGGGAGTGTTACAGAGGGTGGGGAGTGAAGTGGAGGGTTTAGGGAGTTTTACCGAGGGTGGGGAGTGAAGTGGAGGGTTTAGGGAGTGTTACAGAGGGTGGGGAGTGAAGTGGAGTGGTTTAGGGATAGTTACAGAGGGTGGGGAGAAGTGGAGGGGTTTAGGGAGTGTTACAGAGGGTGGGGAGTGAAGTGGAGGGGTTTAGGGAGTGTTACAGAGGGTGGGGAGTGAAGTGGAGGGGTTTAGGGAGTGTTACAGAGGGTGGGGAGTGAAGTGGAGGGGTTTAGGGATTGTTACAGAGGGTGGGGAGTGAAGTGGAGGGGTTTAGGGAGTGTTACAGAGGGTGGGGAGTGAAGTGGAGGGGTTTAGGGAGTGTTACAGAGGGTGGGGAGTGAAGTGGAGGGTTTAGGGAGTGTTACAGAGGGTGGGGAGTGAAGTGGAGGGGTTTAGGATGTGTTACAGAGGGTGGGGAGAGAAGTGGAGGGGCTTAGGGAGCGAGTTACAGAGGGTGGGGAGTGAAGTGGAGGGTTTAGGGAGTGAGTTACAGAGGGTGGGGTGTGAAGTGGAGGGGTTTACGGAGTGTTACAGAGGGTGGGGAGTGAAGTGGAGGGTTTAGGGAGTGTTACAGAGGGTGGGGGAGAAGTGGAGGGGTTTAGGGTGTGTTACAGAGGGTGGGGAGAGAAGTGGAGGGGCTGAGGGAGCGAGTTACAGAGGGTGGGGAGTGAAGTGGAGGGTTTAGGGAGTGTTACAGAGGGTGGGGAGTGAAGTGAGGGGTTTAGGGAGTGTTACAGAGGGTGGGGGAGAAGTGGAGGGGTTTAGGGAGCGAGTTACCGAGGGTGGGGAGTGAAGTGGAGGGTTTAGGGAGTGTTACAGAGGGTGGGGAGTGAAGTGGAGGGGTTTACGGAGTGTTACAGAGGGTGGGGAGTGAAGTGGAGGGGTTTAGGGAGCGAGTTACAGAGGGTGGGGAGTGAAGTGGAGGGGTTTAGTGTTTGTTACAGAGGGTGGGGAGTGAAGTGGAGGGGTTTAGTGTTTGTTACAGAGGGTGTGGAGTGAAGTGGAGGGGTTTAGGGAGTGTTACAGAGGGTGGGGAGAGAAGTGGAGGGGTTTAGGGAGTGTTACAGAGGGTGTGGAGTGAAGTGGAGGGGTTTAAGGAGTGTTACAGAGGGTGGGGAGTGAAGTGGAGCGGTTTATGGAGCGAGTTACAGAGGGTGGGGAGTGAAGTGGAGGGGTTTAGGGAGTGTTACAGAGGGTGGGGAGTGAAGTGGAGGGGTTTAGGGAGTGTTACAGAGGGTGGGGAGTGAAGTGGAGGGTTTAGGGAGTTTTACCGAGGGTGGGGATTGAAGTGGAGGGTTTAGGGATTGTTACAGAGGGTGGGGAGTGAAGTGGAGGGGTTTAGGGAGTGTTACAGAGGGTGGGGAGTGAAGTGAGGGGTTTAGGGAGTGTTACAGAGGGTGGGGGAGAAGTGGAGGGGTTTAGGGAGTGTTACAGAGGGTGGGGAGTGAAGTGAGGGGTTTAGGGAGTGTTACAGAGGGTGGGGGAGAAGTGGAGGGGTTTAGGGAGCGAGTTACAGAGGGTGGGGAGTGAAGTGGAGGGGTTTACGGAGTGTTACAGAGGGTGGGGGAGAAGTGGAGGGGATTAGGGAGCGAGTTACAGAGGGTGGGGAGTGAAGTGGAGGGGTTTAGGGAGCGAGTTACCGAGGGTGGGGAGTGAAGTGGAGGGTTTAGGGAGTGTTACAGAGGGTGGGGAGAGAAGTGGAGGGGTTTAGGGAGTGTTACCGAGGGTGGGGAGTGAAGTGGAGGGGTTTAGGGAGTGTTACAGAGGGTGGGGAGTGAAGTGGAGGGTTTAGGGAGTTTTACCGAGGGTGGGGAGTGAAGTGGAGGGTTTAGGGAGTGTTACAGAGGGTGGGGAGAAGTGGAGGGTTTAGGGAGTGTTACAGAGGGTGGGGAGTGAAGTGGAGGGGTTTAGGGAGTGTTACAGAGGGTGGGGAGTGAAGTGGAGGGGTTTAGGGAGCGAGTTACAGAGGGTGGGGAGTGAAGTGGAGGGGTTTAGGGAGTGTTACCGAAGGTGGGGAGTGAAGTGGAGGGGTTTAGGGAGTGTTACAGAGGGTGGGGAGTGAAGTGGAGGGTTTAGGAGTGTTACAGAGGGTGGGGAGTGAAGTGGAGCGGTTTAGGGATTGTTACAGAGGGTGGGGAGAAGTGGAGGGGTTTAGGGAGTGTTACAGAGGGTGGGGAGTGAAGTGGAGGAGTTTAGGGAGTGTTACAGAGGGTGGGGAGTGAAGTGGAGGGGTTCAGGGAGTGTTACAGAGGGTGGGGAGTGAAGTGGAGGGGTTTAGGGATTGTTACAGAGGGTGGGGAGAAGTGGAGGGGTTTAGGGAGTGTTACAGAGGGTGGGGAGTGAAGTGGAGGGGCTTAGGGAGCGAGTTACAGAGGGTGGGGAGTGAAGTGGAGGGGCTTAGGGAGCGAGTTACAGAGGGTGGGGAGTGAAGTGGAGGGTTTAGGGAGCGAGTTACAGAGGGTGGGGTGTGAAGTGGAGGGGTTTACGGAGTGTTACAGAGCGTGGGGAGTGAAGTGGAGGGGTTTAGGGAGTGTTACAGAGGGCGGGGAGAAGTGGAGGGGTTTAGGGAGTGTTACAGAGGGTGGGGAGTGAAGTGGAGGGGTTTAGGGAGTGTTACAGAGGGTGGGGAGTGAAGTGGAGGGGTTTAGGGGGTGTTACAGAGGGTGGGGAGTGAAGTGGAGGGGTTTAGGGAGTGTTACAGAGGGTGGGGAGTGAAGTGGAGGGGTTTATAGAGCGAGTTACAGAGGGTGGGGAGTGAAGTGGAGGGTTTAGGGATTGTTACAGAGGGTGGGGAGTGAAGTGGAGGGGTTTAGGGATTGTTACAGAGGGTGGGGAGTGAAGTGGAGGGTTTAGGGATTGTTACAGAGGGTGGGGAGTGAAGTGGAGGGTTTAGGGATTGTTACAGAGGGTGGGGAGTGAAGTGGAGGGTTTAGGGATTGTTACAGAGGGTGGGGAGTGAAGTGGAGGGTTTAGGGAGTGTTACAGAGGGTGGGGAGTGAAGTGGAGGGGTTTATAGAGCGAGTTACAAAGGGTGGGGAGTGAAGTGGAGGGTTTAGGGATTGTTACAGAGGGTGGGGAGTGAAGTGGAGGGGTTTAGGGATTGTTACAGAGGGTGGCGAGTGAAGTGGAGGGTTTAGGGAGTGTTACAGAGGGTGGGGAGTGAAGTGGAGGGGTTTATAGAGCGAGTTACAGAGGGTGGGGAGTGAAGTGGAGGGGTTTAGGGAGTGTTACAGAGGGTGGGGAGTGAAGTGGAGGGGTTTAGGGATTGTTACAGAGGGTGGCGAGTGAAGTGGAGGGGTTTACGGAGTGTTACAGAGGGTGGGGGAGAAGTGGAGGGGTTTACGGAGTGTTACAGAGGGTGGGGGAGAAGTGGAGGGGCTTAGGGTGCGAGTTACAGAGGATGGGGAGTGAAGTGGAGGGGATTAGGGAGCGAGTTACAGACGGTGGGGAGTGAAGTGGAGGGGTTTAGGGAGCGAGTTATAGAGGGTGGGGAGAGTAGTGGATCGGTTTCGGGAGCATGTTACAGAGGGTTGGGGAAGTGGAGGTTTTTAGGGAGTGTTACAAAGAAAGGACCATCGCAGCAGAAGTCTGTTCCATTAATGGTGAGGTGGAAATGGTGAGGTGGAGAGGGTGGGTTTACAACAGACCGGAGGACTAAAGGGCACAGGTGGCTTTACGGCTAGAGGAGGTTGTAGAGATTTAAGGGTACGCAAGCATAGTGATTATGTTACTGGACTAGAAATCCAGAGGCCTGGACTAATGATTCGGAGACGTGTGTTCAAATCCCACCACAGCAGCTAGGGAATTTAAATTCAGTTCATTAAACAAATCTGGAATAAAAAGCTAGTGTCAGTAATGGTGACAATGAAACTACCGGATTGTCGTAAAAATCCATCTAGTTCACTGATGTCCTTGAGGGTAGGAAATCTGCCATCCTTACCCGGCCTGGCTATACGTGTCTCGAGACCCAAGCAATGTGGTTGACTCTTAACTGCCCTCTGAAATGGCCTAGCAAGCCACTCAGTTGTACCAAACCACTGCAGAAAAGAATAATAAGAATAAAACTGGACGGACCCCCCAGCACCGACTTTGGACACGACAAAAGCACACCCAGCCAATAGACCCTGCAAAGTCCTCACTAACATCTGGGGTCTTGTGCCAAAATTGGGAGAGCTGTCCCACAGACTAGTGCAACAGCCTGACATAGTCATACTCATGAAATCATATCCCTCAGCTAATGTCCCGGACTCCTCCATCGCCATCCCTGGGTATATCCTGTCCCACGGGCAGGACAGACCCACCAGAAGAAGTGGCACAGTCGTATACTGTCGGGCTCATTTCAGGGTCAAATATGACACCAAGGTTGCAAACAGTGTGGTTCAACCTCAGACCGATGTTACGGAGAGTGATGGATTCAGTGGCTAGGGAACGGAGTTTGTGGCGGGGACTGAAAACAGTGGCTTTGCTCTTCCTAATATTTAATTGAAGAAAATTTCTGCTCATCCAGAACTGCATGTCGGACAAGCAGTCTGACAATTTAGAGACCGTGGAGGGGTTGAGAGAAGTGATAGTGAGGTAGAGCTGGGTGTTGTCAGCGTACATGTGGAAAACTGATGCTGTATTTTCAGATGATGTCGCCAAGATGCAACTTGTAGATGAGAAATAGGAGGGGCCAAGGATAGATCCTTGGGGGACACCAGAGGTAACGATGCGGGTGCGGGAAGAAAAGCCGTTGCAGGTGATTCTCTGGTTACGATTAGATAGATAAGAATGGAACCAGGCGAGTGCAGTCCCACCCAGCTGGATGACGGTGGAGAGGCGTTGGAGAAGGATGGAGTGGTCAGCCGTGTCAAAGGCTGCAGACCAGTCAAGATGGACGAGGGGGGATAGTTTACCTTTGTCACAGTCACAAAGGATGTCATTTGTGACTTTGATGAGAGCCGTTTCCGTACTGTGGCAAGGGTGGAAACCTGATTGGAGGGATTCAAACATGGAATTGCGGGAAAGATGGGCACGGATTTGGGAGGCGACAGCATGTTCAAGGACTTTGGAGAGGAAAGGGAGGTTGGAGACGGGGCGGTAGTTTGCAAGGACGGAGGGGTCAAGGGTTGGTTTTTTGAGGCGAAGGGTGATGACGGGAGATTTGAGGGAGAGGGGGACAGTACCTGAGGAGAGAGAACTGTTAACAATATCAGCTAACATGGGAGCCAGAAAAGGAAGTTGGGTGGTCAGCAGTTTGGTGGGAATAGGGTCAAGGGAGCAGGAAGTGGGTCTCATGGACAAGATGAGCGCGGAGAGGTCATGAGGAGAGACTGGAGAGAAACTGGAGAAAGATGTGAGTTCAGGGCTCGGGCAGGGGGGATCCTTAGAGGAAGTTTGGCCCGGTGGGCTAGGGGAAGGAAGGGAAGTGGCAGAGGCAGCTGAACGGATGGTCGCAATCTTAGAGACAAAGAAGTTCATGAGCTCCTCACACTTGTTGTCGGAGGCGAGGGTGGAGGAGACAGGGGAGAATAGAAGCCAGGGTTTATCTTTGCATTCCAGAATGATTCTGGAATAGTGAGCAATTTTGGCAGACGAGTGCAGGACCCGATAATGCTTTATGTGGTCCAGCCAGATCTGGCGGTGAATGGCTAAACCAGTTGTCCGCCCTATCCGTTCAAGTTTGCGTCCCTTGGACTTAAGGGAGTGAAGATGAGAGCCGTACCAGGGGGAGTGGCCAGGGTGAGAGAGTGTAATTGTTTTAATTGGGACTAGGGCATCAAAGGTGGTGGTGAGGGTGTGGTTGAGCAGATCGGTAGCTGCAGAAATGTCATGGTGAAAGGAGGGCCAAAGGCTGGACAGTTGGGATTTCATAGGTGCAGTTGTAAGAGAGATGGGAGAGTTTTTTCCAAGGGCGGATACAGAAGGAAGTAAGGTTGGGGGGCGGTGGAAGGGGGATATGGGTGGAGAGCGATACGAGGAAGTGGTCAAAGATGGCCTTATCTGCGATTGACACGATGGGAGTAGCGAGGCCACGAGAGATGGCAAGGTCGAGGGGGTGGCCGTTAATGTGGGGTGGGAACTTTACAGGGAGGATAGGAGGCTAGTGAACTCAGAGGAGAGAGAGCATGATGAATTGAGATGAAGGTTGAAATCACCGAAGATGAGAAGTCGTACAGTACAGAGGCTGAGGGAGGAGAGCAGTGAAGATATCTCGGTAATAAAATTTTTATGGTACTTAGGTGGGGGATAGAGAACAAAAATTTTAAATGAGAGGTGAAAGGTGTGGAATAAGGTGAGGTGCTCAAAGGAGGAGAAAGTGCTGGAGGAGTAGGGGGACAGACCAAGGTGTGATTTGGTGATGAGATCCACACTGCCACCACGGCGGTCTGAGTGGGGCAAGTAGTGGAAGGTATAGCCAGGTGGGGAGGCTTCATTTAAGGGTAAGGTGTCATCACCCCTCAATCAAGTTTCCATCAGGGCCATGATATCAATGCAGTCATCCACGATAAGGGCCTTGTTTGCAAGTGAACGGACATTCTGGAGGGAGATGCGGAGTGGGTCGGTGATGGCTGCCCCACTGCCAGGGTCCACAGGGTCAGCGCTGGGGGGGATGAGTTGGATGGGGAGGAGATTGGCAAGATTTGCCCCCAGTGGGCGCGATGGGCGGTAAGGTCGGCGAGAGAGTAGGATGGGACAGTTGGGGTTGCTGCTCGTAAGGCGGCAGTGATGAGTGCCTCGATGGGCCCTTCGTAGGTTGCCAAGAGAGGGAAGCTGTGGGCTTATCTTAGAGGGAGTCAAGCCTGGGACGGCGGCGGGAGAGAGTAGGAAGGTCGAAGAGTAATGAAGGATTGGGGTAGGGATTTGGGAGGGCAGTGAATCAGAGAGAGGAGAGATGAAAGGAGGCATGACGACAGGAGAGAGCGGTCAGGGAGGGGTAGAGAGAATGGAAAAGAGGGGGAAAAAGTGGAAAAGTATTGAATGGCTTGGGTCCGGAGCGGCACGCGAATGGACACGGGAAAAGCTCAGGGTACATAGGCCTGTTTAAATGTAATCATTAATGGAATACAGATTTCCTGGTAGCAGGGAATAGGTTGGGGACAATAGTCGGGAGACCAGGGTCAAAGTCAGAGGTCCCATGGAAGGACAAGCTGACGTAAGCAGGATGGGGCCGGTACGGAGCATCGATGAACCGCTGTCCAAAGCAGGTGAGTGAAGTCCAGAAGCTATTTGAAGGGTAGAGAGTTCAGGGATGGAGGTTGTTGCCATGGGAATGAGAGTCGGTAGCGGTGCAGAAAGATGATGGCTAAATTGACACAAGTTGGAGGTCACCGTAGATCAAAGTGGCGGAGAAAAAGTAAAACCATAAACCAGTGACCAGCAAAGCTGAAAACCGGCAGAACGAGTCACCGGACAGCAAGTGGAGCAACAGCTGCTACCTAGAAGCCCGCAGAGCTGAAAAACCAATAGAACCAGTTCAACAGAGACACAGCTGCAGTTTAAAGGTAAAAATCTTTTAGCAGCAGAGATAGAGACATAGTCTTACAGTGTAATCCAGTGTAGAAAAGTAGTGTAATCCAGTGTAGTTCAAAGCAGAAACGTAGTGTAGTTGTCCAGAGAAGTCCAGGAGATCGGAAACCAATTTGACTAAAGAATTCCGCAGCTTAAGACTTGAAGTGACTGAAAAGCAGAGCAGCGCCACAGCCGCTGAGTCAAACCGTGTCGTCAATGAAGTCCTGTTCGCGAGGAATCCAGCGATAGTGGTCAAGTTTCAGCAGAGTTCCAGCAGTTGAAGGAGCTCAGTGAGAACAAAGACACGCCAGGGGATGGGCAGTGGACTCTGCAGGGGTTGCTTGTAGTTTGGGCTGAAATGCCTTCATTATCAGAGGCCGGGTGTCTTAAGCAATGGAGGAAAGGAGATTGGGGGAAGGGCAAAAGATGGCAATGGATGACCACGGATACAGTTGGAGAAAAGAGCAGCTCAGAAAGGAGCTGCCAGCCCAGGAGCCATCTTGTTCCACACTATCCTGACTTGGAAGTATATCGGGCCGTTCCTTCATCGTCGCTGGGTCAAAATCCTGGAACTCCCTCCCTAACAGCACTGTGGGAGTACCTTCACTGCACGGACTGCAGCGGTTCAAGAAGGCAGCTCACCACCACCTTCTCAAGGGCAATTAGGGATGGGCAATAATAGCTGGTCTTGCCAGCGATGCCCACATCCCAGGAACGAATAAAAGCAAACTGGGGTAGAGGTGAAGCTACAGTGGGATTTGACGAGGAGTATAAGGAGTTTAAATGTAATACAATGGGGAAATCAGTGTAGGTTGGGGAGGACAGGAGCATTGTCTTTGTGTGGGGACAGGTTGGTCGTGGCCGTGCTTTGGACAATTTAGAATTTCTGGTGGTTGGATGTCCCGAGGGTAGATTATTGGAATAATGGTGTCTAAAGGGAAATTAGAGAAGCATGCAGTAAGGGCACAGCAGTCATCATGGGTGACTTTAATTTACATATAGATTGGGCTAACCAAATTAGTAAAAATACTGTGGAGGAGGAATTCCTAGAATGTTTACGAGATGGTTTTCTGGAACAATATGTCGAGGAACCAACCAGAGATCAGGCCATCTTAGACTGGGTATTATGCAATGAGAAAGGATTAATTAGCAATCTTGTTGTACGAGGCCCCTTGGGTCAGAGTGATCATAATATGATAGAATTCTTCATTAGGATGGAGAGTGAAGTAGTTGAATCAGAGACTAGGGTCCTGAATTTAAATAAAAGAAACTACGATGGTATGAGGCGCGAATTGGGTAGGATTGATTGGGGAATGTCACTCAAGGGGTTGACGGTGGATAGGCAATGGCAAACATTCAAAGACTGCATGGATGAACTACAGAATTTGTACATCCCAGTGTGGCATAAGAATAAAACAAAAAGGGTGACTCAACCGTGGCTAACAAGGGAAATTAGGGATAGCATAAGATCCAAGGAGAGGGCATATAAATTGGCCAGAAAAAGCGGTAGCCCTGAGGATTGGGAGCAGTTTAGGATTCAACAAAGGAGGACAAAGGGATTAATTAAGAAGGGGAAAATAGAATATGAAAGTAAGCTTGCAGGGAACATAAAAACTGACTGTAAGAGCTTTTATAGATATGTGAAGAGAAAAAGATTAGTGAAATCAAGTGTCGGTCCCTTGCAGTCAGAAGCGGGGGAAGTTATAATGGGGAACAAAGAAATGGCAGCCCAATTAAATGCATATTTTGGTTCTGTCTTCACAAAGGAGGACACAAATAACCTCCCAGAGATGTTGGAGAACATACGGTCTGATGAAAGGGAGGAACTGAAAGAAATCAGTATTTGCAGGGAAATGGTGTTAGGGAAATTGACGGTATTGAAGGCCGATAAATCCCCAGGGCCTGATCATCTACATCCTAGGGTACTTAAGGAAGTGGCCCTAGAAATAGTAGATGCATTGCTGATCATCTTCCAACATTCGATGGAATCTGGAACTGTACCCATGGATTGGAGGGTAGCTAATGTTACCCCACTATTCAAAAAGGGTGGTAGAGAGAAAGCGGGGAATTACGGTAAGCCTGACATCGGTAGTGGGGAAAATGCTAGAGTCCATTATAAAGGATGTAATAGCTGAGCATTTGAAAAACAGTGACAGGATCGGACAAAGTCAACATGGATTTACAAAAGGTAAATCGTGCTTGACTAATCTACTGGAATTTTTTGAGGATGTAACTGGGAAAATAGATAAGGGAGAACCAGTAGATGTGGTGTATTTGGACTTTCAAAAGGCTTTCGATAAGGTCCCGCATAAGAGATTAGCGTGTAAAGTTAAGGCACATGGGATTGGGGGCAAGGTATTGACTTGGATAGAGAACTGGTTGGCGGACAGAAAGCAGAGAGTAGGAATTAATGGGTCTTTTTCCGAGTGGCAAGCAGTGACTAGTGGGGTACCGCAGGGATCGGTGCTAGGACCCCAGCTATTCACAATATACATTAATGATCTAGATAAGGGAATTAAATGTAATATCTCCAAGTTTGCAGATGACACAAAGCTGGGTGGGAGTGTGTGCAGCGAGGAGGATAGCGAGAAACTCCAGGATGATCTGGACAGGTTGGGTGAGTGGGCAGAAGCGTGGCAGATGCAATATAACGTGGATAAGTGCGAGGTTATCCACTTTGGTGTCAAAAACAGAAAGGCAGACTATTATCTGAATGGCAATAGATTGGGAGAAGGGGAAGTGCAACGAGACCTGGGTGTCCTTGTGCACCAGTCGCTGAAAGTAAGCATGCAGGTGCAGCAGGCGGTGAAGGAGGCAAATGGTATGTTGGCCTTCATAGCGAAAGGGTTTGAGTATAGGAACAGGGATGTCCTGCTGCAGTTGTACAGGGCCTTGGTGAGACCACACCTTGAGTACTGTGTGCAGTTTTGGTCGCCTTATCTGAGGAAGGATGTTCTTGCCATGGAAGGAGTTCAGCGAAGATTCACAAGGCTGATACCTGGGATGGCAGGAATGACATATGAGGAGAGATTGGGTCGATTGGGCTTATACTCACTGGAGTATAGAAGAATGAGAGGGGATCTCATCGAAACATATACAATTCTGACAGGTCTGGACAAACTAGATGCAGGAAGAATGTTCCCGATGGTCGGAGAGTTCAGAACCAGGGGTCATAATCTACGGATAACGGGTAAACCATTTAGGACAGAAATGAGGAAGAATTTCTTCACCCAGAGAGTGGTGAACCTGTGGAATTCTCTACCACAGAAGGTAGTTGAGGCGAAGTCATTAAATATATTCAAGGATGAGTTAGATATATTTCTTAAAGCTAAAGGTATCAAGGGATAAGGGGAAAAGGCAGGTACAGGGTACTGAGTTTAGATGATCAGCCATGATCTCATCGAATGGCGGAGCAGGCTCGAGGGGCCGAATGGCCTACTCCTGCTCCTATCTTCTATGTTTCTATGTTAAAGGCATTCTGGATTATATGAAGTTTAAAAACAAAGTGCACTGTCTTCTGTTGGAGTGAATTTGTGGGGGAGACTGAGAAGCAGGTATCGGCCCCAGGTGTGGGAAGAGACACGTAACAAATGGGAGTGTGAATGGTCTGTGAAACAGGATATTATTATGGGGCTGCCAGCAACTTTATCTGTTCTTTCTCTCCATGGCTAATGAGCAGCCCTGGTGTGAGGATTTTTCCTGCACTCTCCCTGAATCTTGTAACCCTAAGGACAGTGTTTGAGCACCATGTAGCAATCAATACCTGTACCATTTACCAAGTAAAACCAGTGCACTGATTTGTGCTTACAGGCACCCCCAACCCATGCAGCACTGACAGATTTATTCCTGGGGCAGAGAGACTTCACCCAAAGAGGCATTAAATTGAACAATAGGCCCAGTCTGGGTGCCAAAAACCTAGTCTGAGCACCCTTCCCCTAAACTAGTCAGTCCAATCATTTACTGTCAGGCTCTTTGTCCATTACTGTCACCACTGGAAAACCAGCAGCTTTCTCACTTACTTTATTCATGACCTGACTCCAAGGTTTTATAGCATTCTCATTTGTTGAATATTCAGACTAGCTGTTGAGGCAGGGGAACGACCATTCACACTGCGATTGTGTTTAATAGGATTGGTGCCGAGTTATCTTCCATTCCTGAATGATGGGAGTGGGAGCTGGAATCGGTCAAAGCTCGCATTTATATGCAGGGCTATATCGCCCCCTCGGGATCTGAGTTAGTTGTGAATTGTAGTCACTGTTGTTACACTGGGCCAGATGTATATTGGAATTATAAATATTACAGAATGGCACCATTTACCCATCATGCCTGTCTCAGCGCTAGCGCCACATAAAACCTGACTAATCCCAAGTCCCGTTCTTTCCATAAAAAGAAAGACTTGCATTTATATAGCACCTTTCACAACCACCGGACGTCCCAAAGCGCTTCACAGCCAATGAAGTACTTTTGAAGTGTTGTAATGTAGGAAACGCAGCAGCCAATTTGTGCACAGCAAGCTCCCACAAACAGCAATGTGATAATGACCAGAGATAATCTGTTTTAGTGATGTTGATTGATGGATAAATATTGGCCAGGACACCGGGGATAATTCCTCTGCTCTTCTTTAAAATAGTGCCATGGGATCTTTTACGTCCACCTGAGAGAGCACCGAAAGACGGCACCTCCGATAGTGCAGCATTCCCTCGGTACTGCATGGGAGTGTCAGCCCAGATTTTTGGTCTCTGGAGTTGGACTTGAACCTATAACCTTCTGACTCAGGCGAGGGTGCTACCAACTGAGCGACAGCTGACACTTAACCTATACATATACCTATTAATAATTTTCTGCAAGTGTTTATCTGATTCCATCTTAAATGTGAAATTTAATCAAAAATTAAATTTTTATTGAGGTTGGTGCAATGAAGGGACTTATGAATAAAATTGCAATTCAGTACATTTATAATCATTAGAATTCAGTACATTGTATAATTATTTGGGATTCCATTGCATATCATTAGGGGATTCCCTTCGTAAATGATTGCAATAGAATCCTCCTTTGTCATTGGAGGACTGGCCACACATGATCCCAGGAACGCATCCGAACCACCTGCGTTCCTGGGGAATCCATGGGGCTTTACGCTGTCATACGCCTGGAGACCGCAACTCTTCGCAGCCTGGATGCCTGAAGGTAAATTCATAAGTGTTTTGCGGGTCGGAGACGTACTCTGGAGGTACGCCTCCGACTGCAATTTCTAGGCCTATATGTTTCCATGAGATCATCTTTCATTCTTCTAAACTCTAGTGAATATCGACCTAGTCGACTCAATTTCTCCTCATAGGACAATCCCCCCAAGCCAGGAATCAGTCTAGTGAACCTTCGTTGCACTCTCTCTATGGCAAGTATATCCGTCCTTAGGCAAGGAGACCAAAACTGTACACAGTACTCCAGGTGTGGTCTCACCAAGGCCCTATATAATTGGAGTAAGACTTCTTTACTCTTATAATCCAATCTCTTTGTACTAAAGGCTAAAATACCATTTGCTTGCTTAATTGTTTGTTGTACCTGCATATTAACTTTCTGTGATTCATGTACAAGGACACCCAGGTCCTTCTGAATACCAACATTTCCCAATCTCTCTCCATTTAAAAAATATTCTGCATTTCTATTTTTCCTAGCAGAGTGGATAACTTCACACTTCTCCACATTACATTCCATCTGCCATGTTCTTGCCCACTCACTTAACCTGTCTATATCCCTTTGCAGTCTCTTTGCATCCTCCTCACAGCTTACTTTCCCACCTAACTTTATATCGTTAGCAAACTTGGATACATTACACTCGGTCCTCTCATCCAAGTCATTAATATAGATTGTAAATAGCTGAGGCCCAAGCACTGATCCTTGCAATATCTCACTAGTTATAGCCTGCCAACCCGAAAATGACCAGTTGATTCCTACTCTCTGTTTTCTATCCATTAGCCAATCCTCAATCCATGCTTAATATATTATCCCCAATTCTATGAGCCCTAATTTTGTGTGGCACTTTATCAAATGCTTTCTGAAAATCCAAATACACTACATCCACTGGTTCCCCCTTATCTATCCTACTAGTTACAACCTCAAAAAACTTAACAGATTTGTCAAACACGATTTCCCCTTCATAAATCCGGTGTCATATTATGACTTTCCAAGTGTCCTGTTACCACATCCCTAATAATATATTCCAGCATTTTCCCTACTGCTGACTAATTGTCCTATAGTTCCCTGCTTTCTCTCCCTCCTTTCTTGAATAGCGAGGTTACGTTTGCTACCTTCCAATCCACGGGGACTGTTCTAGTATCTAGGGAATTCTGGAAGATCAAAACCAAATGCATCCACTATCTCTGTAGTCACCTCTTTTAAAACCCTATTTTATCACATTGCTGTTTGTGGGACCTTGCTGTGCACAAATTGGCTGCAGTGTTTTCTACATTACAACAGTGACTACACTTCAAAAGTACTTCATTGGCTGTAAAGCACTTTGGGATGTCATGAGGGCATGAAAGGCGCTATAGAATTGCAAGTCTTTCTTTCACCCGCATAGAGTCCTGCTCCCATCACCCCGGCCTTGCCCTGTGAATTAATTTATTCATTCATGGGATGTGAGCATCACTGGCAAGGCCAGCATTTATTGCCCATCCCTAATTGCCCCTGAGAAGGGGGTTGTGAGCTGCCTTCTTGACCCGCTGCAGTCAGTGAGGTGAAGGTACTCCCACAGTGCTGTTAGGCACGATGTTCCAGGGTTTTGAACTAGCGATGATGAAGGAACGGTGATATATTTCCAAGTCAGGATGGTGTTTGACTTGGAGGGGAACTTGGAGGTGACGGTGTTCCCATGCGCCTGCTGCCCTTGTCCTTCTAGGTGGTAGAGATTTTAAGATCCTGGTCCTAGCCTTCATATTCCTTGTAGAATGACCCCACCACGCCTCAGTGATCTCCAGAGCTGTGCTTCCCTGTAGATACCCTCCACTCCTCTTGCAGCAGTTTACTCTTCATATGATGGCACCACATTGTGTAAAGAAGGGCGATGCTCTATAACAGTGCCTGGGTTCTGGTGTTGGAGGCTGGCTGGTGATTAAATACTTTGATCAGCGCTGATATTGGTTAGTAAATAGAGCAGAGCATTTTACGCACTTAAGAACTGCCTTCACTTGGTGACTAGAAAGAAGTTGAAAGCTTCGTATGAACTTGCCTTCCAGTTAATTCTGTTTTTATTAAAAAATAAATGTCAGACTTGGGTGCTGTGATGAGTTTTCCAAGCTTCATCCTGTAACATGGTGGGTTTAGAGGAATGCGGGTAACGTCACTGGTACGAGCGAGGGCTGTGCCCATGTGTAGCCTCTGATGGGATGTGTTTGTCTTACAGGGAACTCGTCCACATGATCCGCCACTTGTCAGAAGCCCTGCATGAAGCCAAGCTGAAAGCTGTGCTGGTGATTCCCCCAGCGATCTCTCCAGGGTAAGTACTGGATGCTGCACTTCATAACAGCTCACTCTCTCCAGCTGGAAATGTAGGTGATTGGGTGATATCCTGAAAAAGAAGCATTAGGGCACACAATCACTGGGAAGTGGAACGTCTCTACTGATCTATTCATTGAAGGTTTGGTTTATTAAGGAACACTGTGAGGGAGGCCAGGGTGGGACCAGTAAAGGAGCTTCACAAAGAAGAACAAATACATTCCTGGGATGAGAGGGCTGTCCTATGATGAGAGATTGTGTAGAATGTGCCTATACTCTCTGGAGTTTAGAAGAATGAGAGGTGATCTCATTGAAACATACAAGATTCTGAAGGGGATTGACAGGTTAGATGCTGAGAGGTTGCTTCTCCTGGCTGGAGTGTCTAAAACTAGGGGGCAAAGTCTCAGGATAAGGGGTCGGCCATTTAAGACTGAGATGAGGAGGAATTTCTTCACTCAGAGGGTTGTGAATCTTTGGAATTCTCTGCCCCAGAAGGCTGTCCATGCTGAGTCTTTGAGTATATTCAAGGCTGAGATAGATAGATTTTTGGACTCTAGGGCAATCAAGGCATATGGAGATCAGGCGAGAAAGTGGAGTTGAGGTTGATGATCAGCCATGATCTTATTGAATGGCGGAGCAGGCTCGAGGGGCCGTATGGCCTACTCCTGCTCCTATTTCTTATGTTCTTAGGTTACCTTTATTGAAAAACTCAGCCTATTATTTTCAAATTGTTGTTAAATCTTATTCCTCATCTTCTGTCGATTAGTCATGCTTCCTACGAAGATGTATAGCTCTTGGCTGGCCTGACCCAGTGGAAGAACCTGCACAGTAAGGAGAGTCTGAGTCCAGTTTGTATTGCATTGCACCAGGGTTTCAGGCGATCAGCATCCCATGCAGTCCATCGCAGTGTGACTAAACAAGTGTAAGACCGAGGGCCAAAAAGAGTGTGCAAGGCTTTGCTCCTATTCCCTGTGATTATTTGTCAGGAACAGGATTATGAAGCTGGATGTGTCAAAGTCTACAGAAGTCATACTAATGGTGTACAGTCATCAGTGTGAGTAAGTGAGGGTGTGGTGTTAGTGAGCGAGTGTGTGCAGTTGCTAGTATAAGAGATGTCCCGCCATTAGTGTGAGTAAGTGAGGGTGTGGTGTTAGTGAGCGAGTGTGTGCAGTTGCTAGTATAAGAGATGTCCCGCCATTAGTGTGAGTAAGTGAGGGTGTGGTGTTAGTAAGCGAGTGTGTGCAGTTGCTAGTATAAGAGATGTCCCGCCATTAGTGAGAGTAAGTGAGGGTGTGGTGTTAGTGAGCGAGTGTGTGCAGTTGCTAGTATAAGAGATGTCCCGCCATTAGTGTGAGTAAGTGAGGGTGTGGTGTTAGTGAGCGAGTGTGTGCAGTTGCTAGTATAAGAGATGTCCAGCCATTAGAGTGAGTAAGTGAGGGTGTGGTGTTAGTGAGCGAGTGTGTGCAGTTGCTAGTATAAGAGATGTCCCGCCATTAGTGTGAGAAAGTGAAGGTGTGGTGTTAGTGAGCGAGTGTGTGCAGTTGCTAGTATAAGAGATGTCCCGCCATTAGTGTGAGAAAGTGAAGGTGTGCAATCTTTCATAAGAGAAAGCTCCTTCTATGGCTTTGTGGGTATTACTCTTACAGGGCCGATAGTCTGGGGCTTGATTCCTGGTGTTTGTAGAGTGGTCTGGTCCTATCTGGGGTAACGATAGGGGTGCTACAATTGGCCCTGGTTCCACCAGGCTGGGGAGAATTCCTGCTTCTGATTTACTGTTCAGTGACTGCTGTTGGAAAGTGCGTGCATGTGTGTGGAGATTAGATCAAGGCTGGGTCATCCTTGGCAGTGGTATCCTCCATGGTTGACTGTGTATTGTGTGGTTCATACATACTGAATAGCCACTTGGTCAAGGTAGCAGAGGGCTGTTAGTGTCTGACCAACTGGACACCAGCAGGGGGGGGTGGGGAATAGATAGAAGAACTTGAACTCCACGGCAGTGCCTAATTCTGATAGATAACATGCGATCAAAATATCAACTTCTCCCAGCCTTTTAAAGGATTGTTACTTATATGCAAAGTCTCTAAGCAGCATTTCAGTAAATGGTAAAATGGGGGTGTGGGCAGTGACCAGCTCTGATGGTTAATGGTGTTGGGCTTTACTGTGTTGGATGGCAGTCACCAAGATTGGTATTGGTTCCAGGTCATGATGATAATTGAGTGCTTGCACTCTGATTTTTGGGTAGTGCTGCTTTGAGCTCAGTGGTCAGAGGAAGAGTCGGCGTGTATCCCCCCAGCACCACTACCTGTTCCAAGTGCTGTGGTATTGTGGAGCTGTTTTCAGCATCTGTTAACTATATATCCAGCTCCCTTTTCTGTATCTCAGCTGTGCTCTTGGGGTTAATATTCTGCTGGCCATTCTGGAGATACCTGTTTGAGGTGAGTTGCGTTGTGCTCACTGCAGTTTATCTGTTTGTGTCGGTTCTTACTGCAGCGTCTCAATGTTCTGGAAGGCTCCAGTAGCGGTTGAGGAAAGTCGCAGGTTTCTAGGTTGTTTAGAGTATTTCCAGTTGGAGTGCTGAGTTTGTAGGGCAGTGTTGCACCATGTGTTTTAGTTTGGATGTGTGAATGAACACCGGACGCTTGTTCCCCTCGACTTTATGGGCCTCAGTTACAGGTTGCTGGTTTGTTTAAGATCACAGATTAGTGTGTACATCTCTGCTCGAGTGCTGTGAGGCAAGCTTGTTAACCTCGTTCTCCAGCATGCTGCATAAATCATAGAACCTGACAGCATGGAAGGAGGCCATTCAGCCCATCTTTGAAAGATCTATCCAATTAGTCCCACTCCCCCGCTCTTTCCCCATAGCCCTGCAATTTTTCCCTTTCAAGTATTTATCCAATTCCCTTTTAAAAGTTATTATTGAATCTGCTTCCACCACCCTTTCAGCCAGTACATTCTAGATCATAACAACTCCCCTTTGGTTCTTTTGTCAATTATCTTAAATCTCTAAGGAGAACAATCCCAGCTTCTCTAGTCTCTCCAATAATTGAAGTCCCTCATCTCTGATATGGGAGCCAGCAGCCACAGAGCAATGTAAAATCGCCTCAACGTTTCAGTGTCAGATGTTTTTTAACTATGTGCAAGAACATAGACAGTAAGCAGGCGAACATTCCCTTTGAATTAAGATCATTTACGAGTGAAATGGAATAAGAAACTATCAGGAGAAACCGATCAAAAGCTATAAATTAGGAAAAGCCGAAATGTCCCGGAGCCAACTTTGTATCTATCAGCAGCAGAGTCTGCAAATCAGAAAGTTTCATGTATTAACAAATACTGTAACATCTGAAGCGCATTCCCAGCTTTAGGGCAGCACAACAATCGTGGAGCAAAATGACGGAGCAGGGAAGTGAAGTCAGCCTCAATAAGGCTGTTCTAAAGCGAACCAGTGAGTAAACACAGCTGTTTCTGCTCAAAATAAACGGAGCACTTAAGACGCTAAAACCGGCAACTTTGAAATTGATTTAAGTGCAAATGGTTAATGGGTATTGCTTTTTGGCCAATATAAGCGACTGCCCGTTTTAAACGTTTAAAATGGTGGGGACTGTACCATTCTAGTAAATCTCCTCTCCAAGGCCTTGACATCCTTCCCAAAGTGTGGTGCCCAGAATTGGAGACAATACTCCAGCTGAGGCCTAACCAGTGATTTATAAAGGTTTAGCAGAAATTCCTTGCTTTTGTACTCGATACCTCTATTAATAAAGCAAAGGATCCCATATACTCTTTTAACTGCCTTCTCAGCTTACCCTGCCAACTTCAAAGACTTGTGCACTTACACCCCCAGGTCTCCTGTTCCTGCACTCCCTTCAAAATTGTGCCATTTAGTTCATATTGCCTCTCCTCATTCTTCCTACCAAAATGCATCACTTTACACTTCTCTCTATTAAATTTCATGTGCCATGTGTTGGCCCATTTCACAAGTCTATCTATGTCCTCCTGAAGTCTCAGCACTTGCTTTGCAATTGCTCCTTCGCCGCCTTGGCGACCACATGTTTTACCTCAGCTCAAAACACCCGTGCTCTACAGTCATTTCTATTATGCGGAGATGCCGGTGTTGGACTGGGGTGGACAAAAGTGAGAAGTCGCACAACACCAGGTTGTAGTCCAACAGTTTTATTTGAAATCACAAGCTTTCGGAGCGGCTGCTCCTTCGTCAGGTGAAGTGAAGAAATACAAATGGGCACAGCATATATAGACAGAGATCAATGCCTGTGCAGAGAACAATGCCAGACGACTACAGTTAATCTTTCTGACTGCCCTTTATCACACCTCGGCAGAGAGACAATCACGGCAATCAAATCCAACCAGGAAGACATTACATCAAAGACGATAGCAAAATACAACAAAGACAATGAGGTGGGGTCACAGGGGGTCTAATGTGGCAGATGCTGCAGTCTGTATGGAAAACCAAAAACTTTAAACTTTTTACTTTTTTTACTGGAAATCACATCTGTGAACAAGCCAACGACGACTCGAGTCTGGATGACTCTGCGTCAGGTGGGGTTACATGTAGCGTGACATGAACCCAAGATCCCGGTTGAGGCCGTCCTCATGGGTGCGGAACTTGGCTATCAGTTTCTGCTCGATGATTTTGCGTTGTCGTGTGTCTTGAAGGCCGCCTTGGAGAACGCTTACCCGAAGATCCGAGGCTGAATGTCCTTGACTGCTGAAGTGTTCCCCGACTGGGAGGTAACACTCCTGCCTGGCGATTGTTGCGCGGTGTCCGTTCATACGTTGTCGCAGTGTCTGCATGGTCTCGCCGATGTACCATGCTCTGGGGCATCCTTTCCTGCAACATATGAGGTAGACAACGTTGGCTGAGTCACATGAGTATGTACCATGTACCTGGTGGGTAGTATCCTCACGTGTGATGACGGTATCTGTGTTGATGATCTGGCATGTCTTGCAGAGGTTGCCGTGGCAGGGTTGTGTGGTAGTCTATTGGCAGAGTAAAGTGGGAGAGGATAAACCTGTCTCCTGCAGTGGATGTGTGAACGAAGGGTTCCGACTCGGCACCTGAACGTGTGTAACCAGTGAATACTGCAGAATAAAGGCTTTGAACAGTGTGCAACATCAGCACTGTGACTGCAGACTCTGGTAAACTTTCATAGAAACATAGAAACATAGAATCTAGGAGCAGGAGTAGGCCATTCGGCCCGTCGAGCCTGCTCCGCCATTCAATACGATCATGGCTGATCATCCAAATCCAGTACCCTGTCCCTGCTTTAATCCCCACAGTACACATATCCCACCCTACCCCCGTAACCCCACGTATTTAATTCCCCCTAACATAACATAGAAACATAGAATCTAGGAGCAGGAGTAGGCCATTCGGCCCGTCGAGCCTGCTCCGCCATTCAATACGATCATGGCTGATCATCCAAATCCAGTACCCTGTCCCTGCTTTAATCCCCACAGTACACATATCCCACCCTACCCCCGTAACCCCACGTATTTAATTCCCCCTAACATATCCCATCCTATCCCCATAACCCCACATATTTAATCCCCCCTAACACTAAGGGTCAATTTATCATAGCCAAATCAACCTAACCCACACATTTTTGGACTGTGGGAGGAAACCGGAGCACCCGGAGGAAACCCACGCAGACACGGGGAGAATGTGCAAACTCCACACAGACAGTCACCCGAGGTCAGATTCGAACCCGGGTCTCTGGCGCTGTGAGGCACCAGTGCTAACCACTATGCCACCGTGTTGCAAACTGTTTCTCCTCCCTACTTGCTAAAGATTTGTACATTTTTCTCTCTGATGGTTCACATGAAGCCACAAACCCCGTAGCTAGTAGCGTTCACCTTGTGTGTGTGTGTGGCAGGGTTAGTGGGTGCCTGCAGCAGCCTCTGGAGGTTCCCTACCTCGGGATTAACAGAAGACTCAAAGCATAACCCGAGGAGAAGTTTTATCCTGATTTTGATCATTGGTACACAAGATAAAATACTGTGTTGGGTGTGTGCCAGCGGAATACCTGTAACAAAGTGGGCAGCGACTTCAACCAGACAAATAAAAACTGGACAGCAAGGCAAATGATTGGATTTGAATTAAAGGGGGAATGACAGGTGTGAAAGGTGGAATTAGAGATATGATCTGAAGTAGATGGGATTGGAAAGTGAGAATTAAAAGAGGAGGTGATTGATTGGGAAGGCAGAGGTGTTGGTGTGGTGGGGGGAGAGATCAGGCATGTGCGAATCAGAGCGCAGCTTTCCTGCCAGACTTCGACCCAGATGGTGGGAGCCACAGTGCACTGACTGCAGATGTATTTGAAAGGATTGAAGCAATGGTTACTACTGGTTGCTCTAGGGGGATTTGAAAAGTTCTGCTCAGTCCTGTCAGAAAGGAATAGCCCAAGGAAGGTTCAACAAAATCACATTCTGGAGAGATGGGAGGGGACTGATGTGCCGCAGGGAGACTGAGCATCTTGTGAAAATATCAGCTGTATTTTTGTTCAGTTCAGTGCTGAAGTTAGGAAGGGGAAGCAGAGGAACAAGGCTTCCCGGGGAAATGGGGAGGAGATGGATGGATACGGTGTGGGCTGTCCCGAGCGGCGGGGGGGCGGGGGGGAGATGGATGGGGTGTGAGCTGTCCCGAGGAGTGGGGGGGGGGGGATGGATGGGGTGTGAGCTGTCCCGAGGAGTGGGGGGGGGGGGATGGATGGGGTGTGAGCTGTCCCGAGGGGGGTGGATAGATGGATGGGGTGTGAGCTGTCCCGAGGAGTGGGGGGGGGATGGATGGGGTGTGAGCTGTCCCGAGGTGTGTGGATGGATGGATGGGGTGTGAGCTGTCCCGAGGGGGGGAGGTGGATGGATGGGGTGTTAGCTGTCCCGAGGGGGGGAGGGTGGATGGATGGGGTGTGAGCTGTCCCGAGGGGGGGAGGGTGGATGGATGGGGTGTGAGCTGTCCCTTGGGGGGTGGATGGATGGGGTGTGAGCTGCCCTGGTCCCGAGGGTTGGTGGTGGAGCAAACGCCTGACTGCACAGTGCTGGTTAAATCCATCTCTTCCTGTGGGTAGGGGGGTTGTTAGATCACCCACACCTACGATTACCGAGCGTGTTATATTTGTGTCTCTGTTGCAGGTGTTGTGTATCAACTGCATTGTTTTTTGAAGTTGACTTTGTGTCTCCCTGTTTCAAGGACCAACCAGCCAGGAATGTTTGGGAAGCAGGAATTTGACCAGCTGGCCCCACTCATGGATGGATTCAGTCTCATGACATACGACTATTCGAATGCACTTCGGTAAGGTCGATCTCCAGGGTTTGAGTCGTGAGACGGCGTGTACAATCTAGAATAGGAATTATAACTGTTTGGAACAAGCCATTCCTGAAATTGTGTGTAAGAGCAGAGTGTGACAGGGCCTGCAGCTTCAGAAGCATTTCACCTGCACTGTACCTGACCTGGGATTGCTTGATGCTGACTCTGGGTGTCTTTCCCCGGGATTGCTTGATGCTGACTCTGGGTGTCTTTCCCTGGGATTGCTTGATGCTGACTCTGGGTGTCTTTCCCTGGGATTGCTTGATGCTGACTCTGGGTGTCTTTCCCTGGGATTGCTTGATGCTGACTCTGGGTGTCTTTCCCTGGGATTGCTTGATGCTGACTCTGGGTGTCTTTCCCTGGGATTGCTTGATGCTGACTCTGGGTGTCTTTCCCTGGGATTGCTTGATGCTGACTCTGGGTGTCTTTCCCTGGGATTGCTTGATGCTGACTCTGGGTGTCTTTCCCTGGGATTGCTTGATGCTGACTCTGGGTGTCCTCCCCCCGCCCCCCTTTTTCTGGTCAGCCCAGTAAGTGCCTCGCCTACTTTGTCGCAAACATACAAAAAACGGCAGGAACAACCCAGCTGTCCAGCGAGCCCTTTGCTTCCCGGTGTGGTACGATTTCCGTGCACCATCGCTGCTGTTTCTGCACCCACCCCACCCCCACACCCATGCAGTCTCATAATATCATGGGAGAGGAGGAAAAATAGAGAAAAACCTTAAGCCAATTTAGGAAAAAACTCTGAGAAATTCCTCCACAATCCCCGTATGATATGTGGGGAGCAAAACCAGACAAGCATTCTAGAGGTGTCCTAACCAAGGCCTTTTCCAAAGAAAGGATAGTATTTTTTATTTAATGGCAATCCATCCTATTGCCCTATTCATTTTGGTGGTAGCCTCATGGCACTAGTCATGGTCGTTCAATGGCTGATGCACTATAACCCCTGGGACCTTCTCCCACTTAGCAGCCGTGACCACATACCCTACAGGGTGGACACATGCTTGGAGCTGCCCCTACCCAAGTGCATCGCGCTACATTTATTGATATTAACTGATGCCTGCCAGGTGCAGGCCCATTCCTCCATCACATCTAAATCTGCTTGCAATCTATTTTTTCATCTGAGGTCCTTCCACGCACATTTCTTTGTCTCATCCACTAATTGGCAGCTAATTCCCCCGACTCCTTCATCCAGATAGTTGATAAAGATGGTGAGGAGCGACGGCCCCAACACAAATCCCCGTGCGACTCGGCTAGTGACCAGACCCCACGCACAACCTCTACCGTTAATAATACTTCCTGTCTACGGGAAGCACCAAGTTCTGATGCAGGGATTCTACCCAAAATGTTAACTTGTTCATTCTCTCTTCAAGCTCTTAGACCCACTCTGTCAGTTAGCTGTACTGGGCTTGTGTGTAAGAGCTGACCTTTCATTGTTTTCCAGACCTGGCCCCAATTCTCCCATCCCCTGGATACAAGCCTGCGTTCAGATATTGGACCCAGATGCTAATTGGAGGAGTAAGATTCTCTTGGGACTGAATTTCTATGGGATGGATTATAGTACCCTTGGAGGATCTGCGGACCCTATTGTAGGACAGAGGTAGGATATACTGTCAGTCTTGAATCTAGGGATATGTTCTCTTTCAGTCCCGGAATTGTTCATGGTATTTATCCTACCTGGATCCTGTTGCTCTTAAATGCAGGAACTGTTGATAGGATAGATTTATTGATCAATGAGTGAGCTCACACAGGTGAGACAACAGAAATGTAATAATTTGAACGCAACGCACCCTCTGATTATGGGCATAATCCATGAAGGCTCTCACAAGTTGTATCTGTTGTCTTTGCTCTACTATCTGCAGCTTCTGGCTTTAAATGTTAAGTATAACCTTTAACTGGTTTAGATTTTCAACCCTTGCGACTATGTCTGATGTACGGCTATCGCACCGTTCCTGTGATTGTATTCAGACCACTACCGCTGTCAGGTGGAAGGACTGGCTTTGGGGGTTGCAAACCAGTGACATCCTACTTTGTTATAGTCGGGGAGTGCAGGGTGAGGGAGGGTTGTATTTAGTGCCCCTGTATCATTTATGTGCCATGAGGCTTCGAGAATGACCGAGCAGGATGTGACAGGCACTTTGACTCAATGTACACATCAGTGGACTTCAAAAATAAAATGGGAGACCTGGGTAATTTGAAATGGCCGTTCAGTCTCCTCAGTTCAAGGATTTCAGGCACCAGTTCCTGCGCCTCCCCAGGAGTATCCAGTTAGTGAAAATACAAAGAAAGACTGCGTGGGCTTGTACACTATAGGCTTATCAATACCATCAGGAAAAGGTCACAGATCTTACTGCGTGTGAGCTTCTGTTGAAATCGACAGGCTCAGAAGCTGAGCAGGTTCTGTGCTGAGGTCGGGAAAGGAATCATTCTGCTCACCCGGCTCCAGGAAACAGGCTGCTCATTGTGGAACTGCAGCAATGTCAAGGAAAATAAACACCAAACTACAATTGTGGAACTTGTAGATGCCTGTGACTATTGAGTAAACATGACTATTAATTTAGAGTGTTAGTGACTGCACTGGTACTAATCAGACACTTCAGCAGAGTGTCGAACACTCAACAACAACAGCTTGCTGTACTGTAGCACTCCTCATATACAGGAAGAGGTCTCCGAACAATTTACAGTAAGGAGGAAAAGGATACACAGGACACTTGAGTATGTAATTGTATGAAGTTCCTGTTTATTCAGTATGGTAAAGTTGTTTGTGTAACTGTAAACACAAAATGCTGACAATACACAGCATAGCAAAGTAATCCTAACCCTGCTGAATAAGAGGAATTCCATCTGATTAGCACAAGTGCAGTTCCTCACAATCTTGGCTTTTGCACAGTGAGTAATTCTTACCCCACTGAATACATTTCCTACAGTTACACAGTGAGCAGTCTTTATCCTGACGATTTTAAACAGGAGCTTTGTAGAGTTGCCCCATGAGCAATCCATTGCGTATTTTAAACCGGAGCTCTACAGCGTGTGTAACTGTCACCCTGCTGAATAAATAGGAAGTTTGTACAGTTGCACTGCCTCACTATGCTGTTTAGCCTCTTGTGATGAGAATTACTAGGTTGTGTATATTTTAGGATTTGTGTTATCCTGTAGCGCCACTGCATTAATATTCCTGTACACAGGCACCTATTCAAACAGCAGGCTGTCGATGGATAGCCTGGTAGAGTTGAACTTGCATTCAGGTTATATCCAGTGAGGGCAGCAGATTCTTGCATGGAGCATGACATTTCATTGGCAGAGGGGGTAACAATCCTACCCCTACTCCAGTGAAGCTCCCATGAATCATACAGCACAGAAGGAGGCCATCGTGCCTGTGCCGGCTTTTTGAAAGGGTTATTCGATTAGCCCCACTCCCCTGCTCTTTCTCCATACTGCTGCAATTTCTCCCCTTCAGGGAAGTTACTATTGAATCTGCTTCCACCACCCTTTCATGCAGTGCATTCCAGATCACAAAAACTCGCTGCATGAAATAAATTCTCTTCATCTCACCTCTGGTTCTTTTGCCAATTACCTTAAAGTAATGGAACCCCTGTCCTTACAGTGCTAGCATTGCAGCGGGATCTGTTCAGTTAGTGTCTCACTTTCCATTCATTCAACACTTGCTGGTTACCATAGTGATGTCACTTCAGTAGGTCACTCATTAGAGAGTCAATAGCTCACAGGAATTAGATAGAAAATAAAAATTGTTTGGTTGTACTGGAGGTGGACAAGCTTGCTATGATTCAGCTCACTTCTGAAGTGGGTGTTGGCTCGTGGAGTTTGTGTGTAATTGACATGGTCGGTGGAGCTGAGGCTGGAATCTCATGATGGATGAACAGAACTCTCCTCTGGGCTCTGTCTCATTCTTACTTTCTTAGGAAACAGCAACACTGCCCACACCTGGATCAGGACAGATGTTCACAGTGCTGGGCAACTGGGTTACAGAGAATGCACAACATGGTGCAGCTGTGTAATGGTTTAGAATCTCCGGCAACATCTTACCCATTCCTTCAGCGACACACCTAGGGCTCTGACCTCTGCCTTTCATTCCGGACTGTGCTTGGCACCTGTTCCTGTTGTCCTAGAGTGTGGAGGTCAAGGGTCATTCCTCACTCAGTTAACCTGCCCTGCGATTGATTAGTTAGGCAATATGGCGCTGTTGCTTCGCTTCTTCTCAACAACGAGGCTTTGAGTGAGTTGTGTATGAAGTGGCCTCAGCAATACCTAGCCTGTTTAATATACTCAGTTCCGACGAAGGGTTTCGACCTGAAACGTTAACTCTGTTTCTCTCTCCACGGATGTTGCCTGGCCTGCTGAGTTTTTCCAGCGTTTTCTGCTGTTTAATATACTGTTCATCTTCATCTGTCCATCTCACCCGCATAGCCACCTCACCCTCCTACCCCTCTCCCTCACTAGTCACCCCCACACCTGCTCACACACACAGCAGGTGGTAGCAGTAGGCAGTGTGACTGGGACTGGAGATCAGATTAATAAACATCATTGGGAAAAGTAATTGTGAAGCTTTGGAATTAAATAGCGATAGTTTATCAGTTTCGAGGGAAGTCACAGTGGGTGATAGGAGCAGTACATGATGAATTTCCTTCTGTTCTCTGTGATGCAGTCTCAGTAATTGATATACAACAGTACTGTATTCAGCTTAGGTTTAAATATCAACAATAACTTGCACTATCCCTTGTAGATTAACAGGGGCAGCTTAGCACATCCTCCAGTGGAGGAATCCAGATTAATACTACCTCTAATACCTCTTCATATTCAGTGTGCAGAGGTGTTTGGCCCCGAGATCAGTTTATAGATGTGATCAGAGAGCCTGGTTCAGTTTATAGATGAAAAAGGGGCCTGGTTCAGTTTATAGGTTTTGATCAGTGCCCGGCTCAGTTTATAAATGTGATCAGAGCCTGGGTCAGTTTACAGATGTAAATGGGGCCTGGGTCAGTTTATAGGCATAAACGGGGCCTGGGTCAGTTTATAGGTGTAAATGGGACCTGGGTGAGTTTACAGGTGTAAGCGGGTCCTGGGTCAGTTTACAGGTGTAAGCGGGGCCTGGGTCAGTTTATAGGTGTAAGCGGGGCCTGGGTCAGTTTACAGGTGTAAACGGGGCCTGGGTCAGTTTATAGGTGTAAGCGGGGCCTGGGTCAGTTTATAGGTGTAAGCGGGTCCTGGGTCAGTTTGTAGGTGTAAACGGGGCCTGGGTCAGTTTGTAGGTGTAAGCGGGGCCTGGGTCAGTTTGTAGGTGTAAGCGGGGCCTGGGTCAGTTTACAGGTGTAAGCGGGGCCTGGGTCAGTTTATAGGTGTAAGCGGGTCCTGGGTCAGTTTACAGGTGTAAATGGGGCCTGGGTCAGTTTGTAGGTGTAAGCGGGGCCTGGGTCAGTTTACAGGTGTAAGCGGGGCCTGGGTCAGTTTGTAGGTGTAAGCGGGGCCTGGGTCAGTTTACAGGTGTAAGCGGGGCCTGGGTCAGTTTATAGGTGTAAACGGGGCCTGGGTCAGTTTACAGGTGTAAGCGGGGCCTGGGTCAGTTTGTAGGTGTAAGCGGGGCCTGGGTCAGTTTGTAGGTGTAAGCGGGGCCTGGGTCAGTTTACAGGTGTAAGCGGGGCCTGGGTCAGTTTATAGGTGTAAGCGGGGCCTGGGTCAGTTTATAGGTGTAAGCGGGGCCTGGGTCAGTTTACAGGTGTAAATGGGGCCTGGGTCAGTTTGTAGGTGTAAGCGGGGCCTGGGTCAGTTTACAGGTGTAAGCGGGGCCTGGGTCAGTTTACAGGTGTAAGCGGGGCCTGGGTCAGTTTACTGGTGTAAGCGGGGCCTGGGTCAGTTTGTAGGTGTAAGCGGGGCCTGGGTCAGTTTGTAGGTGTAAGCGGGGCCTGGGTCAGTTTGTAGGTGTAAGCGGGGCCTGGGTCAGTTTGTAGGTGTAAGCAGGGCCTGGGTCAGTTTACAGGTGTAAGCGGGGCCTGGGTCAGTTTGTAGGTGTAAGCGGGGCCTGGGTCAGTTTGTAGGTGTAAGCGGGGCCTGGGTCAGTTTGTAGGTGTAAGCGGGGCCTGGGTCAGTTTATAGGGGTAAGCGGGGCCTGGGTCAGTTTGTAGGTGTAAGCGGGGCCTGGGTCAGTTTATAGTTGTAAGCGGGGCCTGGGTCAGTTTATAGGTGTAAGCGGGGCCTGGGTCAGTTTATAGTTGTAAGCGGGGCCTGGGTCAGTTTATAGGTGTAAGCGGGGCCTGGGTCAGTTTATAGGTGTTAACAGGGCCCATATTCCCATAAGCTGACTTCAGAATGTGTTGATCGGTTTTGAAGCCTGCGATATTAATGGTGACTGTGTAGATGAGCAGTAGTTTGGGAGATGTATTTTCCACAGTCTGGTGCTGTAAAAAATTAGAAATAAAAAAAATAGTGGAAAATTGATTGTTAAAGCCCATGTTTCCTTTTGGAAAGTTGCCTTGTCGATGGTTAAAATCATTGGATTAATCCGTGTTGTGAGGCAGGTTGTATTGGTTTAATGAGTGATGCTTCCAAGCTGCACTACAGTAATAAAGGAGAATAAATTATACTGCATCCTATGCAAGAAATGTTGGAATATAAAGGAAGTGGGCAGAGAACGGGGTGGTGGGAATTACTGACCCTGGGGAGATACAGGAGGGGTGGGGGGGGAATTACTGACCCTGGGGAGATACAGGAGGGGGGGGGGAATTACTGACCCTGGGGAGATACAGGAGGGGGGGGGGGGGGGGGGAATTACTGACCCTGGGGAGATACAGGAGGGGGGGGGGGAAATTACTGACCCTGGGGAGATACAGGAGGGGGGGGGAATTACTGACCCTGGGGAGATACAGGGGGGGGGCGGAATTACTGACCCTGGGGAGATACATTACTGACCCTGGGAGATACAGGAGGGGGGGGGGAAATTACTGACCCTGGGGGAGATACAGGAGGGGGGGGGAATTACTGACCCTGGGGAGATACAGGGGGGGGGGCGGAATTACTGACCCCGGGGAGATACAGGAGTGGGGGGGGGAATTACTGACCCTGGGGAGATACAGGAGTGGGGGGGGGGGGGGGAAATTACTGACCCTGGGGAGATACAGGATGGGGAGGGGAATTACTGACCCTGGGAGATACAGGAATGGGGGGGGGGGGGGGAATTACTGAGCCTGGGCAGTGGGGAGTGGGGGTTATTACTGAGCCCAGGCAGGGTACAGTGGGGATTATTACTGAGCCCGGGCAGGGTACAGTGGGGAGTGGGGATTATTACTGAGCCCGGGCAGGGTATAGTGGGGAGTGGGGGTTATTACTGACCCTGGGGAGAGTACAGTGGGGAGTGGGGGTTATTACTGAGCCTGGGCAGGGTACAGTGGGGAGTGGGGGTTATTACTGAGCCCGGGCTGGGTACAGTGGGGAGTGGGGGTTATTACTGAGCCCGGGCTGGGTACAGTGGGGAGTGGGGGTTATTACTGAGCCTGGGCAGGGTACAGTGGGGAGTGGGGGTTATTACTGAGCCCAGGCTGGGTACAGTGGGGAGTGGGGGTTATTACTGAGCCTGGGCAGGGTAGAGTGGGGATTATTACTGAGCCCGGGCAGGGTACAGTGGAGAGTGGGGATTATTACTGTGCCTGGGCAGGGTACAGTGGGGGTTATTACTGAGCCCGGGCAGGGTACAGTGGGGAGTGGGGATTATTACTGAGCCCGGGCAGGGTACAGTGGGGAGTGGGGATTATTACTGAGCCCGGGCAGGGTACAGTGGGGGTTATTACTGAGCCCGGGCAGGGTACAGTGGGGAGTGGGGAATATTACTGAGCCCGGGCAGGGTACAGTGGGGAGTGGGGATTATTACTGAGCCCGGGCAGGGTACAGTGGGGAGTGGGGATTATTACTGAGCCCGGGCAGGGTACAGTTGGGAGTGGGGATTATTACTGAGCCCGGGCAGGGTACAGTGGGAAGTGGGGATTATTACTGAGCCTGGGCTGGATACAGTGGGGAGTGGGGGTTATTACTGAGCCTGGGCTGGGTACAGTGGGGAGTGGGGATTATTACTGAGCCCGGGCAGGGTACAGTGGGGAGTGGGTGTTATTACTGAGCCTGGGCTGGGTACAGTGGGGAGTGGGGGTTATTACTGAGCCTGGGCTGGGTACAGTGGGGAGTGGGGGTTATTACTGAGCCTGGGCTGGGTACAGTGGGGAGTGGGGATTATTACTGAGCCCGGGCAGGGTACAGTGGGGAGTGGGTGTTATTACTGAGCCCGGGCAGGGTACAGTGGGGAGTGGGGGTTATTACTGAGCCTGAGCTGGGTACAGTGGGGAGTGGGGGTTATTGCTGAGCCTGGGGAGAGTACAGTGGGGAGTGGGGATTATTACTGAGCCTGGGGAGAGTACAGTGGGGAGTGGGGATTATTACTGAGCCTGGGGAGAGTACAGTGGGGAGTGGGGATTATTACTGAGCCCGGGCAGGGTATAGTGGGGAGTGGGGATTATTACTGAGCCTGGGCAGGGTACAGGAGGGAGTGGGGATTATTACTGAGCCTAGGCAGGGTACAGTGGGGAGTGGGGATTATTACTGAGCCTGGGCAGGGTACAGGAGGGAGTGGGTGTTATTACTGAGCCTGGGCTGGGTACAGTGGGGAGTGGGGGTTATTACTGAGCCTGGGCTGGGTACAGTGGGGAGTGGGGGTTATTACTGAGCCTGGGCTGGGTACAGTGGGGAGTGGGGATTATTACTGAGCCCGGGCAGGGTACAGTGGGGAGTGGGTGTTATTACTGAGCCCGGGCAGGGTACAGTGGGGAGTGGGGGTTATTACTGAGCCTGAGCTGGGTACAGTGGGGAGTGGGGGTTATTGCTGAGCCTGGGGAGAGTACAGTGGGGAGTGGGGATTATTACTGAGCCTGGGGAGAGTACAGTGGGGAGTGGGGATTATTACTGAGCCTGGGGAGAGTACAGTGGGGAGTGGGGAGTGGGGATTATTACTGAGCCCGGGCAGGGTATAGTGGGGAGTGGGGATTATTACTGAGCCTGGGCAGGGTACAGGAGGGAGTGGGGATTATTACTGAGCCTAGGCAGGGTACAGTGGGGAGTGGGGATTATTACTGAGCCTGGGCAGGGTACAGGAGGGAGTGGGTGTTATTACTGAGCCTGGGCTGGGTACAGGAGGGAGTGGGGGTTATTACTGAGCCTGGGCAGGGTACAGTGGGGAGTGGGGGTTATTACTGAGCCTGGGCAGGGTACAGGACCGAAGTTACTTGCCTCAGGAGGTGAGCTGTTGGAAATGATTGGCCTGTGGAAGGTTACCGGCATGGTGGGAAATGTACAGGAGGGGCAGGATACTACATAGTGAAGCGCTATTCGCAGTGCGCAGTGCCACTCCCAGGTCCTAGTAATGAAAAAGAAAGAAAGACTTGCATTTCTATAGCGCCTTTCACGACCACCAGACGTCTCAAAGCGCTTTACAGCCAATGAAGTACTTTTGAGGTGGCGTCACTGTTGTAATGTTGGAACTGGCCCTACATTGTGACCCATTCCCTCCCACTTCCCCAAGAATATTCCCTTTGGCTGTTGTTTCTCTAATGCTGCCTGTGGTTTATTAAACCTGGTAATTACTCTTACCCCCCGGCTGTGACTGCATTGTTGGGCTTTAGTGGTATGGAATATGGAATGAATTGGGATGTCAGTCCCTAGCTGGTGAGTCACATATCACGAGCAGACTGTGGAACCTCTTTGCGAAAGTGCTGCTGAAGTATCAGCATCTATTTATTCACCAATGTGCGCTGCATTATCATAATTAAAATGTCATAACAGTTTCACATTTAAATGTTTAATTAACTGCAATAAAGAGGATGTGTATTAAAATTGATTTGTAATTCTGCACTAATCATGCAAATGCTGGTGCCAGTTTGTAATGAGATTCTGAGTTGGAGAGGTAATGAGGCTGTGTGTCGGGGAGAATTCCAGGGGCCGATAATGAATGGTGTCTCGGTGTGTTACTGTGATCCTGCTTCATTAATCACAGCGCTCAGGGAATTGCTGCACCTTTTAAATTATTAGCCAGCAGTTTTTGGAACCACAGATTTACAGGTGCCCCCCCCACCATGTACGCGCACATTCGCTTGCATACGCACACATGCCCTTCACCCTGCAATTGCTTTCTTTGATTTATTTGGTTTTTACATTGCAGTGCTGTGCCTAACTCTGCTGCCCGTGTCCTAACTCACACCAAGTCCCGTTCACCCATCCCCCCTGTGCTCGCTGGCTGGCCTATATTGGCTCCCGGTCCGGCAACGCCTCCATTTTAAAATTCTCATCCTTGTGTTCAAATCCCTCCATGGTCTCATCCCTCACTAGCTCTGTAACCTCCTGCAGCCCGCCGAGATCTCTGCGTTCCTCTAACTCTGGCCTCTTGTGCATCCCCGACTTCCATCACCCCACCATTGCTCTCCTGCAGGTTTGATGTTTCATCGAGCATTGGGTTAAACTGCAGCTCTCCACCCGGCCCGGATCTGGTGGTGTAATTGATGTACTCTGGAGAGTACCTGTCACAGTGACCTGATTTGTGAATACGCTAGTGCAACTGTGATTAAAACATAGCGGTAAAATGATCTGCAGTAAGACGGGCTGCTCAGACTGCAGCCAGAGATGCATCGTATGTAGGAAGCCAAGGCTCATGTTTTTACTCGCCCCATATCTATCCAGGGTAATCTAATCTTCCATTTAAACACCTCACTAAGGAGTAGGCTTGAGACCCCCGAATGTGACAGTCTGAGTGGGATGCTGATCGGCCTTGACCACCGTCACCAGAGAAGCCATCACATTTATTCATATCAGCCTGAAAGCTTGTGGGTCGGTCTCGGGATCCGGGTGATGTTTACTCCCAGCTCTATGAATACTGCCAGTGTCTGAACAGAAAGTGGTGCAGGGTTGAGATTTCCCTCCAAATGGTTTCTGTATTTGTGTCATTTACTTTACAACCAGATGTTGACTCATATTGGGTGGGGTGTTACAGGTTTGGAAGTGAGTGGGGGGAGGAGTTGAGGTCTTTAGCTTATATTAGGAAGAGCCGGGCTGCTATTCTTTCTTATGTACTGGAATCTGCACTCACTGTTTTATTGAAGCTCAAACTGCAGGTTTCTGCCCAGACCAGACCATTCAAACACTGACACTGTTGCTGGGTGTGGTAATAAGAGCTGACCAGCCACATATCCAGGAGCAAAACTTTGATGTTTCTGCAGACAATTACACCCACTAACACAAATCACATGGAAAGTTCAGTGAACAGTGTGAGGAATAGTCTGTACCAGAACTGAGTGTCCTCACAATGACAAGTAGCCATGCTGAGCTTGAGTTTGGACACTGAATGTTCATGTGTGCTGTGCAGCCTGTCCTTTCACTCTGGTCCTGGGATTGAGTCTAGCCGGACTGATGGAATGAAGGTCCTTGCGTGCTCTGCTGTTGCACTTCTGTTCATGTGCTCTCACTGTTTTTGCATGTCTGTCACTTATTTTTCCTCTCTCTCCTACACTCGTTTTCCTTTCCTCTTTCCTCCTTCCCCCCTCTCCCATTGTGAGACTCCCACATGGTGGGAGTTTGGGTAGATCTCTAACATTACACTGACCAAAATTTGGAACTAACTTGGTAAGTTTCACTCTGAGGGAACAACAGTAAGAGATGAGATGGTTTATGTTGACAAGATAAATATGGTGGGAGTGCTCTTCAATTTCGAAAGAAATTTATTGGCATTGAAGCACTTTGGGACATTGAGAATGTGGAAGGCAATACGTAAGTACAAATTAATTTGTCAAAACACGTTAAGGAAAATATACAGGGAGTTTAACTTTGTACCTGCCCTGGGAGTGTTTGATGGGACAGTGTAGAGGGAGCTTTACTCTGTATCTAACCCGTGCTGTACCTGCCCTGAGAGTGTTTGATGGGTCAGTGTAGAGGGAGCTTTACTCTGTATCTAACCCATGCTGTACCTGCCCTGGGAGTGTTTGATGGGACAGTGTAGAGGGAGCTTTACTCTGTATCTAACCCATGCTGTACCTGCCCTGGGAGTGTTTGATGGGACACTGTAGAGGGAGCTTTACTCTGTATCTAGCCCGTGCTACACCTGCCCTGTGAGTGTGTCAATTGGACAGTGTAGAGGGAGTTTTACTCTGTTTCTCTTTCGGGAGTGCTGGATGTTGACATGAAAGATGCACTGACATCCCTCACCTCAATGAGCAGAAATATTCCCCATAAATAAATCAGTCATTTTATCTCCTGGAATATCTCATCATGTGATCTGCATGGTTGATTTCCTGCTGTGTAACTTCAATTGTCAATCATGCAATGCTTAATTTCAACATTTTCAAACTAACACCTGTCTACAGAAGTGGAATTTGAAGTGTTAAATTACCATAGCAGCATATCTGTATGGTATGAAGTGCTACTACTATTTGGGTTAAACCATCGTGAGGGGAAACGGTCACTGGGCTGTCTGGTTTAACCATTGAATGGGGGGAATGGTCATTGGGCTGTCTGGTTTAACCATTGAATAGGGGGAATGGTCACTGGGCTGTCTGGTTTAACCATTGAATAGGGGGAATGGTCACTGGGCTGGCTGGGTTAAACTATTGGGGGGGGAATGGTAACTGGGCTGTCTGGGTTAAACCATTGGGGGGAATGGTCACTGGGCTGGCTGGGTTAAACTATTGGGGGGGGAAATGGTCACTGGGCTGTCTGGGTTAAACCATTGAATGGGGGGAATGGTCACTGGGCTGGCTGGGTTAAACTATTGGGGGGGGGGAATGGTCACTTTTTTTATTCGTATATGGGATGTGGGCGTCGCTGTCAAGGCCAGCATTTATTGCCCATCCCTAATTGCCCTCGAGAAGGTGGAGGTGAGTATTCCATCACACTCCTTACTTATGCCTTGTAGATGGTGGAAAGGCTTTGGGGAGTCAGGAGGTGAGACACTCGCCACAGAATACCTAGCCTCTGACCTGCTCTTGTTGCCACAGTATTTATGTGGCTGGTCCAGTTAAGTTTCTGGTCAATGGTGACCCCCCAGGATGTTGTTGGTGGGGGATTCGGCAATGTTAATGCCGTTGAATGTCAAGGGGAGGTGGTTAGACTCTCGTTTGTTGGAGATAGTCATTGCCTGGCACTTATGTGGCGCGAATGCTACCTGCCACTTATCAGCCCAAGCCTGAACGTCGTCCAGGTCTTGTTGCATGCGGGCATGGACTGCTTCATTATCTGAGAAGTTGTGAATGGCGCTGAACACTGTGCAGTCACCAGCGAACATCCCCATTTCTGACATTATGTTGGAGGGAAGGTCATTGATGAAGCAGCTGAAGATGGTTGGGCCTAGGACACTGCCCTGCGGAACTCCTGCAGCGATGTCCTGGGGCTGTGATGATTGACCTTCAATCACCACAATCATCTTCCTTTGTGCTAGGTATGACTCCAACCAGTGGAGCGTTTTCCCCCTGATTTCCATTGACTTCAGTTTTACTAGGGCTCCTTGATGCCACACTCGGTCAAATGCTGCCTTGATGTCAAGGGCAGTCACTCTCACCTCACCTCTGGAATTCAGCTCCTTTGTCCATGTTTGGACCAAGGCTGTAATGAGGTCAGGAGCCGAGTGGTCTTGGCGGAACCCAAACTGGGCATCAGTGAGCAGGTTATTGGTGAGTAAGTGCCGCTTGATAGCACTGTTGATGACACCTTCCATCATTTTGCTGATGATTGAGAGTAGACTAATGGGACGGTAATTGGCCGGGTTGGATTTGTCCTGCTTTTTGTGGACAGGACATACCCGGGCAGTTTTCCACATTGTCAGATAGATGCAGTGTTGTAGCTGTACTGGAACAGCTTGGCTAGATGCGCAGCTAGTTCTGGAGCACATGTCTTCAGCACGATAGCCTGGATGTTGTCGGGGCCCATAGCTTTTGCTGTATCCAGTGCACTCAGCCGTTTCTTGATATCACGTGGAGTGAATCGAATTGGTTGAAGACTGGCTTCTGTGATGGTGGGGACCTCAGGAGTAGGCCGATATAGATCATCCACTCGGTACTTCTGGCTGAAGATGGTTGCAAACGCTTCAGCCTTGTCTTTTGCACTCACGTGCTGGGCTCCACCAACATTGAGGATGGGGATATTAATGGAGCCTCCTCCTTCCGTTAGTTGTTTAATTGTCCAGCACCATGCAGGACTGCAGAGCTTTGATCTGATCCGTTGATTGTGGGATCGCTTAGCCCTGTCTATAGCATGCTGCTTCTGCTTTTCAGCATGCATGTAGTCCTGTGTTGCAGCTTCCCCAGGTTGGCACCTCCATTTTAGGTACGCCTGGTGCTGCTCCTGGCATGCTCTTCTACACTCCTTATTGAACCAGGATTGGTATCTTGGCTTGATGGTAATGGTAGAAGAGATGCAACACATGCCCTTTTACCTCCTCCCTTTCCACCGTTCACAGCCCCAAACACTCCTTCCAGGTTAAACAGCGATTTACTTGCAATTTAGTATAATGTATTCGCTGCGCACAATGCGGTGTCTCCTCTACATTGGGGAGACCAAACACAGATTGGGTGACCGCTTTGCAGAACACCTCCGTTCAGTCCTCAAGCGAGACCCTGAGCTTCCGGTCGCCTGTTACTTTACTTCTCCGCTCCACTCCCACTCTGACCTCTCTGTCCTCAGCCTCTTACACTGTTCCAACGAAGCTCAACGTAAGCTCGAGGAACAGCACCTCATCTTTCAATTAGACACTTTACAGCCTTCTGGACTCAACATCGAGTTCAACAATTTCAGACCATAACCTCGGCCCCTATTTTTTCAAACGGCAGCTGTTGATGATTCTGCTATTCCCATGTACACCTCATCTAGACCCATCTTTTGTTTCTTTACTTGTCCCATTACCATCTCCTTTTGCTTTGTACAATCATACCTTTTGTCATTTAAAATCTGCTGCCTTCCATCCTATCACAGACCTTCCCTTTTGTTCTTTCCTCCCCTCCCCCTTTCCCTGCCTATGTACTTGCTTAAAAACCTGTCATATCTCTAACTTTTTACAGTTCTGACGAAAGGTCATCGACCTGAAACGTTAACTGTTTCTCTCTTCTCAGATGCAGCCCGACCTGCTGAGTATTTCCAGCATTTTCTGTTTTTATTTCAGATTTCCAGCATCCGCAGTATTTTGCTTTTGCATCGGGAAGGGGAATGGGTTAAACCATTGAGAGTGGGGGAATGGTCACTGGGCTAAACCATTGAGAGTGGGGGAATGGTCACTGGGCTAAACCATTGAGAGTGGGGGAATGGTCACTGGGCTAAACCATTGAGAGTGGGGGAATGGTCACTGGGCTGTCTGGGTTAAACCATTGAGAGTGGGGGAATGGTCACTGGGCTGTCTGGGTTAAACCATTGAGAGTGGGGGAATGGTCACTGGGCTGTCTGGGTTAAACCATTGAGAGTGGGGGAATGGTCACTGGGCTGTCTGGATTAAACCATTGAGAGTGGGGGAATGGTTACTGGGCTATCTTGGAGTAGCCTGTTGAAGGGGCTCTGACAATTATATAGGATTACATAGGATATACATAACAGAAACAGGCCATTCGGCCCAACCAGTCCATGTCGGTGTTTATGTTTCACTCGAGCCTACTACCGTCTTTCCTCATCTAACTCTATCAGCATATCCCTTTATTCCCTTCTCCCTCATATGCTTGTTTAACCGCCCCTTAAATGCATCTATACTCTTCGCTTCAATCACTCCCTGTGGTAGCAAGTTCCACATTCTCACCACTCTCTGGGTAAAGAAGTTTCTTCTGACTTCCCTATTTTATTTTTAAGTGACTATCTTATATTGATGGCCTCTTGTTTTGCTCTACCCACAAGTGGAAACACTCTCTCTGTATCTACTCTATCAAAACCTTTCATAATTTTAAAGACATCTGTTAGGTCACCCCTCAGCCTGCTCTTTTCAAGAGAAAAGACCCAGCCTGTTCATCCTTTCCTGATATGTATACCCTCGCATTTCTGGTATCATCCTTGAAAATCTTCTTTGCACCCTCTCCAGTGCCTCTATATCCTTTTTATAATATGGCGACGAGAATTGTACACAGTACTCCAAGTGTTGTCTAACTAAGGTTCGATACAAGTTTAGCATAACTTCTCTACTTTTCAATTCTATCCCTCTAGAAATAAACCCTAGTGCCTGGTTTGCTTTTTTATGGTCTTGTTAACCTGTGTCGCTACTTTTAGTGATTTCTGTATTTGTACTCTGAGATCCCTTTGCTCCTCTACCCCACCCAGACTCGCACCCTCCAAGTAATAAGTATACCTCACATTTATCTGTGTTGAAATTCATTTGCCGATTATATGCCCATTCTGCAAGTTTATTAATGTCCTCCTGTATTTAGTTGCAGTCCTCCTCAGTATTAACTTTTGGTGTCATCAGCAAATTTAGAAATTGTGCTTTTGATTCCAAAGTCTAAATCGTTTTATAAATTGTGAACAATAGTGGTCCCAGCACTGATCCTTTTGGAACACCACTACCCACCTTCTGCCACTCTGAATAGCTACCCTTTACCCCTAATCTGCTTTCTGTCTTGAAGCCAGCTAGCTATCCAATCTGCTACTTGTCCCCTGACTCTGCATTCTCTGACCTTATTCATTAGTCTATTAAGTCAACAAGGGATGGTGAAAGAGGTGCCAGTGTAATTGTGAGGCAGAGATTTGTTTCTGAACTCTGGCAATAGGACAACAGCAACAACTTGTGTTTATATGGCACCTTTAACATTGAAAACCACCCAAAGTGTTCACATTGAAATAATTTTTAAAAATTGGATGCCGAGCTAAAGAAGTGATGTTAGGAGGGGTAACCAAAAGGTGGGTTTTAAGGAGAATCTTGAAGGTGTAGAGGGAGGTAGAGAGAGACGAAGGGAGTTCTAGAGCGTGGTGCATAGACAGCTGAAGGTACGGTCACTAATAGTGGGGTGAAGGGATGGAGGATGCAAACAATGCTAGAATCAGAGGAATGGAGAGTTCTGGGGGAGGTGTTGTAGTACTGTAGGAGGTTAGAGATAGTGAGGGGCAAGGCCATGAAAGGACTTAAACATGAGGATGAGATTTTTAAATTTGAAGCATTGGGGGACCAGGAGCCAGTGTAGGTGAGCAAGGACAGGGGTGCTAAGCAAGCGACACTTTGTGCGGGTTATGATACAGGCAGTAGAGTTTTGGATGAGCTGATGTTTACGAAGGATGTACGGTGGGATGCCGGCCAGGAGAGCATTGGAATAGTTGGGTCTGGACGTGACAAAGGCATGGATAAGGTTTTCAGCAGCAGATGGGCCGAAGTAGGTGATAGTGCAGAGGTGGAGGTCGGCAGTCTTTGTGATGGAGAGAATTTGGGGTTAGAAGCTCAGTCGGGGTCAAGGTTGAGAACAGTCTAGTTCAGCTCAGATTTGGGAGGCGACAACAGATTCAGGAAGGTTGGTGATGAAGTAATAGTTTGTAAAGGCAGAGGGGTCCCCAGGGCGGGGAGTGAGAGTGGAGGGATTAAGGGCAAGCAGAGGCATGTGCAGGAGAGTGGAGATGAGGAAATGGTCGTGGAGAGCCTAGAACGTAAGAACGTAAGAAATAGGAGCAGGAGCAGGAATAGGCCTTTCGACCCTTCAAGCCTGCTCGCCATTCAATAAGATCATAGCTGATCATCTACGTCAACTCCACCTTCACGCACTATCCCCCATATCCCTTGATTACCTTCGTATCTAAAAATCTATCGATCTCTGTCTTGAATTTACTCAACGACTGAGCCTCCACAGCCCTCTGGGGTAGAGAATTCCAAAGATTCACAACCCTTTGGGTGAAGAAATTTCTACGCTCTCAGTCCTAAATGGCCGACCCCTTATTGTGAGACTGTGACCCCCTAGTTCTACACTCCCCAGCCAGGGGAAACATCCTCCCAGCATCTACCCTGTCATGCCCCTTAAGAATTTTATATGTTTTAATGAGATCACCTCTCATTCTTCTAAACTCTAGGGAATATAGGTCACATTTTCCACATTATGTTCCATCTTCCACATTCTTTCCCACTCACTTAGCAGCCTCTTTGCGTCCTCTCATAACTTACTTTCCTACCTAGCTTTATATCATCAGCAAACTTGGATACATTACACTCGATCCCCTCATCTAAGTCATTGATATAGATTGTAAATAGCTGAGGCCCAAGCACTGATTCTTGTGGTGCCTCATTAGTTACAGCGTGCCAACCTGAAAATGACCTGTTTACTCCTATTCTCTGTTTTCTGTCCGTTAACCAATCCTCAATCCATGCTAATATATCCCCCAATTCCATGAGTCCTAATTTTGTGTAATAACCTCTTGTGTGGCACCTTACAAATGCTTTTTGAAAATCCAAATACACTGCATCCACTGGTTCCCCCTTATCTACCCTACTAGTTACAACCTCAAAAAACTGTAACAGATTTGTCAAACATCTCCACTCTCCTGCACATGCCCCTGCTTGCCCTTAATCCTTCCACTCTCACTCCTCACCCCAGGCTCCCTCTGTCCTTACAAACTACTACTCCATCACCAACCTTCCTGAATCTGTTGTCACTTCCCTCATCAACAGTAGAGCATTTGGATGTCTCACAGCTGCTTGTGATAACAAGATTCAGGGATGGGCGTGTGTGGGTGAGGGGAGTAGATGTGGTGGGCAAAGAAATCAATGAAGATGGGAAGGTTGTAAGCAAAGATAACAATTACTCATGAGGATGAGGAGGCACTGTGTGCAGAGCTGAGATCAGACGAGAGGGAGATTTTGGGAAGGAAAAATTTAGTGGCCTTGGAGAATACGGGGATGGGAGTTTTAGACTAGGAGGATGTTAAAAGAATGATGGGAGGGTTTTAATGTGAGCAGGATCTGGAGAAATGAGGGAGTCGGCTATGGTGGGATCTCGAGATGAGCGTTGTGCCGTCACTATGGCGATTTGGATGAGTGACGTGAAGCCAGGTGGGGTGGTCTCAGTGTGAGAGGAGAGGCCAGGTGGGGTGGTCTCAGTGTGAGAGGAGAGGCCAGGTGGGGTGGTCTCAGTGAGGGGAGAGGCCAGGTGGGGTAGTCTCTCTGTGAGGGGAGAGGCCAGGTGGGGTGGTCTCAGTGAGGGGAGAGGCCAGGTGGGGTGGCCTCAGTGAGGGGAGAGGCCAGGTGGGGTGGTCTCTCTGTGAGGGGAGAGGCCAGGTGGGGTGGTCTCAGTGTGAGAGGAGAGGCAGGTGGGGTGGTCTCAGTGAGGGGAGAGGCCAGGTGGGGTGGTCTCTCTGTGAGGGGAGAGGCCAGGTGGGGTGGTCTCCAGTGTGAGGGAGAGGCCAGGTGGGTGGGGTTGGTCTCAGTGTGAGAGGAGAGGCCTGGTGGTGTGGTCTCAGTGTGAGGGGAGAGGCCCAGTGGGGTGGTCGCAGTGATAGGGAGAGGCCAGGTGGGGTGGTCCGCATTGAGAGGGGAGAGGCCCTGGTGGGGTGGTCTCAAGTGTGAGGGGAGAGGCAGGTGGGGTGGTCTCAGTGAGAGGGGAGAGGCCAGGTGGGGTGTCTCTGTGTGTGAGGAGAGGCCTGTTGGGGTGGTCTCTCCTGAGAGGAGAGGCCAGTGGGGTGGTCTCAAGTGAGAGAGGGGAGGCCAGGTGGGGTGGTTCTCACTGAGAGAGAGCCAGGTGGGGTGGTCTCTCCTCTGAGAGAGAGGCCAGGTGGGGGGTCACAGTGAGGAGAGAGGCCAGGTGGGGTGGTACTCATGTGAGGGGAGAGGCCAGGTGGGGTGGTCTCAGTGTGAGAGGGAGAGGCCAGGTGGGGTGGTCTCAGTGTGAGGGAGATGGCAGGTGGGGTGGTCTCAGTGTGAGGGGAGAGGCCAGGTGGGGTGGTCTCAGTGTGAGGGGAGAGCCAGGTGGGTGGTCTCAGTGTGAGGGGAGAGGCCAGGTGGGGTGGTCTCACTGAGAGGGGAGAGGCCAGGTGGGGTGGTCTCAGTGTGAGGGGAGAGGCCAGGTGGGGTGGTCTCAGTGAGGGGAGAGGCCAGGTGGGGTGGTCTCAGTGTGAGAGGGAGAGGCCAGGTGGGGTGGTCTCAGTGTGAGAGGGGAGAGGCCAGGTGGGGTGGTCTCAGTGTGAGGGGAGAGGCCAGGTGGGGTGGTCTCAGTGAGGGGAGAGGCCAGGTGGGGTGGTCTCAGTGAGAGGGGAGAGGCCAGGTGGGGTGGTCTCAGTGTGAGGGGAGAGGCCAGGTGGGGTGGTCTCACTGAGAGGGGAGAGGCCAGGTGGGGTGGTCTCAGTGAGGGGAGAGGCCAGGTGGGGTGGTCTCAGTGAGGGGAGAGGCCAGGTGGGGTGGTCTCAGTGTGAAAGGGGAGAGGCCAGGTGGGGTGGTCTCAGTGTGAGAGGGGAGAGGCCAGGTGGGGTGGTCTCAGTGTGAGAGGGGAGAGGCCAGGTGGGGTGGTCTCTCTGAGAGGGGAGAGGCCAGGTGGGGTGGTCTCAGTGTGAGAGGGGAGAGGCCAGGTGGGGTGGTCTCAGTGTGAGGGGAGAGGCCAGGTGGGGTGGTCTCAGTGTGAGAGGAGAGGCCAGGTGGGGTGGTCTCTCTGAGAGGGGAGAGGCCAGGTGGGGTGGTCTCAGTGTGAGAGGAGAGGCCAGGTGGGGTGGTCTCAGTGTGAGAGGAGAGGCCAGGTGGGGTGGTCTCAGTGTGAGGGGAGAGGCCAGGTGGGGTGGTCTCAGTGAGGGGAGAGGCCAGGTGGGGTGGTCTCTCTGAGAGGGGAGAGGCCAGGTGGGGTGGTCTCAGTGTGAGAGGAGAGGCCAGGTGGGGTGGTCTCAGTGTGAGGGGAGAGGCCAGGTGGGGTGGTCTCTCTGTGAGGGGAGAGGCCAGGTGGGGTGGTCTCACTGTGAGGGGAGAGGCCAGGTGGGGTGGTCTCAGTGAGGGGAGAGGCCAGGTGGGGTGGTCTCAGTGTGAGGGGAGAGGCCAGGTGGGGTGGTCTCAGTGTGAGGGGAGAGGCCAGGTGGGGTGGTCTCAGTGTGAGGGGAGAGGCCAGGTGGGGGGGTGGTCTCAGTGAGAGGGGAGAGGCCAGGTGGGGTGGCCTCAGTGAGAGAGAAGGAGAAGCCAAGTGCAGTGTCTGTTGCCTCTCATTTCTGTTGCTGGTTTGTGTTTTTGGTAAAAGAGATCTGCAGGTGGCCAGCAGCATGAGTGTTTGAATCCAAATACACTAGAAAGATGACTGGAGGCGCTTCCATTGCAGAGATAATTAGAGGAGATTTATTACTTGTCGAGTCCCATTTGTTTGCTTTCTTTTGTGTTGTGAAGGGTTTAGATGCACCTGAAGCTTTAAGTACAAGTGCTAATATGTTCAGAATTATCTACCACTTTTTCATTCTTAAAGTTTGAGGAGTGGAACTGACAAAAGTAAAAGCTGTTATGTGTTTATGTGAGGAACTCCTCCCATTCAGCAACACACCCATCACTTAATGTCCTGCGCCATGAGATGCTCAAACTACCCACTGCCGTTATGTCTTGAAACTTTTATTTTTCACTAACTCCCTCTCTACCCTATCTAACCCAGGGATTTATGGAGATCTGCAGATGTGATTGTGTGCTGTACCCAGTGCACACTGTCAGACACTAGTGTTTAATTCTCGTTTGCACAATATGGTACACCAATGCCTGCCGTTGTCCACACCATTCCTCCCCTTCCCTTCACCAGCACTTGCCCTCACTAGGCTACTCCTGACTACTTTGCTGTTTTCTCTGATTCCCTGCTCCATGAACCCCCAGTGGGCTCCTCCTGGGCCTCTGCCTCGGGGACAGTGGTGTAGCCACTGTACTGGGAGGTGCACAGTAGCTCCTCTCTCTGTTGACCAGAACCTGGCTCCACCTGCCATCTCCCACTGCCAGATGGCCAGGTAGCATAGTATTTATGTTACTGGGCTAGTAATCCAGAGGCCTGGACTAATGATCCGGAGACATGAGTTCAAATCCCACCATGGCAGCTGGGGAATTTAAATTCAGTTAATTAAATAAATCTGGAATAAAAGAAAAGCTAGTATTAGTAATGGTGACCTTGAAACTACCAGATTGTCGTAATAACCCTGGTTCACTACTGTCCTTTAGGGAAGGAAATCTGCCGTCCTTACCTGGTCTGGCCTATATGTGACTCCAGACCCAAAGCAATGTGCTTGACTTAACTGCCCTCTGAAATGGCAGCTCACACCACCTTCTCCATTAGGGATGGGCAATAAATGTTGGACTTGCCAGCGACGCCCACATCCTGTGAATTAATTTTAAAAAAGCAGGGCCTCAGTTATAAGCCCACATGACACCGCACACCAATCCCCACATCTACCCTTTTATGTTCTCCGGCCAGGTCTGAAACAGATTATTGCATAGTCTGTTATCGTGTGGATAGGCCCATTTATTGTGGACATCCACTAAAAGTTAATGTATGTCAGTGAGGAGTGAATGTCCAGGAACAACTCAACATTTAACAACTGCAATACAGGACTACATGCATGCTAAAAAGTGGAAGCAGTATGCTATAGACAGGGCTAAGCGATCCCACAATCAACGGATCAGATCAAAGCTCTGCAGTCCTGCCACATCCAGTCATGAATGGTGGTGGACCATTAAACAACTAACGGGAGGAGGAGGCTCCATGAATATCCCAATCCTCAATGATGGTGGAGCCCAGCACGTGAGTGCAAAAGACAAGGCTGAAGCGTTTGCAACCATCTTCAGCCAGAAGTGCCGAGTGGATGATCTATATTTGCCTCCTCCTGAGGTCCCCACCATCACAGAAGCCAGTCTTCAGCCAATTCGATTCACTCCACGTGATATCAAGAAACAGCTGAGCGCACTGGATACAGCAAAGGCTATGGGCCCTGACAACATCCCGGCTATCGTGCTGAAGACTTGTGCTCCAGAACTAGCCGCGCCTCTAGCCAAGCTGTTCCAGTACAGCTACAACATGTGGAAAACTGCCCAGGTATGTCCTGTCCACAAAAAGCAGGACAAATCCAATCCGGCCAATTACCGCCCCATCAGTCTACTCTCAATCATCAGCAAAGTGATGGAAGGTGTCATCGACAGTGCTATCAAGCGGCACTTACTCACAATAACCTGCTCACTGATGCTCAGTTTGGGTTCCGCCAAGACTACTTGGCTGCCGACCTCATTACAGCCTTGGTCCAAACATGGACAAAGGAGCTGAATTCCAGAGGTGAGGTGAGAGTGACTGCCCTTGACATCAAGGCAGCATTTGACCGAGTGTAGCATCAAGGAGCCCTCGTAAAACCGAAGTCAATGGGAATCGGGAGGAAAAACTCTCCACTGACTGGAGTCATACCTAGCACAAAGGAAGATGATTGTGGTGATTGAAGGTCAATCATCACAGCCCCAGGACATCGCTGCAGGAGTTTCACAGGGCAGTGTCCTAGGCCCAACCATCTTCAGCTGCTTCATCAATGACCTTCCCTCCAACATAATGTCAGAAATGGGGATGTTCGCTGATGACTGCACAGTGTTCAGTGCCATTCACAACTTCTCAGATAATGAACCTGTCCATGCCCGCATGCAACAAGACCTGGACGACGTTCAGGCTTGGGCTGATAAGTGGCAGGTAACATTCGTGCCACAGAAGTGCCAGGCAATGACTATCTCCACCAAGCAAGAGTCTAACCACCGCCTCTTGTCATTCAATGGCATTACCATCACTGAATCCCCCTCCATCAACATCCTGGGGGTCACCATTGACCAGAAACTTAACTGGACCAGCCACATAAACACTGTGGCAACAAGAGCAGGTCAGAGGCTAGGTATTCTGCGGCGAGTGTCTCACCTCCTGACTGCCCAAAGCCTTTCTACCATCTACAAGGCACAAGTAAGGAGTGAGATGGAATATTCTCCACTTGCCTGGATGAGTGCAGCTCCAACAACACTCAAGAAGCTCGACACCTTCCAGGACAAAGCAGCCCGCTTGATTGGCACCCTCTCTAGCACCTTAAACATTCACTCCCTCCACCACCGGCGTACCGTGGCTGCAGTGTGTACCATCTACAAGATGCACTGCAGCAACTCGCCAAGGCTTCTTCGGCAGCACCTCCCAAACCCGCGACCTCTATCACCTCGAAGGACAAGGACAGCAGGCGTATGGGAACACCACCACCTCCAAGTTCCCCTCCAAGTCACACATCATCCTGACTGAGAAATATATCGCCGATCCTTCATCGTCGCTGGGTCAAAATCCTGGAACTTCCTCTCTAACAGCACTGTGGGAGTACCTTCACCACACGGACTGCAGCGGTTCAAGAAGGCGGCTCACCACCACCTTCTCAAGGGCAATTAGGGATGGGCAATAAATGCTGGCTTTGCCAGCGACACCCACATCCCATAAAAACAAATTAAAAAAAACGTGCCTTTATATAGCACCTTAATGTAGTAAACCGTCTCAAGGCACTTCAAAGAAGCGTAATCAGACAAAATTTGACACTGAGTCACATAAGGAGATATTGGGACAGGCAACCAAAAGCTTGGTCAAAGAGGTAGGTTTTAAGGAGCATCTTGAAGGAGGAGAGAGACGGAGGGAATTCCAGAGCTTAGGCCCTAGGCAGCTGAAGGCACGGCAGCCATATGTGGAGCGAAGGAAATCGGGGATGCATAAGAGGGCAGAATTAGAGGAGCACAGATATCTCAGAGGGTTGTAGGGCTGGAGAAGGTAACAGAGATAGGGAGGGGCGAGGCCATGGAGGGATTCGAACATAAGGATTTGAATTTTAAAAACAAGGCATTGCTCAACCGGGAGCCAATGTAGGTCAGCAAGCACAAGGGTGATTGGTGAACGGGATTGGTGCAAGTTAGGACACGGCAGCAGAGGTTTGGATGAGCTGAAGTTAATAGAGGGTGGAAGTTGGGAGGATGGCCAAAAGAGCGTTGGAATCGTCGAGTCTAGAGGTAACAAAGCCATAGATGAGGGTTTCATCAGCAGATGGGCTGATGCAGGGGCAGAGTCTGCGATAACAGTCTGTGGAGGCATCTGCGCTACTGCTCTGTAACAGGTTGTTCAGCCTCCAACAACATCTCTCACTCTGGATTTCATTCTCCTTCTAAACTGGCTCTTGTACTGTATGGAACAACGGAGCATTGCAGGTGCAGCATCTTAATTTATGTGATTTTTAATTCATTCCATTCATATGAAAAGCATCACCTTTAATTTAACCCATGTTAGAATGGAACATCAGGTGCAGTGAGCCAAAGCTGACCTCCGAAGCACTGTGGTGAGTCGGTGAGCGACAGAACCTGCTTGTCAAACATTGTGCAGGGTGAATCACTCTGTCTCAGTAATAGGCTCCTCTCCACTGCCCTGTGCAGGGTGAATCACTCTGTCTCAGTAATAGGCTCCTCTCCACTGCACTGTGCAGGGTGAATCACTCCACCTCAGTAATAGGCTCCTCTCCACTGCACTGTGCAGGGTGAATCACTCCACCTCAGTAATAGGCTTCTTTCCACTGCACTGTGCAGGGTGAATCACTCCACCTCAGTAATAGGCTCCTCTCCACTGCACTGTGCAGGGTGAATCACTCCACCTCAGTAATAGGCTCCTCTCCACTGCACTGTGCAGGGTGAATCACTCCACCTCAGTAATAGGCTCCTCTCCACTGCACTGTGCAGGGTGAATCACTCCACCTCAGTAATAGGCTCCTCTCCACTGCACTGTGCAGGGTGAATCACTCCACCTCAGTAATAGGCTCCTCTCCACTGCCCTGTGCAGGGTGAATCACTCCGTCTCAGTAATAGGCTCTTATCCACTGCCCTGTGCAGGGTGAATCACTCCGTCACAGTAATAGGCTCCTCTCCACATCCCTGTGCAGGGTGAATCACTCTGTCTCAGTAATAGGCTCTTATCCACTGCCCTGTGCAGGGTGAATCACTCCACCTCAGTAATAGGCTCCTCTCCACATCCCTGTGCAGGGTGAATCACTCTGTCTCAGTAATAGACTCCTCTCCACTGCATTGTGATTGATGATGTTGGTAATTGAATGGAGAGGGTTTCTCGGAGAGGATGTTGGTAATTGAATGGAGAGGGTTTCTCGGAGAGGATGTTGGTAATTGAATGGAGAGAGTTTCTCGGGGATGTTGGTAATTGAATGGAGAGGGTTTCTCGGGGAGGATGTTGGTAATTGAATGGAGAGGGTTTCTCGGAGGATGTTGGTAATTGAATGGAGAGGGTTTCTCGGGATGTTGGTAATTGAATGGAGAGGGTTTCTCGGGGAGGATGTTGGTAATTGAATGGAGAGAGTTTCTCGGGGAGGATGTTGGTAATTGAATGGAGAGGGTTTCTCGGGAGGATGTTGGTAATTGAATGGAGAGGGTTTCTCGGGGAGGATGTTGGTAATTGAATGGAGAGAGTTTCTCGGGGAGGATGTTGGTAATTGAATGGAGAGAGTTTCTCGGGGAGGATGTTGGTAATTGAATGGAGAGAGTTTCTCGGAGGATGTTGGTAATTGAATGGAGAGAGTTTCTCGGGAGGATGTTGGTAATTGAATGGAGAGAGTTTCTCAGAGGATGTTGGTAATTGAATGGAGAGGGTTTCTCGGGAGGATGTTGGTAATTGAATGGAGAGAGTTTCTCGGAGGATGTTGGTAATTGAATGGAGAGAGTTTCTCGGGGATGTTGGTAATTGAATGGAGAGGGTTTCTCGGAGGATGTTGGTAATTGAATGGAGAGAGTTTCTCGGAGGATGTTGGTAATTGAATGGAGAGAGTTTCTCGGGATGTTGGTAATTGAATGGAGAGAGTTTCTCGGGATGTTGGTAATTGAATGGAGAGAGTTTCTCGGGATGTTGGTAATTGAATGGAGAGAGTTTCTCGGAGGATGTTGGTAATTGAATGGAGAGAGTTTCTCGGAGGATGTTGGTAATTGAATGGAGAGGGTTTCTCGGGGATGTTGGTAATTGAATGGAGAGAGTTTCTCGGGATGTTGGTAATTGAATGGAGAGAGTTTCTCGGGGATGTTGGTAATTGAATGGAGAGAGTTTCTCGGGATGTTGGTAATTGAATGGAGAGAGTTTCTCGGGATGTTGGTAATTGAATGGAGAGAGTTTCTCGGGGATGTTGGTAATTGAATGGAGAGAGTTTCTCGGGGATGTTGGTAATTGAATGGAGAGAGTTTCTCGGGGATGTTGGTAATTGAATGGAGAGGTTTCTCGGGGATGTTGGTAATTGAATGGAGAGAGTTTCTCGGGAGGATGTTGGTAATTGAATGGAGAGAGTTTCTCGGGAGGATGTTGGTAATTGAATGGAGAGAGTTTCTCGGGGATGTTGGTAATTGAATGGAGAGAGTTTCTCGGGATGTTGGTAATTGAATGGAGAGAGTTTCTCGGAGGATGTTGGTAATTGAATGGAGAGAGTTTCTCGGGAGGATGTTGGTAATTGAATGGAGAGAGTTTCTCGGAGGATGTTGGTAATTGAATGGAGAGAGTTTCTCGGGGATGTTGGTAATTGAATGGAGAGAGTTTCTCGGAGGATGTTGGTAATTGAATGGAGAGAGTTTCTCGGGAGGATGTTGGTAATTGAATGGAGAGAGTTTCTCGGGGATGTTGGTAATTGAATGGAGAGAGTTTCTCGGAGGATGTTGGTAATTGAATGGAGAGAGTTTCTCGGAGGATGTTGGTAATTGAATGGAGAGAGTTTCTCGGAGGATGTTGGTAATTGAATGGAGAGAGTTTCTCGGGGATGTTGGTAATTGAATGGAGAGAGTTTCTCGGGGATGTTGGTAATTGAATGGAGAGAGTTTCTCGGGGGATGTTGGTAATTGAATGGAGAGAGTTTCTCGGGATGTTGGTAATTGAATGGAGAGAGTTTCTCGGGATGTTGGTAATTGAATGGAGAGGAGTTTCTCGGGATGTTGGTAATTGAATGGAGAGGAGTTTCTCGGGGATGTTGGTAATTGAATGGAGAGTTGGATGTTGTAATTGAATGGAGAGTTTCTCGGCGATGTTGGTAATTGAATGGAGAGAGTTTCTCGGGATGTTGGTAATTGAATGGAGAGAGTTTCTCGGGGGATGTTGGTAATTGAATGGAGAGAGTTTCTCGGGATGTTGGTAATTGAATGGAGAGAGTTTCTCGGAGGATGTTGGTAATTGAATGGAGAGAGTTTCTCGGAGGATGTTGGTAATTGAATGGAGAGGTTTCTCGGGATGTTGGTAATTGAATGGAGAGGTTTCTCGGGATGTTGGTAATTGAATGGAGAGGGTTTCTCGGGATGTTGGTAATTGAATGGAGAGAGTTTCTCGGGGATGTTGGTAATTGAATGGAGAGGGTTTCTCGGGGATGTTGGTAATTGAATGGAGAGGGTTTCTCGGGAGGATGTTGGTAATTGAATGGAGAGAGTTTCTCGGGAGGATGTTGGTAATTGAATGGAGAGAGTTTCTCGGGAGGATGTGGTAATGAATGGAGAGGGTTTCTCGGGAGGATGTTGGTAATTGAATGGAGAGAGTTTCTCGGGGATGTTGGTAATTGAATGGAGAGAGTTTCTCGGGGGATGTTGGTAATTGAATGGAGAGAGTTTCTCGGGGAGATGTTGGTAATTGAATGGAGAGAGTTTCTCGGGAGATGTTGGTAATTGAATGGAGGGTTTCTCGGGATGTGGTAATTGTAATGGAGAGGGTTTCTCGGGGATGTTGGTAATTGGAATGGAGAGAGTTTCTCGGGAGGATGTTGGTAATTGAATGGAGAGAGTTTCTCGGGATGTTGGACTGAATGAGAGGGTTCTCAGGGGGATGTGGTAATTGAATGAGAGGGTTTCTCGGGATGTTGGTAATTGAATGGAGAGAGGTTTCTCGGGGATGTTGGTAATTGAATGGAGAGAGTTTCTCGGGATGTTGGTAATTGAATGGAGAGAGTTTTCTCGGAGGATGTTGGTAATTGAATGGAGGAGGTTCTCGGGGAGGGATGTTGGTAATTGAATGGAGAGAGTTTCTCGAGGATGTGGTAATTGAATGGAGAGAGTTTCTCGGGATGTTGGTAATTGAATGGAGAGAGTTTCTCGGGGAGGATGTTGGTAATTGAATGGAGAGGTTTCTCCGGAGGATTTCTCGGGATGTTGGTAATTGAATGGAGAGAGTTTCTCGGGGGATGTTGGTAATTGAATGGAGAGAGTTTCTCGGGGATGTTGGTAATTGAATGGAGAGGGTTTCTCGGGGGATGTTGGTAATTGAATGGAGAGAGTTTATCGGAGGATGTTGGTAATTGAATGGAGAGGTTTCTCGGGGGGATGTTGGTAATTGAATGGAGAGAGTTTCTCAGGGAGGATGTTGGTAATTGAATGGAGAGAGGTTTCTCGAGGATGTTGTAATTGAATGGAGAGAGTTTCTCGGAGGATGTTGGTAATTGAATGGAGAGAGTTTCTCGGGGATGTTGGTAATGAATGGAGAGGTTTCTCGGGATGTTGGTAATTGAATGGAGAGAGTTTCTCGGGAGGATGTTGGTAATTGAATGGAGAGAGTTTCTCGGGGAGGATGTTGGTAATTTGAATGGAGAGGTTTCTCGGGGATGTTGGTAATTGAATGGAGAGAGTATTCTCGGGGATGTTGGTATTGAATGGAGAGAGTTTCTCGGGTGTTGGTAATTGAATGGAGAGGGTTTCTCGGGGGATGTTGGTAATTGAATGGAGAGAGTTTCTCGGGGATGTTGGTAATTGAATGGAGAGAGTTTCTCGGGATGTTGGTAATTGAATGGAGAGAGTTTCTCGGGGATGTTGGTAATTGAATGGAGAGAGTTTCTCGGGGAGGATGTTGGTAATTGAATGGAGAGAGTTTCTCGGGGATGTTGGTAATTGAATGGAGAGAGTTTCTCGGAGGATGTTGGTAATTGAATGGAGAGAGTTTCTCGGGGATGTTGGTAATTGAATGGAGAGAGTTTCTCGGGGATGTTGGTAATTGAATGGAGAGAGTTTCTCGGGGATGTTGGTAATTGAATGGAGAGGGTTTCTCGGGATGTTGGTAATTGAATGGAGAGAGTTTCTCGGGGATGTTGGTAATTGAATGGAGAGAGTTTCTCGGGATGTTGGTAATTGAATGGAGAGAGTTTCTCGGGATGTTGGTAATTGAATGGAGAGAGTTTCTCGGGATGTTGGTAATTGAATGGAGAGAGTTTCTCGGGATGTTGGTAATTGAATGGAGAGAGTTTCTCGGAGGATGTTGGTAATTGAATGGAGAGAGTTTCTCGGGATGTTGGTAATTGAATGGAGAGAGTTTCTCGGGGATGTTGGTAATTGAATGGAGAGAGTTTCTCGGGATGTTGGTAATTGAATGGAGAGAGTTTCTCGGGATGTTGGTAATTGAATGGAGAGAGTTTCTCGGGATGTTGGTAATTGAATGGAGAGAGTTTCTCGGGGGATGTTGGTAATTGAATGGAGAGAGTTTCTCGGGAGGATGTTGGTAATTGAATGGAGAGAGTTTCTCGGGGGATGTTGGTAATTGAATGGAGAGAGTTTCTCGGGGATGTTGGTAATTGAATGGAGAGAGTTTCTCGGGGATGTTGGTAATTGAATGGAGAGAGTTTCTCGAGGATGTTGGTAATTGAATGGAGAGAGTTTCTCGGGATGTTGGTAATTGAATGGAGAGAGTTTCTCGGGATGTTGGTAATTGAATGGAGAGAGTTTCTCGGGGATGTTGGTAATTGAATGGAGAGAGTTTCTCGGGATGTTGGTAATTGAATGGAGAGAGTTTCTCGGGATGTTGGTAATTGAATGGAGAGGGTTTCTCGGGATGTTGGTAATTGAATGGAGAGAGTTTCTCGGGATGTTGGTAATTGAATGGAGAGGTTTCTCGGGATGTTGGTAATTGAATGGAGAGAGTTTCTCGGGAGGATGTTGGTAATTGAATGGAGAGGGTTTCTCGGAGGATGTTGGTAATTGAATGGAGAGAGTTTCTCGGAGGATGTTGGTAATTGAATGGAGAGAGTTTCTCGGGGGATGTTGGTAATTGAATGGAGAGAGTTTCTCGGGAGGATGTTGGTAATTGAATGGAGAGAGTTTCTCGGGATGTTGGTAATTGAATGGAGAGAGTTTCTCGGGGATGTTGGTAATTGAATGGAGAGAGTTTCTCGGGATGTTGGTAATTGAATGGAGAGAGTTTCTCGGGATGTTGGTAATTGAATGGAGAGAGTTTCTCGGGATGTTGGTAATTGAATGGAGAGAGTTTCTCGGGATGTTGGTAATTGAATGGAGAGAGTTTCTCGGAGGATGTTGGTAATTGAATGGAGAGAGTTTCTCGGGGATGTTGGTAATTGAATGGAGAGAGTTTCTCGGGGATGTTGGTAATTGAATGGAGAGAGTTTCTCGGGGATGTTGGTAATTGAATGGAGAGAGTTTCTCGGAGGATGTTGGTAATTGAATGGAGAGAGTTTCTCGGGGATGTGGTAATTGAATGGAGAGAGTTTCTCGGAGGATGTTGGTAATTGAATGGAGAGAGTTTCTCGGGGATGTTGGTAATTGAATGGAGAGGTTTCTCGGAGATGTTGGTAATTGAATGGAGAGAGTTTCTCGGGACTGTTGGTATTGAATGGAGAGGGTTTCTCGGGAGGATGTTGGTAATTGAATGGAGAGAGTTTCTCGGGATGTTGGTAATGAATGGAGGAGTTTCTCTGGATGTTGGTAATTGAAGAGAGAGTTTCTCGGGGGCTGTTGGTAATTGAATGGAGAGAGTTTCTCGGGGATGTTGGTAATTGAATGGAGAGAGTTTCTCGGGGATGTTGGTAATTGAATGGAGAGAGTTTCTCGGGGATGTTGGTATTGAATGGAGAGAGTTTCTCGGGGATGTTGGTAATTGAATGGAGAGGGTTTCTCGGGGATGTTGGTAATTGATGGAGAGAGTTTCTCGGGCTGTTGGTAATTGAATGGAGAGGGTTTCTGGGATGTTGGTAATTGAATGGAGAGGGTTTCTCGGGGATGTTGGTAATTGAATGGGAGAGGGTTTCTCGGGATGTTGGTAATTGAATGGAGAGAGTTTCTCGGGGGATGTTGGTAATTGAATGGAGGAGAGTTTCTCGGGGGGATGTTGGTAATTGAATGGAGAGAGTTTCTCGGGGATGTTGGTAATTGAATGGAGAGAGTTTCTCGGGGATGTTGGTAATTGAATGGAGAGAGTTTCTCGGGATGTTGGTAATTGAATGGAGAGGTTTCTCGGTTGGTAATTGAATGGAGAGAGTTTCTCGGGATGTTGGTAATTGAATGGAGAGAGTTTCTCGGGGGATGTTGGTAATTGAATGGAGAGAGTTTCTCGGGAGGATGTTGGTAATTGAATGGAGAGAGTTTCTCGGGGGATGTTGGTAATTGAATGGAGAGAGTTCTCGGGGAGGATGTTGGTAATTGAATGGAGAGAGTTTCTCGGGATTTGGTAATTGAATGGAGAGAGTTTCTCGGGGAGTTGGTAATTGAATGGAGAGAGTTTCTCGGGATGTTGGTAATTGAATGGAGAGAGGTTTCTCGGAGATGTTGGTAATTGAATGGAGAGAGTTTCTCGGGATGTTGGTAATTGAATGGAGAGAGTTTCTCGGGATGTTGGTAATTGAATGGAGAGAGTTTCTCGGGATGTTGGTAATTGAATGGAGAGAGTTTCTCGGAGGATGTTGGTAATTGAATGGAGAGAGTTTCTCGGGGATGTTGGTAATTGAATGGAGAGAGTTTCTCGGGGATGTTGGTAATTGAATGGAGAGAGTTTTCTCGGGGATGTTGGTAATTGAATGGAGAGAGTTTCTCGGGGATGTTGGTAATTGAATGGAGAGAGTTTCTCGGGGATGTTGGTAATTGAATGGAGAGAGTTTCTCGGGAGGATGTTGGTAATTGAATGGAGAGAGTTTCTCGGGATGTTGGTAATTGAATGGAGAGAGTTTCTCGGGATGTTGGTAATTGAATGGAGAGAGTTTCTCGGGGATGTTGGTAATTGAATGGAGAGAGTTTTCTCGGGAGTTGTTGGTAATTGAATGGAGAGGGTTTCTCGGGAGGATGTTGGTAATTGAATGGAGAGAGTTTCTCGGGGAGGATGTTGGTAATTGAATGGAGAGAGTTTCTCGGGATGTTGGTAATTGAATGGAGAGAGGTTTCTCGGGAGGATGTTGGTAATTGAATGGAGAGAGTTTCTCGGGGAGGATGTTGGTAATTGAATGGAGAGAGTTTTCTCGGGGATGTTGGTAATTGAATGGAGAGAGTTTCTCGGGAGGATGTGGTAATTGAATGGAGAGAGTTTCTCGGAGGATGTTGGTAATTGAATGGAGAGAGTTTCTCGGATTGTAATTGAATGGAGAAGGGTTTTCGGGGATGTTGGTAATTGAATGGAGAGGTTTCTCGGGGATGTTGGTAATTGAATGGAGAGAGTTTCTCGGGGATGTTGGTAATTGAATGGAGAGGTTTCTCGGGATGTTGGTAATTGAATGGAGAGAGTTTCTCGGAGGATGTTGGTAATTGAATGGAGAGAGTTTCTCGGGATGTTGGTAATTGAATGGAGAGAGTTTCTCGGGAGGATGTTGGTAATTGAATGGAGAGAGTTTCTCGGGAGGATGTTGGTAATTGAATGAGAGAGTTTCTCGGGAGATGTTGGTAATTGAATGGAGAGGTTTCTCGGGAGGATGTTGGTAATTGAATGGAGAGAGTTTCTCGGGGATGTTGGTAATTGAATGGAGAGAGTTTCTCGGGATGTTGGTAATTGAATGGAGAGAGTTTCTCGGGAGGATGTTGGTAATTGAATGGAGAGAGTTTCTCGGGGGATGTTGGTAATTGAATGGAGAGAGTTTCTCGGGATGTTGGTAATTGAATGGAGAGAGTTTCTCGGGATGTTGGTAATTGAATGGAGAGAGTTTCTCGGGATGTTGGTAATTGAATGGAGAGAGTTTCTCGGGATGTTGGTAATTGAATGGAGAGAGTTTCTCGGGGATGTTGGTAATTGAATGGAGAGAGTTTCTCGGGATGTTGGTAATTGAATGGAGAGAGTTTCTCGGGGATGTTGGTAATTGAATGGAGAGAGTTTCTCGGGATGTTGGTAATTGAATGGAGAGAGTTTCTCGGGATGTTGGTAATTGAATGGAGAGAGTTTCTCGGGGATGTTGGTAATTGAATGGAGAGAGTTTCTCGGAGGATGTTGGTAATTGAATGGAGAGAGTTTCTCGGAGGATGTTGGTAATTGAATGGAGAGAGTTTCTCGGGAGGATGTTGGTATTGAATGGAGAGGAGTTTCTCGGAGGATGTTGGTAATTGAATGGAGAGAGTTTCTCGGGGAGGATGTTGGTAATTGAATGGAGAGAGTTTCTCGGAGGATGTTGGTAATTGAATGGAGAGAGTTTCTCGGGATGTTGGTAATTGAATGGAGAGAGTTTCTCGGGGAGGATGTTGGTAATTGAATGGAGAGAGTTTTCTCGGGAGATGTTGGTAATTGAATGGAGAGAGTTTCTCGGAGGATGTTGGTAATTGAATGGAGAGGGTTTCTCGGAGGATGTTGGTAATTGAATGGAGAGAGTTTCTCGGGATGTTGGTAATTGAATGGAGAGAGTTTCTCGGGATGTTGGTAATTGAATGGAGAGAGTTTCTCGGGGATGTTGGTAATTGAATGGAGAGAGTTTCTCGGAGGATGTTGGTAATTGAATGGAGAGAGTTTCTCGGAGGATGTTGGTAATTGAATGGAGAGAGTTTCTCGGGATGTTGGTAATTGAATGGAGAGAGTTTCTCGGGATGTTGGTAATTGAATGGAGAGAGTTTCTCGGAGGATGTTGGTAATTGAATGGAGAGGGTTTCTCGGGAGGATGTTGGTAATTGAATGGAGAGAGTTTCTCGGGGATGTTGGTAATTGAATGGAGAGAGTTTCTCGGGGGATGTTGGTAATTGAATGGAGAGGGTTTCTCGGGGATGTTGGTAATTGAATGGAGAGAGTTTCTCGGGATGTTGGTAATTGAATGGAGAGGGTTTCTCGGGAGATGTTGGTAATTGAATGGAGAGAGTTTCTCGGAGGATGTTGGTAATTGAATGGAGAGAGTTTCTCGGGGATGTTGGTAATTGAATGGAGAGAGTTTCTCGGGATGTTGGTAATTGAATGGAGAGAGTTTCTCGGGAGGATGTTGGTAATTGAATGGAGAGAGTTTCTCGGAGGATGTTGGTAATTGAATGGAGAGAGTTTCTCGGGGATGTTGGTAATTGAATGGAGAGAGTTTCTCGGGAGGATGTTGGTAATTGAATGGAGAGGGTTTCTCGGGGGATGTTGGTAATTGAATGGAGAGAGTTTCTCGGGGATGTTGGTAATTGAATGGAGAGAGTTTCTCGGGGATGTTGGTAATTGAATGGAGAGAGTTTCTCGGGGATGTTGGTAATTGAATGGAGAGAGTTTCTCGGAGGATGTTGGTAATTGAATGGAGAGAGTTTCTCGGGAGGATGTTGGTAATTGAATGGAGAGAGTTTCTCGGGAGGATGTTGGTAATTGAATGGAGAGAGTTTCTCGGGGAGATGTTGGTAATTGAATGGAGAGGGTTTCTCGGGGATGTTGGTAATTGAATGGAGAGAGTTTCTCGGGGAGGATGTTGGTAATTGAATGGAGAGAGTTTCTCGGGGAGGATGTTGGTAATTGAATGGAGAGAGTTTCTCGGGGATGTTGGTAATTGAATGGAGAGAGTTTCTCGGGATGTTGGTAATTGAATGGAGAGGGTTTCTCGGGGAGGATGTTGGTAATTGAATGGAGAGAGTTTCTCGGGGAGGATGTTGGTAATTGAATGGAGAGAGTTTCTCGGGGAGGATGTTGGTAATTGAATGGAGAGAGTTTCTCGGGGAGGATGTTGGTAATTGAATGGAGAGAGTTTCTCAGGGAGGATGTTGGTAATTGAATGGAGAGGGTTTCTCAGGGAGGATGTTGGTAATTGAATGGAGAGAGTTTCTCGGGGAGGATGTTGGTAATTGAATGGAGAGAGTTTCTCGGGGATGTTGGTAATTGAATGGAGAGAGTTTCTCGGAGGATGTTGGTAATTGAATGGAGAGAGTTTCTCGGGATGTTGGTAATTGAATGGAGAGAGTTTCTCGGGATGTTGGTAATTGAATGGAGAGAGTTTCTCGGGATGTTGGTAATTGAATGGAGAGAGTTTCTCGGGATGTTGGTAATTGAATGGAGAGAGTTTCTCGGGATGTTGGTAATTGAATGGAGAGAGTTTCTCGGGGATGTTGGTAATTGAATGGAGAGAGTTTCTCGGGATGTTGGTAATTGAATGGAGAGAGTTTCTCGGGATGTTGGTAATTGAATGGAGAGAGTTTCTCGGGATGTTGGTAATTGAATGGAGAGAGTTTCTCGGGATGTTGGTAATTGAATGGAGAGAGTTTCTCGGGATGTTGGTAATTGAATGGAGAGAGTTTCTCGGGGATGTTGGTAATTGAATGGAGAGAGTTTCTCGGGATGTTGGTAATTGAATGGAGAGGGTTTCTCGGGATGTTGGTAATTGAATGGAGAGAGTTTCTCGGGATGTTGGTAATTGAATGGAGAGAGTTTCTCGAGGATGTTGGTAATTGAATGGAGAGAGTTTCTCGGAGGATGTTGGTAATTGAATGGAGAGAGTTTCTCGGGGATGTTGGTAATTGAATGGAGAGAGTTTCTCGGAGGATGTTGGTAATTGAATGGAGAGGGTTTCTCGGGAGGATGTTGGTAATTGAATGGAGAGAGTTTCTCGGAGGATGTTGGTAATTGAATGGAGAGAGTTTCTCGGGATGTTGGTAATTGAATGGAGAGGGTTTCTCGGGATGTTGGTAATTGAATGGAGAGAGTTTCTCGGAGATGTTGGTAATTGAATGGGAGAGAGTTTCTCGGGATGTTGGTAATTGAATGGAGAGAGTTTCTCGGGATGTTGGTAATTGAATGGAGAGAGTTTCTCGGGATGTTGGTAATTGAATGGAGAGAGTTTCTCGGAGGATGTTGGTAATTGAATGGAGAGAGTTTCTCGGGATGTTGGTAATTGAATGGAGAGAGTTTCTCGGGATGTTGGTAATTGAATGGAGAGGGTTTCTCGGGGATGTTGGTAATTGAATGGAGAGGGTTTCTCGGAGGATGTTGGTAATTGAATGGAGAGAGTTTCTCAGAGATGTTGGTAATTGAATGGAGAGAGTTTCTTCGGGATGTTGGTAATTGAATGGAGAGAGTTTCTCGGGGATGTTGGTATTGAATGGAGAGAGTTTCTCGGGATGTTGGTAATTGAATGGAGAGAGTTTCTCAGAGATGTTGGTAATTGAATGGAGAGAGTTTCTCGGGATGTTGGTAATTGAATGGAGAGAGTTTCTCGGGGATGTTGGTAATTGAATGGAGAGAGTTTCTCGGAGGATGTTGGTAATTGAATGGAGAGAGTTTCTCGGGATGTTGGTAATTGAATGGAGAGAGTTTCTCGGGATGTTGGTAATTGAATGGAGAGAGTTTCTCGGGATGTTGGTAATTGAATGGAGAGAGTTTCTCGGGATGTTGGTAATTGAATGGAGAGGGTTTCTCGGGATGTTGGTAATTGAATGGAGAGAGTTTCTCGGAGGATGTTGGTAATTGAATGGAGAGAGTTTCTCGGGATGTTGGTAATTGAATGGAGAGAGGTTTCTCGAGGATGTTGGTAATTGAATGGAGAGGTTTCTCGGAGGATGTTGGTAATTGAATGGAGAGAGTTTCTCGGGATGTTGGTAATTGAATGGAGAGGAGTTTCTCGGGATGTTGGTAATTGAATGGAGAGAGTTTCTCGGAGGATGTTGGTAATTGAATGGAGAGAGTTTCTCGGGGGGATGTTGGTAATTGAATGGAGAGAGTTTCTCGGGATGTTGGTAATTGAATGGAGAGAGTTTCTCGGGATGTTGGTAATTGAATGGAGAGAGTTTCTCGGAGGATGTTGGTAATTGAATGGAGAGAGTTTCTCGGAGGATGTTGGTAATTGAATGGAGAGAGTTTCTCGGGGATGTTGGTAATTGAATGGAGAGAGTTTCTCGGGATGTTGGTAATTGAATGGAGAGAGTTTCTCAGGAGGATGTTGGTAATTGAATGGAGAGAGTTTCTCGGGATGTTGGTAATTGAATGGAGAGGGTTTCTCGGGGAGGATGTTGGTAATTGAATGGAGAGAGTTTCTCGGGATGTTGGTAATTGAATGGAGAGAGTTTCTCGGAGGATGTTGGTAATTGAATGGAGAGAGTTTCTCGGGGATGTTGGTAATTGAATGGAGAGAGTTTCTCGGAGGATGTTGGTAATTGAATGGAGAGAGTTTCTCGGGGATGTTGGTAATTGAATGGAGAGAGTTTCTCGGGATGTGAAATTGAATGGAGAGAGTTTCTCGGGGATGTTGGTAATTGAATGGAGAGAGTATCTCGGGAGTTGGTAATTGAATGGAGAGAGTTTCTCGGGATGTTGGTAATTGAAAGGAGGAGAGTTTCTCGGGATGTTGGTAATTGAATGGAGAGAGTTTCTCGGGATGTTGGTAATTGAATGGAGAGAGTTTCTCGGGGATGTTGGTAATTGAATGGAGAGAGTTTCTCGGGGATGTTGGTAATTGAATGGAGAGAGTTTCTCGGGAGGATGTTGGTAATTGAATGGAGAGAGTTTCTCGGAGGATGTTGGTATTGAATGGAGAGAGTTTCTCGGTGATGTTGGTAATTGAATGGAGAGAGTTTCTCGGAGGATGTTGGTAATTGAATGGAGAGGGTTTCTCGGGGATGTTGGTAATTGAATGGAGAGAGTTTCTCGGAGATGTTGGTAATTGAATGGAGAGGGTTTCTCAGGATGTTGGTAATTGAATGGAGAGGTTTCTCAGGGATGTTGGTAATTGAATGGAGAGAGTTTCTCGGGATGTTGGTAATTGAATGGAGAGAGTTTCTCGGGATGTTGGTAATTGAATGGAGAGAGTTTCTCGGGGATGTTGGTAATTGAATGGAGAGAGTTTCTCGGGATGTTGGTAATTGAATGGAGAGAGTTTCTCGGAGATGTTGGTAATTGAATGGAGAGAGTTTCTCGGAGATGTTGGTAATTGAATGGAGAGAGTTTCTCAGAGATGTTGGTAATTGAATGGAGAGAGTTTCTCGGGGATGTTGGTAATTGAATGGAGAGAGTTTCTCGGGATGTTGGTAATTGAATGGAGAGGGTTTCTCGGGAGGATGTTGGTAATTGAATGGAGAGAGTTTCTCGGGGATGTTGGTAATTGAATGGAGAGAGTTTCTCGGGATGTTGGTAATTGAATGGAGAGGGTTTCTCGGGATGTTGGTAATTGAATGGAGAGGGTTTCTCGGGATGTTGGTAATTGAATGGAGAGGGTTTCTCGGGGATGTTGGTAATTGAATGGAGAGGGTTTCTCGGGATGTTGGTAATTGAATGGAGAGGGTTTCTCGGGGATGTTGGTAATTGAATGGAGAGAGTTTCTCGGGATGTTGGTAATTGAATGGAGAGGGTTTCTCGGGATGTTGGTAATTGAATGGAGAGGGTTTCTCGGGATGTTGGTAATTGAATGGAGAGAGTTTCTCGGGATGTTGGTAATTGAATGGAGAGAGTTTCTCAGGATGTTGGTAATTGAATGGAGAGAGTTTCTCGGGGATGTTGGTAATTGAATGGAGAGAGTTTCTCGGGGATGTTGGTAATTGAATGGAGAGAGTTTCTCGGGGATGTGGTAATGAATGGAGAGAGTTTCTCGGGATGTTGGTAATTGAATGGAGAGAGTTTCTCGGGGGATGTTGGTAATTGAATGGAGAGAGTTTCTCGGGATGTTGGTAATTGAATGGAGAGAGTTTCTCGGAGGATGTTGGTAATTGAATGGAGAGGTTTCTCGGGATGTTGGTAATTGAATGGAGAGAGTTCTCGGGAGGATGTTGGTAATTGAATGGAGAGAGTTTCTCGGGGATGTTGGTAATTGAATGGAGAGAGTTTCTCGGAGGATGTTGGTAATTGAATGGAGAGAGTTTCTCGGGATGTTGGTAATTGAATGGAGAGAGTTTCTCGGGATGTTGGTAATTGAATGGAGAGAGTTTCTCGGGGATGTTGGTAATTGAATGGAGAGAGTTTCTCGGAGGATGTTGGTAATTGAATGGAGAGGGTTTCTCGGGGATGTTGGTAATTGAATGGAGAGAGTTTCTCGGGATGTTGGTAATTGAATGGAGAGAGTTTCTCGGGGATGTTGGTAATTGAATGGAGAGGGTTTCTCGGGGATGTTGGTAATTGAATGGAGAGAGTTTCTCGGGATGTTGGTAATTGAATGGAGAGAGTTTCTCGAGGATGTTGGTAATTGAATGGAGAGAGTTTCTCGGAGGATGTTGGTAATTGAATGGAGAGAGTTTCTCGGGGATGTTGGTAATTGAATGGAGAGGGTTTCTCGGAGGATGTTGGTAATTGAATGGAGAGAGTTTCTCGGATGTTGGTAATTGAATGGAGAGGTTTCTCGGGGATGTTGGTAATTGAATGGAGAGAGTTTCTCGGAGGATGTTGGTAATTGAATGGAGAGAGTTTCTCGGGGATGTTGGTAATTGAATGGAGAGAGTTTCTCGGGATGTTGGTAATTGAATGGAGAGAGTTTCTCGGGATGTTGGTAATTGAATGGAGAGGGTTTCTCGGAGGATGTTGGTAATTGAATGGAGAGAGTTTCTCGGGATGTTGGTAATTGAATGGAGAGAGTTTCTCGGGGATGTTGGTAATTGAATGGAGAGAGTTTCTCGGGATGTTGGTAATTGAATGGAGAGAGTTTCTCGGAGGATGTTGGTAATTGAATGGAGAGAGTTTCTCGGAGGATGTTGGTAATTGAATGGAGAGAGTTTCTCGGGGATGTTGGTAATTGAATGGAGAGGGTTTCTCGGAGGATGTTGGTAATTGAATGGAGAGAGGTTTCTCGGGAGGATGTTGGTAATTGAATGGAGAGAGTTTCTCGGGAGATGTTGGTAATTGAATGGAGAGAGTTTCTCAGGGATGTTGGTAATTGAATGGAGAGGTTTCTCGGAGGATGTTGGTAATTGAATGGAGAGAGTTTCTCGGGGATGTTGGTAATTGAATGGAGAGAGTTTCTCGGGGATGTTGGTAATTGAATGGAGAGAGTTTCTCGGGGATGTTGGTAATTGAATGGAGAGAGTTTCTCGGGGATGTTGGTAATTGAATGGAGAGGGTTTCTCGGGAGATGTTGGTAATTGAATGGAGAGAGTTTCTCGGAGGATGTTGGTAATTGAATGGAGAGAGTTTCTCGGGATGTTGGTAATTGAATGGAGAGGGTTTCTCGGGATGTTGGTAATTGAATGGAGAGAGTTTCTCGGAGGATGTTGGTAATTGAATGGAGAGAGTTTCTCGGGAGGATGTTGGTAATTGAATGGAGAGAGTTTCTCGGAGATGTTGGTAATTGAATGGAGAGGTTTCTCAGGATGTTGGTAATTGAATGGAGAGAGTTTCTCGGGGAGGATGTTGGTAATTGAATGGAGAGAGTTTCTCGGAGGATGTTGGTAATTGAATGGAGAGAGTTTCTCGGGGATGTTGGTAATTGAATGGAGAGAGTTTCTCGGAGGATGTTGGTAATTGAATGGAGAGGGTTTCTCGGGGATGTTGGTAATTGAATGGAGAGGGTTTCTCGGGAGGATGTTGGTAATTGAATGGAGAGAGTTTCTCGGAGGATGTTGGTAATTGAATGGAGAGAGTTTCTCGGGATGTTGGTAATTGAATGGAGAGAGTTTCTCGGGGAGGATGGTAATTGAATGGAGAGAGTTTCTCGGGGATGTTGGTAATTGAATTGAGAGAGTTTCTCGGGGATGTTGGTAATTGAATGGAGAGAGTTTTCTCGGAGATGTTGGTAATTGAATGGAGAGGTTTCTCGGGATGTTGGTAATTGAAATGGAGAGAGTTTCTCGGGATGTTGGTAATTGATGGAGAGGGTTTCTCGGGATGTTGGTAATTGAATGGAGAGAGTTTCTCGGTGATGTTGGTAATTGAATGGAGAGAGGTTTCTCGGAGGGATTTGGTAATTGATGGGAGAGAGTTTCTCGGGATGTTGGTAATTGAATGGAGAGGGTTTCTCGGGGATGTTGGTAATTGAATGGAGAGAGTTTCTCGGGATGTTGGTAATTGAATGGAGAGAGTTTCTCGGGGAGGATGTTGGTAATGTGAATGGAGAGAGTTCTCGGGATGTTTGGTAATTGAATGGGAGAGTTTCTCGGGGGATGTTGGTAATTGAATGGAGAGAGTTTCTCGGGGAGATTTGGGTAATTGAATGGAGAGGGTTTTCTCGGGATGTTGGTAATTGAAATGGAGAGAGTTTCTCGGGATGTTGGTAATTGAATGGAGAGGGTTTCTCGGGATGTTGGTAATTGAATGGAGAGAGTTTCTCGGAGGATGTTGGTAATTGAATGGAGAGAGTTTCTCGGGGAGGATGTTGGTAATTGAATGGAGAGGGTTTCTCGGAGGATGTTGGTAATTGAATGGAGAGAGTTTCTCGGGGAGGATGTTGGTAATTGAATGGAGAGAGTTTCTCGGAGGATGTTGGTAATTGAATGGAGAGGGTTTCTCGGAGGATGTTGGTAATTGAATGGAGAGAGTTTCTCGGAGGATGTTGGTAATTGAATGGAGAGGGTTTCTCGGAGGATGTTGGTAATTGAATGGAGAGAGTTTCTCGGGGAGGATGTTGGTAATTGAATGGAGAGAGTTTCTCGGAGGATGTTGGTAATTGAATGGAGAGGGTTTCTCGGGATGTTGGTAATTGAATGGAGAGAGTTTCTCGGGGAGGATGTTGGTAATTGAATGGAGAGAGTTTCTCGGGGGATGTTGGTAATTGAATGGAGAGGGTTTCTCGGGGATGTTGGTAATTGAATGGAGAGAGTTTCTCGGGGATGTTGGTAATTGAATGGAGAGAGTTTCTCGGGGATGTTGGTAATTGAATGGAGAGAGTTTCTCGGGGATGTTGGTAATTGAATGGAGAGAGTTTCTCGGGGATGTTGGTAATTGAATGGAGAGAGTTTCTCGGGGATGTTGGTAATTGAATGGAGAGAGTTTCTCGGGATGTTGGTAATTGAATGGAGAGAGTTTCTCGGGGATGTTGGTAATTGAATGGAGAGGGTTTCTCGGGGATGTTGGTAATTGAATGGAGAGAGTTTCTCGGGATGTTGGTAATTGAATGGAGAGAGTTTCTCGGGGATGTTGGTAATTGAATGGAGAGAGTTTCTCGGGATGTTGGTATTGAATGGAGAGAGGTTTCTCGGGATGTTGGTAATTGAATGGAGAGGGTTTCTCGGGGGATGTTGGTAATTGAATGGAGAGAGTTTCTCGGGATGTTGGTAATTGAATGGAGAGAGTTTCTCGGGGATGTTGGTAATTGAATGGAGAGGTTTCTCGGGATGTTGGTAATTGAATGGAGAGAGTTTCTCGGGATGTTGGTAATTGAATGGAGAGAGTTTCTCGGGGATGTTGGTAATTGAATGGAGAGGGTTTCTCGGGATGTTGGTAATTGAATGGAGAGGGTTTCTCGGGGAGGATGTTGGTAATTGAATGGAGAGAGTTTCTCGGGGGATGTTGGTAATTGAATGGAGAGGGTTTCTCGGGGATGTTGGTAATTGAATGGAGAGAGTTTCTCGGGATGTTGGTAATTGAATGGAGAGAGTTTCTCGGGAGGATGTTGGTAATTGAATGGAGAGAGTTTCTCGGGAGGATGTTGGTAATTGAATGGAGAGAGTTTCTCGGGAGGATGTTGGTAATTGAATGGAGAGAGTTTCTCGGAGGATGTTGGTAATTGAATGGAGAGAGTTTCTCGGGGATGTTGGTAATTGAATGGAGAGAGTTTCTCGGGGGATGTTGGTAATTGAATGGAGAGGGTTTCTCGGGATGTTGGTAATTGAATGGAGAGAGTTCTCGGGATGTTGGTAATTGAATGGAGAGAGTTTCTCGGGGATGTTGGTAATTGAATGGAGAGAGTTTCTCGGGATGTTGGTAATTGAATGGAGAGAGTTTCTCGGGATGTTGGTAATTGAATGGAGAGAGTTTCTCGGGATGTTGGTAATTGAATGGAGAGAGTTTCTCGGGATGTTGGTAATTGAATGGAGAGAGTTTCTCGGAGGATGTTGGTAATTGAATGGAGAGAGTTTCTCGGAGGATGTTGGTAATTGAATGGAGAGAGTTTCTCGGGGAGGATGTTGGTAATTGAATGGAGAGAGTTTCTCGGAGGATGTTGGTAATTGAATGGAGAGGGTTTCTCGGGGATGTTGGTAATTGAATGGAGAGAGTTTCTCGGGGATGTTGGTAATTGAATGGAGAGAGTTTCTCGGGAGGATGTTGGTAATTGAATGGAGAGAGTTTCTCGGGGATGTTGGTAATTGAATGGAGAGGGTTTCTCGGGGATGTTGGTAATTGAATGGAGAGAGTTTCTCGGGGATGTTGGTAATTGAATGGAGAGAGTTTCTCGGGGATGTTGGTAATTGAATGGAGAGAGTTTCTCGGGGATGTTGGTAATTGAATGGAGAGAGTTTCTCGGGGATGTTGGTAATTGAATGGAGAGAGTTTCTCGGGGATGTTGGTAATTGAATGGAGAGAGTTTCTCGGGATGTTGGTAATTGAATGGAGAGAGTTTCTCGGGATGTTGGTAATTGAATGGAGAGAGTTTCTCGGGATGTTGGTAATTGAATGGAGAGAGTTTCTCGGGGATGTTGGTAATTGAATGGAGAGAGTTTCTCGGGATGTTGGTAATTGAATGGAGAGAGTTTCTCGGGGATGTTGGTAATTGAATGGAGAGAGTTTCTCGGGGATGTTGGTAATTGAATGGAGAGAGTTTCTCGGGGATGTTGGTAATTGAATGGAGAGAGTTTCTCGGAGGATGTTGGTAATTGAATGGAGAGAGTTTCTCGGGAGGATGTTGGTAATTGAATGGAGAGAGTTTCTCGGAGGATGTTGGTAATTGAATGGAGAGAGTTTCTCGGGATGTTGGTAATTGAATGGAAGAGTTTCTCGGAGGATGTTGGTAATTGAATGGAGAGAGGTTTCTCGGGATGTTGGTAATTGAATGGAGAGAGTTTCTCGGAGGATGTTGGTAATTGAATGGAGAGAGTTTCTCGGGATGTTGGTAATTGAATGGAGAGAGTTTCTCGGGGATGTTGGTAATTGAATGGAGAGAGGTTTCTCGGAGGATGTTGGTAATTGAATGGAGAGGTTTCTCGGGATGTTGGTAATTGAATGGAGAGAGTTTCTCGGAGGATGTTGGTAATTGAATGGAGAGAGTTTCTCGGGAGGATGTTGGTAATTGAATGGAGAGGAGTTTCTCGGGAGGATGTTGGTAATTGAATGGAGAGAGTTTCTCGGGAGGATGTTGGTAATTGAATGGAGAGAGTTTCTCGGAGGATGTTGGTAATTGAATGGAGAGAGTTTCTCGGGGATGTTGGTAATTGAATGGAGAGAGTTTCTCGGGGGATGTTGGTAATTGAATGGAGAGAGTTTCTCGGGGATGTTGGTAATTGAATGGAGAGAGTTTCTCGGAGGATGTTGGTAATTGAATGGAGAGAGTTTCTCGGGGATGTTGGTAATTGAATGGAGAGAGTTTCTCGGAGATGTTGGTAATTGAATGGAGAGAGTTTCTCGGGATGTTGGTAATTGAATGGAGAGAGTTTCTCGGGGATGTTGGTAATTGAATGGAGAGAGTTTCTCGGGGATGTTGGTAATTGAATGGAGAGGGTTTCTCGGGATGTTGGTAATTGAATGGAGAGAGGTTTCTCGGGAGGATGTTGGTAATTGAATGGAGAGAGTTTCTCGGGGGATGTTGGTAATTGAATGGAGAGAGTTTCTCGGGGGATGTTGGTAATTGAATGGAGAGAGTTTCTCGGAGGATGTTGGTAATTGAATGGAGAGAGTTTCTCGGGGAGGATGTTGGTAATTGAATGGAGAGAGTTTCTCGGGGGATGTTGGTAATTGAATGGAGAGAGTTTCTCGGGGGATGTTGGTAATTGAATGGAGAGAGTTTCTCGGGGGATGTTGGTAATTGAATGGAGAGAGTTTCTCGGGGAGGATGTTGGTAATTGAATGGAGAGAGTTTCTCGGGATGTTGGTAATTGAATGGAGAGGGTTTCTCAGGGAGGATGTTGGTAATTGAATGGAGAGAGTTTCTCGGAGGATGTTGGTAATTGAATGGAGAGAGTTTCTCGGGATGTTGGTAATTGAATGGAGAGAGTTTCTCGGGGAGGATGTTGGTAATTGAATGGAGAGGGTTTCTCAGGGAGGATGTTGGTAATTGAATGGAGAGAGTTTCTCGGAGGATGTTGGTAATTGAATGGAGAGAGTTTCTCGGGGAGGATGTTGGTAATTGAATGGAGAGAGTTTCTCAGAGGATGTTGGTAATTGAATGGAGAGAGTTTCTCGGGGAGGATGTTGGTAATTGAATGGAGAGGGTTTCTCGGGGAGGATGTTGGTAATTGAATGGAGAGAGTTTCTCGGGGGATGTTGGTAATTGAATGGAGAGAGTTTCTCGAGGATGTTGGTAATTGAATGGAGAGAGTTTCTCGGGGAGGATGTTGGTAATTGAATGGAGAGAGTTTCTCGGAGGATGTTGGTAATTGAATGGAGAGAGTTTCTCGGAGGATGTTGGTAATTGAATGGAGAGAGTTTCTCGGAGGATGTTGGTAATTGAATGGAGAGAGTTTCTCGGGATGTTGGTAATTGAATGGAGAGAGTTTCTCGGGGAGGATGTTGGTAATTGAATGGAGAGAGTTTCTCGGGATGTTGGTAATTGAATGGAGAGAGTTTCTCGGGGGATGTTGGTAATTGAATGGAGAGGGTTTCTCGGGAGGATGTTGGTAATTGAATGGAGAGAGTTTCTCGGGATGTTGGTAATTGAATGGAGAGAGTTTCTCGGGGAGGATGTTGGTAATTGAATGGAGAGAGTTTCTCGGGAGGATGTTGGTAATTGAATGGAGAGGGTTTCTCGGGGAGGATGTTGGTAATTGAATGGAGAGAGTTTCTCGGGGAGGATGTTGGTAATTGAATGGAGAGAGTTTCTCGGAGGATGTTGGTAATTGAATGGAGAGGGTTTCTCGGGAGGATGTTGGTAATTGAATGGAGAGGGTTTCTCGGGAGGATGTTGGTAATTGAATGGAGAGAGTTTCTCGGGAGGATGTTGGTAATTGAATGGAGAGAGTTTCTCGGAGGATGTTGGTAATTGAATGGAGAGGGTTTCTCGGGAGGATGTTGGTAATTGAATGGAGAGAGTTTCTCGGAGGATGTTGGTAATTGAATGGAGAGAGTTTCTCGGAGGATGTTGGTAATTGAATGGAGAGGGTTTCTCGGGAGGATGTTGGTAATTGAATGGAGAGAGTTTCTCGGGGGATGTTGGTAATTGAATGGAGAGAGTTTCTCGGGAGGATGTTGGTAATTGAATGGAGAGAGTTTCTCGGAGGATGTTGGTAATTGAATGGAGAGAGTTTCTCGGGGATGTTGGTAATTGAATGGAGAGAGTTTCTCGGGAGGATGTTGGTAATTGAATGGAGAGAGTTTCTCGGGAGGATGTTGGTAATTGAATGGAGAGAGTTTCTCGGGGAGATGTTGGTAATTGAATGGAGAGAGTTTCTCGGGGATGTTGGTAATTGAATGGAGAGAGTTTCTCGGGGAGATGTTGGTAATTGAATGGAGAGAGTTTCTCGGGGAGGATGTTGGTAATTGAATGGAGAGAGTTTCTCGGGAGGATGTTGGTAATTGAATGGAGAGAGTTTCTCGGGAGGATGTTGGTAATTGAATGGAGAGAGTTTCTCGGGGATGTTGGTAATTGAATGGAGAGAGTTTCTCGGGGGATGTTGGTAATTGAATGGAGAGGGTTTCTCGGGGAGGATGTTGGTAATTGAATGGAGAGAGTTTCTCGGGGATGTTGGTAATTGAATGGAGAGGGTTTCTCGGGGAGGATGTTGGTAATTGAATGGAGAGAGTTTCTCGGGAGGATGTTGGTAATTGAATGGAGAGAGTTTCTCGGAGGATGTTGGTAATTGAATGGAGAGGGTTTCTCGGGAGGATGTTGGTAATTGAATGGAGAGAGTTTCTCAGAGGATGTTGGTAATTGAATGGAGAGGGTTTCTCGGGAGGATGTTGGTAATTGAATGGAGAGGGTTTCTCGGAGGATGTTGGTAATTGAATGGAGAGGGTTTCTCGGGGATGTTGGTAATTGAATGGAGAGGGTTTCTCGGAGAGCATGTTGGAACATCATTAAATATGTAGATCGGGCTCTGATTAAGTCATTGGACTCCAACTGCTATTATAATCGTTGGGCTGAGCGAGGAAGCCATGGTGTCCTTCCGACCAGGTGAAGGCTGCGGTACGAGGAGCTGAGTCACTAGCCCTGAAGAGGTCAGTTTTTAAACTTCATGGGGCCAAGAGGAGCAGGAGTGTTCCTCTGGGCACCACAGGGACAGTATAGGCATCATCTGACCCATGCACTCCATCCCCATGAGTTAGCTCAGTGCCAGGGTCCATTATTTTCATCCTGGCCTGTAGACCTCTGCCGCCTGACATTCCGCTGCCGCCTGATAGAAAGACTTGCATTTATATAGCGCCTTACATGACCTCGGGACATTCTAAAGCGCTTTATGACCAATAAAGTAGTTTTGAAGTGTAGTCAGTGTTGTAATGTAGGAAACGTGGTGGAGTTGCAGGGTCAGTTGTGCTTATTTTGTTTTGTGAATGAATGGTTATTTTCCCCTGTATCCAACAGCTGGTATCCTGATGCCTGTGTGAGGCTGTGATAGCTGTTGGCCTTGCCAAGTCTTCAGCATTGCCTCCTTAGCATTGGTTACAGTGTTGCCAGATGCAGTCTCATGGCCACATTTCCCATGTGCTGAGTGCAGTCTCAACTTAACCACTGTTGGGATGCCAGGGGATTGCTCATAGTGAGGGAGGGAAAATTGAAGTAGAAATGCTGAAATAGTGAGGCAATCCTGTCACTATAAACCATTAGTGCGATCACCTTTAGAATACTGTATACAGTTCTGATCGCCACAGTACAGAAAGGAAATTGTAGCTATTGAACGGATACAAAGAGAGCAAACAGAATGATTGAGAGATGGAGAGAATGAATTATAAGCAGCGACTCTGTAAATTGAGCATGTTCTCACTGGAAAAGAGGTTAAGAGGTGATATGACTGCTGTTATTAGGATTCTAAAGGGACCAGAACAAGTAGACCATAACAAGCTATTTCACCTTATCCAGAACAGTAAGCCCAGAGGACACGGGTTTAATTAGTCAAAAACTCAATTATCATTGTATAATGCGATGACCAGGATGGGAGGGGGGAGCAACAAGGATCCTCGGTCTTTTCTCGTCTTGCCCTCACTGCCCTCACAAGCCTCCTAGTGACTGGTTTCAGTGTCTTTGGAGGGGGGGCAGGTTTCAGTGTCTTTGGAGGGGGGGCTGGTTTCAGTGTCTTTGGAGGGGGGGCTGGTTTCAGTGTCTTTGGAGGGGGGGCTGGTTTCAGTGTCTTTGGAGGGGGGGCTGGTTTCAGTGTGTCTTTGGAGGGGGGGCAGGTTTCAGTGTCTTTGGAGGGGGGGCAGGTTTCAGTGTCTTTGGAGGGGGGGCTGGTTTCAGTGTCTTTGGAGGGGGGGCTGGTTTCAGTGTGTCTTTGGAGGGGGGGCAGGTTTCACTGTCTTTGGAGGGGGTGCTGGTTTCACAGTGTCTTTGGAGGGGGGGCTGGTTTCACTGTCTTTGGAGGGGGGGCAGGTTTCAGTGTCTTTGGAGGGGGGGCTGGTTTCAGTGTCTTTGGAGGGGGGGCAGGTTTCACTGTCTTTGGAGGGGGTGCTGGTTTCACAGTGTCTTTGGAGGGGGGGCTGGTTTCAGAGTGTCTTTGGAGGGGGGGCTGGTTTCACAGTGTCTTTGGAGGGGGGGCTGGTTTCACTGTCTTTGGAGGGGGGGCTGGTTTCAGTGTGTCTTTGGAGGGGGGGCTGGTTTCCCTGTCTTTGGAGGGGGGGCTGGTTTCAGAGTGTCTTTGGAGTGGGGGCTGGTTTCACAGTGTCTTTGGAGGGGGTGCTGGTTTCACAGTGTCTTTGGAGGGGGGGCTGGTTTCACTGTCTTTGGAGGCGGGGCTGGTTTCACTGTCTTTGGAGGGGGGCTGGTTTCACAGTGTCTTTGGAGGGGGGGCTGGTTTCACACTGTCTTTGGAGGGGGTGCTGGTTTCACTGTGTCTTTGGAGGGGGGGCTGGTTTCAGTGTCTCTTTGGAGGGGGGGCAGGTTTCACAGTGTCTTTGGAGGGGGGGCAGGTTTCACAGTGTCTTTGGAGGGGGGGCTGGTTTCAGTGTCTCTTTGGAGGGGGGGCAGGTTTCACTGTCTTTGGAGGGGGGGCTGGTTTCACTGTCTTTGGAGGGGGGGCTAGTTTCAGTGTCTCTTTGGAGGGGGGGCAGGTTTCACTGTCTTTGGAGGGGGGGCTGGTTTCACTGTCTTTGGAGGGGGGCTGGTTTCAGTGTCTCTTTGGAGGGGGGGCAGGTTTCACTGTCTTTGGAGGGGGGGCTGGTTTCACAGTGTCTTTGGAGGGGGGGCTGGTTTCAGTGTCTCTTTGGAGGGGGGGCAGGTTTCACTGTCTTTGGAGGGGGGGCTGGTTTCACTGTCTTTGGAGGGGGGGGCTGGTTTCACTGTCTTTGGAGGGGGGGCTGGTTTCAGTGTCTCTTTGGAGGGGGGGCAGGTTTCACTGTCTTTGGAGGGGGGGCTGGTTTCACTGTCTTTGGAGGGGGGGCTGGTTTCACAGTGTCTTTGGAGGGGGGGCTGGTTTCACAGTGTCTTTGGAGGGGGGGCAGGTTTCACTGTCTTTGGAGGGGGGCTGGTTTCAGAGTGTCTTTGGAGGGGGGGCTGGTTTCACTGTCTTTGGAGGGGGGGCTGGTTTCACTGTGTCTTTGAAGGGGGGCTGGTTTCACTGTCTTTGGAGGGGGGGCTGGTTTCACAGTGTCTTTGGAGGGGGGGCTGGTTTCAGTGTCTTTGGAGGGGGGGCTGGTTTCACACTGTCTTTGGAGCGGGGGCTGGTTTCACTGTCTTTGGAGGGGGGGCTGGTTTCAGTGTGTCTTTGGAGGGGGCGCTGGTTTCCCTGTCTTTGGAGGGGGGGCTGGTTTCAGAGTGTCTTTGGAGTGGGGGCTGGTTTCACAGTGTCTTTGGAGGGGGTGCTGGTTTCACAGTGTCTTTGGAGGGGGGGCTGGTTTCACAGTGTCTTTGGAGGGGGGGCTGGTTTCACAGTGTCTTTGGAGGGGGGGCTGGTTTCACACTGTCTTTGGAGGGGGTGCTGGTTTCACTGTGTCTTTGGAGGGGGGGCTGGTTTCAGTGTCTCATTGGAGGGGGGGCAGGTTTCACAGTGTCTTTGGAGGGGGGGCAGGTTTCACAGTGTCTTTGGAGGGGGGGCTGGTTTCAGTGTCTCTTTGGAGGGGGGGCAGGTTTCACTGTCTTTGGAGGGGGGGCTGGTTTCACAGTGTCTTTGGAGGGGGGGCTGGTTTCACAGTGTCTTTGGAGGGGGGGCAGGTTTCACTGTCTTTGGAGGGGGGCTGGTTTCAGAGTGTCTTTGGAGGGGGGGCTGGTTTCACTGTCTTTGGAGGGGGGGCTGGTTTCACTGTGTCTTTGGAGGGGGGGCTGGTTTCACTGTCTTTGAAGGGGGGCTGGTTTCACTGTCTTTGGAGGGGGGGCTGGTTTCACTGTGTCTTTGGAGGGGGGGCTGGTTTCACTGTCTTTGGAGGGGGTGCTGGTTTCACAGTGTCTTTGGAGGGGGGGCTGGTTTCACAGTGTCTTTGGAGGGGGAGCTCGTTTCACAGTGTCTTTGGAGGGGGGGCTGGTTTCACAGTGTCTTTGGAGGGGGGGCTGGTTTCAGTGTCTCTTTGGAGGGGGTCTGGTTTCACTGTCTTTGGAGGGGGGGCTGGTTTCACTGTGTCTTTGGAGGGGGGGGCTGGTTTCAGAGTGTCTTTGGAGGGGGGGCTGGTTTCAGAGTGTCTTTGGAGGGGGGGCTGGTTTCACAGTGTCTTTGGAGGGGGGGCTGGTTTCACTGTCTATGGAGGGGGGGCTGGTTTCACTGTCTTTGGAGGGGGGGCTGGTTTCACAGTGTCTTTGGAGGGGGTGCTGGTTTCACAGTGTCTTTGGAGGGGGTGCTGGTTTCACACTGTCTTTGGAGCGGGGGCTGGTTTCACTGTCTTTGGAGGGGGGGCTGGTTTCAGTGTGTCTTTGGAGGGGGGGCTGGTTTCCCTGTCTTTGGAGGGGGGGCTGGTTTCCCTGTCTTTGGAGGGGGGGCTGGTTTCACACTGTCTTTGGAGGGGGTGCTGGTTTCACTGTGTCTTTGGAGGGGGGGCTGGTTTCAGTGTCTCTTTGGAGGGGGGGCAGGTTTCACTGTCTTTGGAGGGGGGGCTGGTTTCACAGTGTCTTTGGAGGGGGGGCTGGTTTCACAGTGTCTTTGGAGGGGGGGCTGGTTTCACAGTGTCTTTGGAGGGGGGCTGGTTTCAGTGTCTCTTTGGAGGGGGGGCTGGTTTCACTGTCTTTGGAGGGGGGGCTGGTTTCACAGTGTCTTTGGAGGGGAGCTGGTTTCACAGTGTCTTTGGAGGGGGGGCTGGTTTCAGTGTCTCTTTGGAGGGGGGGCTGGTTTCACTGTCTTTGGAGGGGGGGCTGGTTTCACTGTGTCTTTGGAGGGGGGGGCTGGTTTCAGAGTGTCTTTGGAGGGGGGGCTAGTTTCAGAGTGTCTTTGGAGGGGGGGCTGGTTTCAGAGTGTCTTTGGAGGGGGGGCTGGTTTCACAGTGTCTTTGGAGGGGGGGCTGGTTTCACTGTCTATGGAGGGGGGGCTGGTTTCACTGTGTCTTTGGAGGGGGGGCTGGTTTCACTGTCTATGGAGGGGGGGCTGGTTTCACAGTGTCTTTGGAGGGGGGGCTGGTTTCACAGTGTCTTTGGAGGGGGGGCTGGTTTCACTGTGTCTTTGGAGGGGGGGCTGGTTTCACTGTCTATGGAGGGGGGGCTGGTTTCACAGTGTCTTTGGAGGGGGGGCTGGTTTCACAGTGTCTTTGGAGGGGGGGCTGGTTTCACTGTCTTTGGAGGGGGGCTGGTTTCACTGTCTTTGGAGGGGGGCTGGTTTCACAGTGTCTTTGGAGGGGGGGCTGGTTTCACAGTGTCTTTGGAGGGGGGGCTGGTTTCAGAGTGTCTTTGGAGGGGGGGCTGGTTTCACTGTCTTTGGAGGGGGGGCTGGTTTCACAGTGTCTTTGGAGGGGGGGCTGGTTTCACTGTCTTTGGAGGGGGGGCAGGTTTCACTGTCTTTGGAGGGGGGGCTGGTTTCACTGTCTTTGGCGGGGGGGCTGGTTTCAGAGTGTCTTTGGAGGGGGGGCTGGTTTCAGACTGTCTTTGGAGGGGGGGCTGGTTTCAGAGTGTCTTTGGAGGGGGGGCTGGTTTCAGACTGTCTTTGGAGGGGGGGCTGGTTGCAGAGTGTCTTTGGAGGGGGGGCTGGTTTCACTGTCTTTGGCGGGGGGGCTGGTTTCAGAGTGTCTTTGGAGGGGGGGCTGGTTTCACAGTGTCTTTGGAGGGGGGGCTGGTTTCACTGTCTTTGGAGGGGGGGCTGGTTTCACAGTGTCTTTGGAGGGGGAGCTGGTTTCACTGTCTTTGGAGGGGGGGCTGGTTTCACTGTCTTTGGAGGGGGGGCTGGTTTCACTGTGTCTTTGGAGGGGGGGCTGGTTTCACTGTGTCTTTGGAGGGGGGGCTGGTTTCACTGTCTTTGGAGGGGGGGCTGGTTTCACTGTGTCTTTGGAGGGGGGGCTGGTTTCACTGTGTCTTTGGAGGGGGGCTGGTTTCACAGTGTCTTTGGAGGGGGGGCTGGTTTCAGACTGTCTTTGGAGGGGGGGCTGGTTTCAGTGTGTCTTTGGAGGGGGGGCTGGTTTCACTGTGTCTTTGGAGGGGGGGCTGGTTTCACAGTGTCTTTGGAGGTGGGGCTCGTTTCAGTGTCTTTGGAGGGGGGGCTGGTTTCAGAGTGTCTTTGGAGGGGGTGCTGGTTTCACAGTGTCTTTGGAGGGGGGGCTGGTTTCACACTGTCTTTGAAGCGGGGGCTGGTTTCACTGTCTTTGGAGGGGGCGCTGGTTTCAGTGTGTCTTTGGAGGGGGGGCTGGTTTCACAGTGTCTTTGGAGGGGGGGCTGGTTTCACTGTCTTTGGAGGGAGTGCTGGTTTCACAGTGTCTTTGGAGGGGGGGCTGGTTTCACTGTGTCTTTGGGGGGGGCTGGTTTCACAGTGTCTTTGGAGGGGGGGCTGGTTTCACAGTGTCTTTGGAGGGGGGGCTGGTTTCACTGTCTTTGGCGGGGGGGCTGGTTTCACTGTCTTTGGAGGGGGGCTGGTTTCACTGTCTTTGGAGGGGGGGCTGGTTTCACTGTCTTTGGAGGGGGGGCTGGTTTCAGTGTGTCTCTGGAGGGGGGGCTGGTTTCCCTGTCTTTGGAGGGGGGGCTGGTTTCAGTGTGTCTCTGGAGGGGGGGCTGGTTTCCCTGTCTTTGGAGGGGGGGCTGGTTTCAGAGTGTCTTTGGAGGGGGGGCTGGTTTCACTGTCTTTGGAGGGGGGGCTGGTTTCAGTGTCTCTTTGGAGGGGGGGGCTGGTTTCACAGTGTCTTTGGAGGGGGGGCTGGTTTCACAGTGTCTTTGGAGGGGGGGCTGGTTTCACTGTCTTTGGAGGGGGGGCTGGTTTCACAGTGTCTTTGGAGGGGGGGCTGGTTTCAGTGTCTTTGGAGGGGGGGCTGGTTTCAGTGTCTTTGGAGGGGGGGGCTGGTTTCACTGTCTTTGGAGGGGGGGCTGGTTTCATTGTGTCTTTGGAGGGGGGGGCTGGTTTCAGAGTGTCTTTGGAGGGGGGGCTGGTTTCAGAGTGTCTTTGGAGGGGGGGGCTGGTTTCAGAGTGTCTTTGGAGGGGGGGCTGGTTTCAGAGTGTCTTTGGAAGGGGGGCTGGTTTCACAGTGTCTTTGGAGGGGGGGCTGGTTTCACTGTCTATGGAGGGGGAGCTGGTTTCACTGTCTTTGGAGGGGGGGCTGGTTTCACTGTCTTTGGAGGGAGTGCTGGTTTCACAGTGTCTTTGGAGGGGGGGCTGGTTTCACAGTGTCTTTGGAGGGGGGGCTGGTTTCACTGTCTTTGGAGGGGGGGCTGGTTTCACTGTCTTTGGAGGGGGGGCTGGTTTCACTGTCTTTGGAGGGGGGGCTGGTTTCACTGTCTTTGGAGGGGGGGCTGGTTTCACAGTGTCTTTGGAGGGGGGGCTGGTTTCACTGTCTTTGGAGGGGGGGCTGGTTTCAGTGTGTCTCTGGAGGGGGGGCTGGTTTCCCTGTCTTTGGAGGGGGGGCTGGTTTCACAGTGTCTTTGGAGGGGGGGCTGGTTTCACTGTCTTTGGAGGGGGGGCTGGTTTCAGTGTCTCTTTGGAGGGGGGGCTGGTTTCACAGTGTCTTTGGAGGGGGGGCTGGGTTCACAGTGTCTTTGGAGGGGGGGCTGGTTTCACAGTGTCTTTGGAGGGGGGGCTGGTTTCACTGTCTTTGGAGGGGGGGCTGGTTTCACTGTGTCTTTGGAGGGGGGGCTGGTTTCAGTGTCTTTGGAGGGGGGGCTGGTTTCAGTGTCTTTGGAGGGGGGGGCTGGTTTCACTGTCTTTGGAGGGGGGGCTGGTTTCACTGTCTTTGGAGGGGGGGCTGGTTTCATTGTGTCTTTGGAGGGGGGGGCTGGTTTCAGAGTGTCTTTGGAGGGGGGGCTGGTTTCAGAGTGTCTTTGGAGGGGGGGCTGGTTTCAGAGTGTCTTTGGAGGGGGGGGCTGGTTTCAGAGTGTCTTTGGAGGGGGGGCTGGTTTCAGAGTGTCTTTGGAGGGGGGGCTGGTTTCACAGTGTCTTTGGAGGGGGTGCTGGTTTCACTGTCTATGGAGGGGGGGCTGGTTTCACAGTGTCTTTGGAGGGGGGGCTGGTTTCACTGTCTTTGGAGGGGGGGCTGGTTTCACAGTGTCTTTGGAGGGGGGGCTGGTTTCACAGTGTCTTTGGAGAGGGGGCTGGTTTCACAGTGTCTTTGGAGGGGGGGCTGGTTTCACTGTCTTTGGAGGGGGGCTGGTTTCACTGTCTTTGGAGGGGGGGCTGGTTTCAGAGTGTCTTTGGAGGGGGGTCTGGTTTCACTGTCTTTGGAGGGGGGGCTGGTTTCACTGTCTTTGGAGGGGGGGCTGGTTTCACAGTGTCTTTGGAGGGGGGGCTGGTTTCACTGTCTTTGGAGGGGGGGCTGGTTTCACAGTGTCTTTGGAGGGGGGGCTGGTTTCACTGTCTTTGGAGGGGGGGCTGGTTTCACAGTGTCTTTGGAGGGGGGGCTGGTTTCACAGTGTCTTTGGAGAGGGGGCTGGTTTCACAGTGTCTTTGGAGGGGGGGCTGGTTTCACTGTCTTTGGAGGGGGGCTGGTTTCACTGTCTTTGGAGGGGGGGCTGGTTTCAGAGTGTCTTTGGAGGGGGGTCTGGTTTCACTGTCTTTGGAGGGGGGGCTGGTTTCACTGTCTTTGGAGGGGGGGCTGGTTTCACAGTGTCTTTGGAGGGGGGGCTGGTTTCACTGTCTTTGGAGGGGGGGCTGGTTTCAGTGTGTCTCTGGAGGGGGGGCTGGTTTCCCTGTCTTTGGAGGGGGGGCTGGTTTCAGTGTGTCTCTGGAGGGGGGGCTGGTTTCCCTGTCTTTGGAGGGGGGGCTGGTTTCAGAGTGTCTTTGGAGGGGGGGCTGGTTTCACTGTCTTTGGAGGGGGGGCTGGTTTCAGTGTCTCTTTGGAGGGGGGGCTGGTTTCACAGTGTCTTTGGAGGGGGGGCTGGTTTCACAGTGTCTTTGGAGGGGGGGCTGGTTTCACTGTCTTTGGAGGGGGGGCTGGTTTCACAGTGTCTTTGGAGGGGGGGCTGGTTTCAGTGTCTTTGGAGGGGGGGCTGGTTTCAGTGTCTTTGGAGGGGGGGGCTGGTTTCACTGTCTTTGGAGGGGGGGCTGGTTTCATTGTGTCTTTGGAGGGGGGGGCTGGTTTCAGAGTGTCTTTGGAGGGGGGGCTGGTTTCACAGTGTCTTTGGAGGGGGTGCTGGTTTCACTGTCTATGGAGGGGGAGCTGGTTTCACTGTCTTTGGAGGGGGGGCTGGTTTCACAGTGTCTTTGGAGGGGGGGCTGGTTTCACTGTCTTTGGAGGGAGTGCTGGTTTCACAGTGTCTTTGGAGGGGGGGCTGGTTTCACAGTGTCTTTGGAGGGGGGGCTGGTTTCACTGTCTTTGGAGGGGGGGCTGGTTTCACTGTCTTTGGAGGGGGGGCTGGTTTCACTGTCTTTGGAGGGGGGGCTGGTTTCACTGTCTTTGGAGGGGGGGCTGGTTTCACAGTGTCTTTGGAGGGGGGGCTGGTTTCACTGTCTTTGGAGGGGGGGCTGGTTTCAGTGTGTCTCTGGAGGGGGTGCTGGTTTCCCTGTCTTTGGAGGGGGGGCTGGTTTCACAGTGTCTTTGGAGGGGGGGCTGGTTTCACTGTCTTTGGAGGGGGGGCTGGTTTCAGTGTCTCTTTGGAGGGGGGGCTGGTTTCACAGTGTCTTTGGAGGGGGGGCTGGGTTCACAGTGTCTTTGGAGGGGGGGCTGGTTTCACAGTGTCTTTGGAGGGGGGGCTGGTTTCACTGTCTTTGGAGGGGGGGCTGGTTTCACTGTGTCTTTGGAGGGGGGGCTGGTTTCAGTGTCTTTGGAGGGGGGGCTGGTTTCAGTGTCTTTGGAGGGGGGGGCTGGTTTCACTGTCTTTGGAGGGGGGGGCTGGTTTCACAGTGTCTTTGGAGGAGGGGCTGGTTTCACAGTGTCTTTGGAGGGGGGGCTGGTTTCATTGTGTCTTTGGAGGGGGGGGCTGGTTTCAGAGTGTCTTTGGAGGGGGGGCTGGTTTCAGAGTGTCTTTGGAGGGGGGGCTGGTTTCAGAGTGTCTTTGGAGGGGGGGGCTGGTTTCAGAGTGTCTTTGGAGGGGGGGCTGGTTTCAGAGTGTCTTTGGAGGGGGGGCTGGTTTCACAGTGTCTTTGGAGGGGGTGCTGGTTTCACTGTCTATGGAGGGGGGGCTGGTTTCACAGTGTCTTTGGAGGGGGGGCTGGTTTCACTGTCTTTGGAGGGGGGGCTGGTTTCACAGTGTCTTTGGAGGGGGGGCTGGTTTCACAGTGTCTTTGGAGAGGGGGCTGGTTTCACAGTGTCTTTGGAGGGGGGGCTGGTTTCACTGTCTTTGGAGGGGGGCTGGTTTCACTGTCTTTGGAGGGGGGGCTGGTTTCAGAGTGTCTTTGGAGGGGGGTCTGGTTTCACTGTCTTTGGAGGGGGGGCTGGTTTCACTGTCTTTGGAGGGGGGGCTGGTTTCACAGTGTCTTTGGAGGGGGGGCTGGTTTCACTGTCTTTGGAGGGGGGGCTGGTTTCACAGTGTCTTTGGAGGGGGGGCTGGTTTCACTGTCTTTGGAGGGGGGGCTGGTTTCACAGTGTCTTTGGAGGGGGGGCTGGTTTCACAGTGTCTTTGGAGAGGGGGCTGGTTTCACAGTGTCTTTGGAGGGGGGGCTGGTTTCACTGTCTTTGGAGGGGGGCTGGTTTCACTGTCTTTGGAGGGGGGGCTGGTTTCAGAGTGTCTTTGGAGGGGGGTCTGGTTTCACTGTCTTTGGAGGGGGGGCTGGTTTCACTGTCTTTGGAGGGGGGCTGGTTTCACAGTGTCTTTGGAGGGGGGGCTGGTTTCACTGTCTTTGGAGGGGGGGCTGGTTTCAGTGTGTCTCTGGAGGGGGGGCTGGTTTCCCTGTCTTTGGAGGGGGGGCTGGTTTCAGTGTGTCTCTGGAGGGGGGGCTGGTTTCCCTGTCTTTGGAGGGGGGGCTGGTTTCAGAGTGTCTTTGGAGGGGGGGCTGGTTTCACTGTCTTTGGAGGGGGGGCTGGTTTCAGTGTCTCTTTGGAGGGGGGGCTGGTTTCACAGTGTCTTTGGAGGGGGGGCTGGTTTCACAGTGTCTTTGGAGGGGGGGCTGGTTTCACTGTCTTTGGAGGGGGGGCTGGTTTCACAGTGTCTTTGGAGGGGGGGCTGGTTTCAGTGTCTTTGGAGGGGGGGCTGGTTTCAGTGTCTTTGGAGGGGGGGGCTGGTTTCACTGTCTTTGGAGGGGGGGCTGGTTTCATTGTGTCTTTGGAGGGGGGGGCTGGTTTCAGAGTGTCTTTGGAGGGGGGGCTGGTTTCAGAGTGTCTTTGGAGGGGGGGCTGGTTTCAGAGTGTCTTTGGAGGGGGGGGCTGGTTTCAGAGTGTCTTTGGAGGGGGGGCTGGTTTCAGAGTGTCTTTGGAGGGGGGGCTGGTTTCAGAGTGTCTTTGGAGGGGGGGCTGGTTTCACAGTGTCTTTGGAGGGGGTGCTGGTTTCACTGTCTATGGAGGGGGAGCTGGTTTCACTGTCTTTGGAGGGGGGGCTGGTTTCACAGTGTCTTTGGAGGGGGGGCTGGTTTCACTGTGTCTTTGGAGGGGGGGCTGGTTTCACAGTGTCTTTGGAGGGGGGGCTGGTTTCACTGTCTTTGGAGGGAGTGCTGGTTTCACAGTGTCTTTGGAGGGGGGGCTGGTTTCGCAGTGTCTTTGGAGGGGGGGCTGGTTTCACTGTCTTTGGAGGGGGGGCTGGTTTCACTGTCTTTGGAGGGGGGGCTGGTTTCACTGTCTTTGGAGGGGGGGCTGGTTTCACAGTGTCTTTGGAGGGGGGGCTGGTTTCACTGTCTTTGGAGGGGGGGCTGGTTTCAGTGTGTCTCTGGAGGGGGGGCTGGTTTCCCTGTCTTTGGAGGGGGGGCTGGTTTCACAGTGTCTTTGGAGGGGGGGCTGGTTTCACTGTCTTTGGAGGGGGGGCTGGTTTCAGTGTCTCTTTGGAGGGGGGGCTGGTTTCAGAGTGTCTTTGGAGGGGGGGGCTGGTTTCAGAGTGTCTTTGGAGGGGGGGCTGGTTTCAGAGTGTCTTTGGAGGGGGGGCTGGTTTCACAGTGTCTTTGGAGGGGGTGCTGGTTTCACTGTCTATGGAGGGGGAGCTGGTTTCACTGTCTTTGGAGGGGGGGCTGGTTTCACAGTGTCTTTGGAGGGGGGGCTGGTTTCACTGTGTCTTTGGAGGGGGGGGCTGGTTTCAGAGTGTCTTTGGAGGGGGGGCTGGTTTCAGAGTGTCTTTGGAGTGGGGGCTGGTTTCACTGTGTCTTTGGAGGGGGGGCTGGTTTCACAGTGTCTTTGGAGGGGCGGCTGGTTTCAGAGTGTCTTTGGAGGGGGGGCTGGTTTCACAGTGTCTTTGGAGGGGGGGCTGGTTTCAGAGTGTCTTTGGAGGGGGGGCTGGTTTCACTGTCTATGGAGGGGGGGCTGGTTTCACTGTCTTTGGAGGGGGGGCTGGTTTCACAGTGTCTTTGGAGGGGGGGCTGGTTTCACTGTCGTTGGAGGGGGGGCTGGTTTCACTGTGTCTTTGGAGGGGGGGCTGGTTTCACAGTGTCTTTGGAGGGGGGGCTGGTTTCACAGTGTCTTTGGAGGGGGGGCTGGTTTCAGAGTGTCTTTGGAGGGGGGGCTGGTTTCACAGTGTCTTTGGAGGGGGGGCTGGTTTCACTGTCGTTGGAGGGGGGGCTGGTTTCACAGTGTCTTTGGAGGGGGGGCTGGTTTCACAGTGTCTTTGGAGGGGAGGCTGGTTTCACAGTGTCTTTGGAGGGGGGGCTGGTTTCACTGTCTTTGGAGGGGGGGCAGGTTTCACAGTGTCTTTGGAGGGGGGGCTGGTTTCACTGTCTTTGGAGGGGGGGCTGGTTTCACTGTCTTTGGAGGGGGGGCAGGTTTCACTGTCTTTGGAGGGGGGGCAGGTTTCAGTGTCTCTTTGGAGGGGGGGCTGGTTTCACAGTGTCTTTGGAGGGGGGGCTGGTTTCACAGTGTCTTTGGAGGGGGGGCTGGTTTCACTGTCTTTGGAGGGGGGGCTGGTTTCACTGTCTTTGGAGGGGGGGCTGGTTTCACTGTCTTTGGAGGGGGGGCTGGTTTCACTGTCTTTGGAGGGGGTCTGGTTTCAGAGTGTCTTTGGAGGGGGGGCTGGTTTCACTGTCGTTGGAGGGGGGGCTGGTTTCAGAGTGTCTTTGGAGGGGGGGCTGGTTTCAGAGTGTCTTTGGAGGGGGGGGCTGGTTTCAGAGTGTCTTTGGAGGGGGGGCTGGTTTCAGAGTGTCTTTGGAGGGGGGGCTGGTTTCACAGTGTCTTTGGAGGGGGTGCTGGTTTCACTGTCTATGGAGGGGGAGCTGGTTTCACTGTCTTTGGAGGGGGGGCTGGTTTCACAGTGTCTTTGGAGGGGGGGCTGGTTTCACTGTGTCTTTGGAGGGGGGGGCTGGTTTCAGAGTGTCTTTGGAGGGGGGGCTGGTTTCAGAGTGTCTTTGGAGTGGGGGCTGGTTTCACTGTGTCTTTGGAGGGGGGGCTGGTTTCACAGTGTCTTTGGAGGGGCGGCTGGTTTCAGAGTGTCTTTGGAGGGGGGGCTGGTTTCACAGTGTCTTTGGAGGGGGGGCTGGTTTCAGAGTGTCTTTGGAGGGGGGGCTGGTTTCACTGTCTATGGAGGGGGGGCTGGTTTCACTGTCTTTGGAGGGGGGGCTGGTTTCACAGTGTCTTTGGAGGGGGGGCTGGTTTCACTGTCGTTGGAGGGGGGGCTGGTTTCACTGTGTCTTTGGAGGGGGGGCTGGTTTCACAGTGTCTTTGGAGGGGGGGCTGGTTTCACAGTGTCTTTGGAGGGGGGGCTGGTTTCAGAGTGTCTTTGGAGGGGGGGCTGGTTTCACAGTGTCTTTGGAGGGGGGGCTGGTTTCACTGTCGTTGGAGGGGGGGCTGGTTTCACAGTGTCTTTGGAGGGGGGGCTGGTTTCACAGTGTCTTTGGAGGGGAGGCTGGTTTCACAGTGTCTTTGGAGGGGGGGCTGGTTTCACTGTCTTTGGAGGGGGGGCAGGTTTCACAGTGTCTTTGGAGGGGGGGCTGGTTTCACTGTCTTTGGAGGGGGGGCTGGTTTCACTGTCTTTGGAGGGGGGGCAGGTTTCACTGTCTTTGGAGGGGGGGCAGGTTTCAGTGTCTCTTTGGAGGGGGGGCTGGTTTCACAGTGTCTTTGGAGGGGGGGCTGGTTTCACAGTGTCTTTGGAGGGGGGGCTGGTTTCACTGTCTTTGGAGGGGGGGCTGGTTTCACTGTCTTTGGAGGGGGGGCTGGTTTCACTGTCTTTGGATGGGGGGCTGGTTTCACTGTCTTTGGAGGGGGTCTGGTTTCAGAGTGTCTTTGGAGGGGGGGCTGGTTTCACTGTCGTTGGAGGGGGGGCTGGTTTCACAGTGTCTTTGGAGGGGGGGCTGGTTTCACTGTCTATGGAGGGGGGCTGGTTTCAGAGTGTCTTTGGAGGGGGGGCTGGTTTCACTGTCTTTGGAGGGGGGGCAGGTTTCACTGTGTCTTTGGAGGGGGGGCTGGTTTCAGAGTGTCTTTGGAGGGGGGGCTGGTTTCACAGTGTCTTTGGAGGGGGGGCTGGTTTCACTGTGTCTTTGGAGGGGGGGCTGGTTTCACAGTGTCTTTGGAGGGGGGGCTGGTTTCACAGTGTCTTTGGAGGGGGGGCTGGTTTCAGAGTGTCTTTGGAGGGGGGGCTGGTTTCAGAGTGTCTTTGGAGGGGGGGCTGGTTTCACTGTCTTTGGAGGGGGGCTGGTTTCAGGCTGTCTTTGGAGGGGGGGCTGGTTTCAGGCTGTCTTTGGAGGGGGGGCTGGTTTCACTGTCTTTGGAGGGGGGGCTGGTTTCACAGTGTCTTTGGAGGGGGGGCTGGTTTCACTGTGTCTTTGGAGGGGGGGCTGGTTTCACTGTCTTTGGAGGGGGGGCTGGTTTCACTGTCTATGGAGGGGGGCTGGTTTCACTGTGTCTTTGGAGGGGGGGCTGGTTTCACAGTGTCTTTGGAGGGGGGGCTGGTTTCACAGTGTCTTTGGAGGGGGGGCTGGTTTCACAGTGTCTTTGGAGGGGGGGCTGGTTTCACTGTCTTTGGAGGGGGGGCTGGTTTCACAGTGTCTTTGGAGGGGGGGCTGGTTTCAGAGTGTCTTTGGAGGGGGGTCTGGTTTCACTGTCTTTGGAGGGGGGGCTGGTTTCACTGTCTTTGGAGGGGGGGCTGGTTTCACAGTGTCTTTGGAGCGGGGGCTGGTTTCACAGTGTCTTTGGAGGGGGGGCTGGTTTCACAGTGTCTTTGGAGGGGGGGCTGGTTTCACAGTGTCTTTGGAGGGGGGGCTGGTTTCACAGTGTCTTTGGAGGGGGTGCTGGTTTCACAGTGTCTTTGGAGGGGGGGCTGGTTTCACACTGTCTTTGGAGGGGGTGCTGGTTTCACTGTGTCTTTGGAGGGGGTGCTGGTTTCAGTGTCTCTTTGGAGGGGGGGCAGGTTTCACAGTGTCTTTGGAGGGGGGGCTGGTTTCAGTGTCTCTTTGGAGGGGGGGCAGGTTTCACTGTCTTTGGACGGGGGGCTGGTTTCACAGTGTCTTTGGAGGGGGGGCTGGTTTCACTATCTTTGAAGGGGTGCTGGTTTCACTGTCTTTGGAGGGGGGGCTGGTTTCACAGTGTCTTTGGAGGGGGAGCTCGTTTCACAGTGTCTTTGGAGGGGGGGCTGGTTTCACAGTGTCTTTGGAGGGGGGGCTGGTTTCAGTGTCTCTTTGGAGGGGGTCTGGTTTCACTGTCTTTGGAGGGGGGGCTGGTTTCACTGTGTCTTTGGAGGGGGGGGCTGGTTTCAGAGTGTCTTTGGAGGGGGGGCTGGTTTCAGAGTGTCTTTGGAGGGGGGGCTGGTTTCACAGTGTCTTTGGAGGGGGGGCTGGTTTCACTGTCTATGGAGGGGGGGCTGGTTTCACTGTCTTTGGAGGGGGGGCTGGTTTCACACTGTCTTTGGAGGGGGGGCTGGTTTCACTGTGTCTTTGGAGGGGGGGCTGGTTTCAGTGTCTCTTTGGAGGGGGGGCTGGTTTCACTGTCTTTGGAGGGGGGGCTGGTTTCACTGTGTCGTTGGAGGGGGGGCTGGTTTCAGTGTCTCTTTGGAGGGGGGGCAGGTTTCACTGTCTTTGGAGGGGGGGCTGGTTTCACAGTGTCTTTGGAGGGGGGGCTGGTTTCACAGTGTCTTTGGAGGGGGGGGCTGGTTTCAGAGTGTCTTTGGAGGGGGGGCTGGTTTCAGAGTGTCTTTGGAGGGGGGGCTGGTTTCAGAGTGTCTTTGGAGGGGGGGCTGGTTTCACAGTGTCTTTGGAGGGGGGGCTGGTTTCACTGTCTATGGAGGGGGGGCTGGTTTCACAGTGTCTTTGGAGGGGGGGCTGGTTTCAGAGTGTCTTTGGAGGGGGGGCAGGTTTCACTGTCTTTGGAGGGGGGGCTGGTTTCACAGTGTCTTTGGAGGGGGGGCTGGTTTCACAGTGTCTTTGGAGGGGGGGCAGGTTTCACTGTCTTTGGAGGGGGGGCTGGTTTCACAGTGTCTTTGGAGGGGGGGCTGGTTTCACAGTGTCTTTGGAGGGGGGGCTGGTTTCACAGTGTCTTTGGAGGGGGGGGCTGGTTTCAGAGTGTCTTTGGAGGGGGGGCTGGTTTCAGAGTGTCTTTGGAGGGGGGGCTGGTTTCAGAGTGTCTTTGGAGGGGGGGCTGGTTTCACAGTGTCTTTGGAGGGGGGGCTGGTTTCACTGTCTATGGAGGGGGGGCTGGTTTCACTGTCTTTGGAGGGGGGGCTGGTTTCACAGTGTCTTTGGAGGGGGGGCTGGTTTCACTGTCTTTGGAGGGGGGGCTGGTTTCACTGTCTTTGGAGGGGGGGCTGGTTTCACAGTGTCTTTGGAGGGGGGGCTGGTTTCAGAGTGTCTTTGGAGGGGGGGCTGGTTTCACTGTCTTTGGAGGGGGGCTGGTTTCAGGCTGTCTTTGGAGGGGGGGCTGGTTTCACTGTCTTTGGAGGGGGGGCTGGTTTCACAGTGTCTTTGGAGGGGGGGCTGGTTTCACAGTGTCTTTGGAGGGGGGGCTGGTTTCACTGTCTTTGGAGGGGGGGCTGGTTTCCCTGTCTTTGGAGGGGGGGCTGGTTTCACAGTGTCTTTGGAGGGGGGGCTGGTTTCACACTGTCTTTGGAGGGGGTGCTGGTTTCACTGTGTCTTTGGAGGGGGGGCTGGTTTCAGTGTCTCTTTGGAGGGGGGGCAGGTTTCACAGTGTCTTTGGAGGGGAGCTGGTTTCAGTGTCTCTTTGGAGGGGGGGCAGGTTTCACTGTCTTTGGAGGGGGGGCTGGTTTCACAGTGTCTTTGGAGGGGGGGGCTGGTTTCACAGTGTCTTTGGAGGGGGGGCTGGTTTCACTATCTTTGAAGGGGGGCTGGTTTCACTGTCTTTGGAGGGGGGGCTGGTTTCACAGTGTCTTTGGAGGGGGGGCTGGTTTCACAGTGTCTTTGGAGGGGGGGCTGGTTTCAGTGTCTCTTTGGAGGGGGTCTGGTTTCACTGTCTTTGGAGGGGGGGCTGGTTTCACTGTGTCTTTGGAGGGGGGGGCTGGTTTCAGAGTGTCTTTGGAGGGGGGGCTGGTTTCAGAGTGTCTTTGGAGGGGGGGCTGGTTTCACAGTGTCTTTGGAGGGGGGGCTGGTTTCACTGTCTATGGAGGGGGGGCTGGTTTCACTGTCTTTGGAGGGGGTGCTGGTTTCACAGTGTCTTTGGAGGGGGGGCTGGTTTCACTGTCTATGGAGGGGGGGCTGGTTTCACTGTCTTTGGAGGGGGGGCTGGTTTAACAGTGTCTTTGGAGGGGGGTCTGGTTTCAGTGTCTTTGGAGGGGGGCCGGTTTCAGAGTGTCTTTGGAGGGGGGGCTGGTTTCACTGTCTTTGGAGGGGGGGCTGGTTTCACTGTCTTTGGAGGGGGGGCTGGTTTCACAGTGTCTTTGGAGGGGGTGCTGGTTTCACAGTGTCTTTGGAGGGGGGGCTGGTTTCACAGTGTCTTTGGAGGGGGTGCTGGTTTCACAGTGTCTTTGGAGGGGGGGCTGGTTTCACAGTGTCTTTGGAGGGGGGGCTGGTTTCACAGTGTCTTTGGAGGGGGTGCTGGTTTCACTGTCTTTGGAGGGGGGGCTGGTTTCACAGTGTCTTTGGAGGGGGTGCTGGTTTCACAGTGTCTTTGGAGTGGGGGCTGGTTTCACACTGTCTTTGGAGCGGGAGCTGGTTTCACTGTCTTTGGAGGGGGGGGCTGGTTTCAGTGTGTCTTTGGAGGGGGGGCTGGTTTCCCTGTCTTTGGAGGGGGGGCTGGTTTCCCTGTCTTTGGAGGGGGGGCTGGTTTCACACTGTCTTTGGAGGGGGTGCTGGTTTCACTGTGTCTTTGGAGGGGGGGCTGGTTTCCCTGTCTTTGGAGGGGGGGCTGGTTTCCATGTCTTTGGAGGGGGGGCTGGTTTCACACTGTCTTTGGAGGGGGGGCAGGTTTCACTGTGTCTTTGGAGGGGGGGCTGGTTTCAGTGTCTCTTTGGAGGGGGGGCAGGTTTCACTGTCTTTGGAGGGGGGGCTGGTTTCACAGTGTCTTTGGAGGGGGGGCTGGTTTCACAGTGTCTTTGGAGGGGGGGCTGGTTTCACAGTGTCTTTGGAGGGGGGCTGGTTTCAGTGTCTCTTTGGAGGGGGGCTGGTTTCACAGTGTCTTTGGAGGGGGGGCTGGTTTCACAGTGTCTTTGGAGGGGGGCTGGTTTCAGTGTCTCTTTGGAGGGGGGGCTGGTTTCACTGTCTTTGGAGGGGGGGCTGGTTTCACTGTGTCTTTGGAGGGGGGGCTGGTTTCACTGTGTCTTTGGAGGGGGGGCTGGTTTCAGAGTGTCTTTGGAGGGGGGGCTGGTTTCAGAGTGTCTTTGGAGGGGGGGCTGGTTTCAGAGTGTCTTTGGAGGGGGGGCTGGTTTCACAGTGTCTTTGGAGGGGGGGCTGGTTTCAGAGTGTCTTTGGAGGGGGGGCTGGTTTCACTGTGTCTTTGGAGGGGGGGCTGGTTTCACTGTCTTTGGAGGGGGGGCTGGTTTCACTGTCTATGGAGGGGGGCTGGTTTCACTGTGTCTTTGGAGGGGGGGCTGGTTTCACAGTGTCTTTGGAGGGGGGGCTGGTTTCACAGTGTCTTTGGAGGGGGGGCTGGTTTCACAGTGTCTTTGGAGGGGGGGCTGGTTTCACTGTCTTTGGAGGGGGGGCTGGTTTCACAGTGTCTTTGGAGGGGGGGCTGGTTTCAGAGTGTCTTTGGAGGGGGGTCTGGTTTCACTGTCTTTGGAGGGGGGGCTGGTTTCACTGTCTTTGGAGGGGGGGCTGGTTTCACAGTGTCTTTGGAGCGGGGGCTGGTTTCACTGTCTTTGGAGGGGGGGCTGGTTTCACAGTGTCTTTGGAGGGGGGCTGGTTTCCCTGTCTTTGGAGGGGGGGCTGGTTTCACAGTGTCTTTGGAGGGGGTGCTGGTTTCACAGTGTCTTTGGAGGGGGGGCTGGTTTCACACTGTCTTTGGAGGGGGGGCTGGTTTCACAGTGTCTTTGGAGGGGGGCTGGTTTCCCTGTCTTTGGAGGGGGGGCAGGTTTCACAGTGTCTTTGGAGGGGGGGCTGGTTTCACTGTGTCTTTGGAGGGGGTGCTGGTTTCAGTGTCTCTTTGGAGGGGGGGCAGGTTTCACAGTGTCTTTGGAGGGGGGGCTGGTTTCAGTGTCTCTTTGGAGGGGGGGCAGGTTTCACTGTCTTTGGAGGGGGGGCTGGTTTCACAGTGTCTTTGGAGGGGGGGCTGGTTTCACAGTGTCTTTGGAGGGGGAGCTCGTTTCACAGTGTCTTTGGAGGGGGGGCTGGTTTCACAGTGTCTTTGGAGGGGGGGCTGGTTTCAGTGTCTCTTTGGAGGGGGTCTGGTTTCACTGTCTTTGGAGGGGGGGCTGGTTTCACTGTGTCTTTGGAGGGGGGGGCTGGTTTCAGAGTGTCTTTGGAGGGGGGGCTGGTTTCAGAGTGTCTTTGGAGGGGGGGCTGGTTTCACAGTGTCTTTGGAGGGGGGCTGGTTTCACTGTCTATGGAGGGGGGGCTGGTTTCACTGTCTTTGGAGGGGGGGCTGGTTTCACTGTCTTTGGAGGGGGGGCTGGTTTCACTGTGTCGTTGGAGGGGGGGCTGGTTTCAGTGTCTCTTTGGAGGGGGGGCAGGTTTCACTGTCTTTGGAGGGGGGGCTGGTTTCACAGTGTCTTTGGAGGGGGGGCTGGTTTCACAGTGTCTTTGGAGGGGGGGGCTGGTTTCAGAGTGTCTTTGGAGGGGGGGCTGGTTTCAGAGTGTCTTTGGAGGGGGGGCTGGTTTCAGAGTGTCTTTGGAGGGGGGGCTGGTTTCACAGTGTCTTTGGAGGGGGGGCTGGTTTCACTGTCTATGGAGGGGGGGCTGGTTTCACAGTGTCTTTGGAGGGGGGGCTGGTTTCAGAGTGTCTTTGGAGGGGGGTCTGGTTTCACTGTCTTTGGAGGGGGGGCTGGTTTCACTGTCTTTGGAGGGGGGGCTGGTTTCACAGTGTCTTTGGAGCGGGGGCTGGTTTCACTGTCTTTGGAGGGGGGGCTGGTTTCACAGTGTCTTTGGAGGGGGGCTGGTTTCCCTGTCTTTGGAGGGGGGGCTGGTTTCACAGTGTCTTTGGAGGGGGTGCTGGTTTCACAGTGTCTTTGGAGGGGGGGCTGGTTTCACACTGTCTTTGGAGGGGGTGCTGGTTTCACTGTGTCTTTGGAGGGGGTGCTGGTTTCAGTGTCTCTTTGGAGGGGGGGCAGGTTTCACAGTGTCTTTGGAGGGGGGGCTGGTTTCAGTGTCTCTTTGGAGGGGGGGCAGGTTTCACTGTCTTTGGAGGGGGGGCTGGTTTCACAGTGTCTTTGGAGGGGGGGCTGGTTTCACAGTGTCTTTGGAGGGGGAGCTCGTTTCACAGTGTCTTTGGAGGGGGGGCTGGTTTCACAGTGTCTTTGGAGGGGGGGCTGGTTTCAGTGTCTCTTTGGAGGGGGTCTGGTTTCACTGTCTTTGGAGGGGGGGCTGGTTTCACTGTGTCTTTGGAGGGGGGGGCTGGTTTCAGAGTGTCTTTGGAGGGGGGGCTGGTTTCACAGTGTCTTTGGAGGGGGGGCTGGTTTCACTGTCGTTGGAGGGGGGGCTGGTTTCACAGTGTCTTTGGAGGGGGGGCTGGTTTCACAGTGTCTTTGGAGGGGGGGCTGGTTTCACTGTGTCTTTGGAGGGGGGGCTGGTTTCACAGTGTCTTTGGAGGGGGGGCTGGTTTCACAGTGTCTTTGGAGGGGGGGCTGGTTTCACAGTGTCTTTGGAGGGGGTGCTGGTTTCACAGTGTCTTTGGAGGGGGGGCTGGTTTCACTGTCTTTGGAGGGGGGGCTGGTTTCACTGTCTTTGGAGGGGGGGCTGGTTTCAGAGTGTCTTTGGAGGGGGTGCTGGTTTCACTGTCTTTGGAGGGGGGGCTGGTTTCAGAGTGTCTTTGGAGGGGGTGCTGGTTTCACAGTGTCTTTGGAGGGGGGCTGGTTTCACAGTCTTTGGAGGGGGGGCTGGTTTCACTGTCTTTGGAGGGGGGGCTGGTTTCACAGTGTCTTTGGAGGGGGGGCTGGTTTCACAGTGTCTTTGGAGGGGGGGCTGGTTTCACTGTCTTTGGAGGGGGGGCTGGTTTCACTGTCTTTGGTGGGGGGGCTGGTTTCACAGTGTCTTTGGAGGGGGGGCTGGTTTCACAGTGTCTTTGGAGGGGGGTCTGGTTTCACTGTCTTTGGACGGGGGGCTGGTTTCAGGCTGTCTTTGGAGGGGGGGCTGGTTTCACTGTCTTTGGTGGGGGGGCTGGTTTCACAGTGTCTTTGGAGGGGGGGCTGGTTTCACAGTGTCTTTGGAGGGGGGTCTGGTTTCACTGTCTTTGGAGGGGGGGCTGGTTTCACTGTCTTTGGAGGGGGGGCTGGTTTCACTGTCTTTGGAGGGGGGGCTGGTTTCACAGTGTCTTTGGAGGGGGGGCTGGTTTCACAGTGTCTTTGGAGGGGGGGCTGGTTTCACTGTCTTTGGAGGGGGGGCTGGTTTCACTGTCTTTGGAGGGGGGGCTGGTTTCACTGTCTTTGGAGGGGGGGCTGGTTTCACTGTCTTTGGAGGGGGGGCTGGTTTCACTGTCTTTGGAGGGGGGGCTGGTTTCACTGTGTCTTTGGAGGGGGGGGCTGGTTTCAGAGTGTCTTTGGAGGGGGGGCTGGTTTCAGAGTGTCTTTGGAGGGGGGGCTGGTTTCACAGTGTCTTTGGAGGGGGTGCTGGTTTCACTGTCTATGGAGGGGGAGCTGGTTTCACTGTCTTTGGAGGGGGGGCTGGTTTCACAGTGTCTTTGGAGGGGGGGCTGGTTTCACTGTGTCTTTGGAGGGGGGGCTGGTTTCAGAGTGTCTTTGGAGGGGGGGCTGGTTTCAGAGTGTCTTTGGAGGGGGGGCTGGTTTCACTGTGTCTTTGGCGGGGGGGCTGGTTTCAGAGTGTCTTTGGAGGGGGGCTGGTTTCACTGTGTCTTTGGAGGGGGGGCTGGTTTCACTGTCTTTGGAGGGGGGGCTGGTTTCACTGTCTATGGAGGGGGGGCTGGTTTCACTGTCTTTGGAGGGGGGGCTGGTTTCACTGTCTTTGGAGGGGGGGCTGGTTTCACTGTCTTTGGAGGGGGGGGCTGGTTTCAGAGTGTCTTTGGAGGGGGGGCTGGTTTCAGTGTGTCTTTGGAGGGGGGGCTGGTTTCAGAGTGTCTTTGGAGGGGGGGCTGGTTTCACAGTGTCTTTGGAGGGGGGCTGGTTTCAGAGTGTCTTTGGAGGGGGGGCTGGTTTCACAGTGTCTTTGGAGGGGGGGCTGGTTTCACTGTCGTTGGAGGGGGGGCTGGTTTCACAGTGTCTTTGGAGGGGGGGCTGGTTTCACAGTGTCTTTGGAGGGGGGGCTGGTTTCACTGTGTCTTTGGAGGGGGGGCTGGTTTCACAGTGTCTTTGGAGGGGGGGCTGGTTTCACTGTCTTTGGAGGGGGTGCTGGTTTCACTGTCTTTGGAGGGGGGGCTGGTTTCACTGTCTTTGGAGGGGGGGCTGGTTTCAGAGTGTCTTTGGAGGGGGTGCTGGTTTCACTGTCTTTGGAGGGGGGGCTGGTTTCAGAGTGTCTTTGGAGGGGGGGCTGGTTTCACAGTGTCTTTGGAGGGGGGCTGGTTTCACAGTGTCTTTGGAGGGGGGCTGGTTTCACAGTGTCTTTGGAGGGGGGCTGGTTTCACAGTCTTTGGAGGGGGGGCTGGTTTCACTGTCTTTGGAGGGGGGCTGGTTTCAGGCTGTCTTTGGAGGGGGGGCTGGTTTCACTGTCTTTGGTGGGGGGGCTGGTTTCACAGTGTCTTTGGAGGGGGGGCTGGTTTCACAGTGTCTTTGGAGGGGGGCTGGTTTCACAGTCTTTGGAGGGGGGGCTGGTTTCACTGTCTTTGGAGGGGGGGCTGGTTTCACTGTCTTTGGAGTGGGGGCTGGTTTCACTGTCTTTGGAGGGGGGGCTGGTTTCACTGTCTTTGGAGGGGGGGCTGGTTTCACAGTGTCTTTGGAGGGGGGGCTGGTTTCACTGTCTTTGGAGGGGGGGCTGGTTTCACTATCTTTGGAGGGGGGGCTGGTTTCACTGTCTTTGGAGGGGGGGCTGGTTTCACAGTGTCTTTGGAGGGGGGGCTGGTTTCACTGTCTTTGGAGGGGGGGCTGGTTTCACAGTGTCTTTGGAGGGGGTCTGGTTTCACACTGTCTTTGGAGGGGGGGCTGGTTTCACAGTGTCTTTGGAGGGGGGGCTGGTTTCAGAATGTCTTTGGAGGGGGGGCTGGTTTCACAGTGTCTTTGGAGGGGGGCTGGTTTCACACTGTCTTTGGAGGGGGGGGCTGGTTTCACAGTGTCTTTGGAGGGGGGGCTGGTTTCACTGTCTTTGGAGGGGGGGCTGGTTTCACAGTGTCTTTGGAGGGGGGGCTGGTTTCAGAATGTCTTTGGAGGGGGGGCTGGTTTCACAGTGTCTTTGGAGGGGGGCTGGTTTCACTGTCTTTGGAGGGGGGGCTGGTTTCACTGTCTTTGGAGGGGGGGCTGGTTTCACTGTCTTTGGAGGGGGGGCTGGTTTCACTGTGTCTTTGGAGGGGAGCTGGTTTTCATGTGTCTTTGGAGGGGGGGCTGGTTTCAGTTCCTCTTTGGGGGGGGCTGGTTTCACAGTGTCTTTGGAGGGGAGCTGGTTTTCATGTGTCTTTGGAGGGGGGGCTGGTTTCAGTGTCTCTTTGGAGGGGGGGCAGGTTTCACTGTCTTTGGAGGGGGGGCTGGTTTCACTGTGTCTTTGGAGGGGGGGCTGGTTTCAGTGTCTCTCTGGAGGGGGGGCAGGTTTCATTGTCTTTGGAGGGGAGCTGGTTTCACTGTGTCTTTGGAGGGGGGGCTGGTTTCACTGTCTTTGGAGGGGGGGCTGGTTTCACTGTCTTTGGAGGGGGGGCTGGTTTCAGAGTGTCTTTGGAGGGGGTGCTGGTTTCACTGTCTTTGGAGGGGGGGCTGGTTTCAGAGTGTCTTTGGAGGGGGGGCTGGTTTCACAGTGTCTTTGGAGGGGGGCTGGTTTCACAGTGTCTTTGGAGGGGGGCTGGTTTCACAGTGTCTTTGGAGGGGGGCTGGTTTCACAGTCTTTGGAGGGGGGGCTGGTTTCACTGTCTTTGGAGGGGGGCTGGTTTCAGGCTGTCTTTGGAGGGGGGGCTGGTTTCACTGTCTTTGGTGGGGGGGCTGGTTTCACAGTGTCTTTGGAGGGGGGGCTGGTTTCACAGTGTCTTTGGAGGGGGGCTGGTTTCACAGTCTTTGGAGGGGGGGCTGGTTTCACTGTCTTTGGAGGGGGGGCTGGTTTCACTGTCTTTGGAGGGGGGGCTGGTTTCACAGTGTCTTTGGAGGGGGGCTGGTTTCACTGTCTTTGGAGAGGGTGCTGGTTTCACAGTGTCTTTGGAGGGGGGGCTGGTTTCACTATCTTTGGAGGGGGGGCTGGTTTCAGAGTGTCTTTGGAGGGGGGGCTGGTTTCACAGTGTCTCTCTGGAGGGGGGGCTGGTTTCACTGTCTTTGGAGGGGGGGCTGGTTTCACTGTCTTTGGAGTGGGGGCTGGTTTCACTGTCTTTGGAGGGGGGGCTGGTTTCACTGTCTTTGGAGGGGGGGCTGGTTTCACTGTCTTTGGAGGGGGGGCTGGTTTCACTATCTTTGGAGGGGGGGCTGGTTTCACTGTCTTTGGAGGGGGGGCTGGTTTCACAGTGTCTTTGGAGGGGGGGGCTGGTTTCACAGTGTCTTTGGAGGGGGTCTGGTTTCACACTGTCTTTGGAGGGGGGGCTGGTTTCACAGTGTCTTTGGAGGGGGGGCTGGTTTCACTGTCTTTGGAGGGGGGGCTGGTTTCACAGTGTCTTTGGAGGGGGGGCTGGTTTCACAGTGTCTTTGGAGGGGGGGCTGGTTTCACTGTCTTTGGAGGGGGGGCTGGTTTCACAGTGTCTTTGGAGGGCGGGCTGGTTTCACTGTCTTTGGAGGGGGGGCTGGTTTCACTGTCTTTGGAGAGGGGGCTGGTTTCACTGTCTTTGGAGGGGGGGCTGGTTTCAGTGTCTCTTTGGAGGGGGGGCTGGTTTCACTGTCTTTGGAGGGGGGGCTGGTTTCACTGTCTTTGGAGGGGGGGCTGGTTTCACTGTGTCTTTGGAGGGGAGCTGGTTTTCATGTGTCTTTGGAGGGGGGGCTGGTTTCAGTTTCTCTTTGGGGGGGGCTGGTTTCACAGTGTCTTTGGAGGGGAGCTGGTTTTCATGTGTCTTTGGAGGGGGGGCTGGTTTCAGTGTCTCTTTGGAGGGGGGGCAGGTTTCACTGTCTTTGGAGGGGGGGCTGGTTTCACTGTGTCTTTGGAGGGGGGGCTGGTTTCAGTGTCTCTCTGGAGGGGGGGCAGGTTTCATTGTCTTTGGAGGGGAGCTGGTTTCACTGTGTCTTTGGAGGGGGGGCTGGTTTCAGTGTCTCTTTGGAGGGGGGGCAGGTTTCACTGTCTTTGGAGGGGGGGCTGGTTTCACTGTGTCTTTGGAGGGGGGGCTGGTTTCACTGTCTTTGGAGGGGGGGCTGGTTTCACAGTGTCTTTGGAGGGGGGGCTGGTTTCACTGTCTTTGGAGGGGGGGCTGGTTTCACAGTGTCTTTGGAGGGGGGGCTGGTTTCACAGTGTCTTTGGAGGGGGGGCTGGTTTCACTGTCTTTGGAGGGGGGGCTGGTTTCACAGTGTCTTTGGAGGGCGGGCTGGTTTCACTGTCTTTGGAGGGGGGGCTGGTTTCACTGTCTTTGGAGAGGGGGCTGGTTTCACTGTCTTTGGAGGGGGGGCTGGTTTCAGTGTCTCTTTGGAGGGGGGGCTGGTTTCACTGTCTTTGGAGGGGGGGCTGGTTTCACTGTCTTTGGAGGGGGGGCTGGTTTCACTGTGTCTTTGGAGGGGAGCTGGTTTTCATGTGTCTTTGGAGGGGGGGCTGGTTTCAGTTTCTCTTTGGGGGGGGCTGGTTTCACAGTGTCTTTGGAGGGGAGCTGGTTTTCATGTGTCTTTGGAGGGGGGGCTGGTTTCAGTGTCTCTTTGGAGGGGGGGCAGGTTTCACTGTCTTTGGAGGGGGGGCTGGTTTCACTGTGTCTTTGGAGGGGGGGCTGGTTTCAGTGTCTCTCTGGAGGGGGGGCAGGTTTCATTGTCTTTGGAGGGGAGCTGGTTTCACTGTGTCTTTGGAGGGGGGGCTGGTTTCAGTGTCTCTTTGGAGGGGGGGCAGGTTTCACTGTCTTTGGAGGGGGGGCTGGTTTCACTGTGTCTTTGGAGGGGGGGCTGGTTTCAGTGTCTCTTTGGAGGGGGGGCAGGTTTCACTGTCTTTGGAGGGGGGGCTGGTTTCACAGTGTCTTTGGAGGGGGGGCTGGTTTCACAGTGTCTTTGGAGGGAGGCTGGTTTCACTGTCTTTGGAGGGGGGGCTGGTTTCACTGTCTTTGGAGGGGGGGCTGGTTTCACTGTCTTTGGAGGGGGGGCTGGTTTCACAGTGTCTTTGGAGGGGGGGCTGGTTTCACAGTGTCTTTGGAGGGGGGGCTGGTTTCAGAGTGTCTTTGGAGGGGCGGCTGGTTTCAGAGTGTCTTTGGAGGGGGGGCTGGTTTCACAGTGTCTTTGGAGGGGGGGCTGGTTTCACAGTGTTTTTGGAGGGGGGGGCTGGTTTCACAGTGTCTTTGGAGGGGGGGCTGGTTTCACAGTGTCTTTGGAGGTGGGGGCTGGTTTCACAGTGTCTTTGGAGGGGGGGCTGGTTTCACAGTGTCTTTGGAGGGGGGGCTGGTTTCACAGTGTCTTTGGAGGGGGGGCTGGTTTCACTGTCTTTGGAGGGGGGCTGGTTTCAGGCTGTCTTTGGAGGGGGGGCTGGTTTCACTGTCTTTGGAGGGGGGGCTGGTTTCACAGTGTCTTTGGAGGGGGTCTGGTTTCACACTGTCTTTGGAGGGGGGGCTGGTTTCACAGTGTCTTTGGAGGGGGGGCTGGTTTCACTGTCTTTGGAGGGGGGGCTGGTTTCACAGTGTCTTTGGAGGGGGGGCTGGTTTCAGAATGTCTTTGGAGGGGGGGCTGGTTTCACAGTGTCTTTGGAGGGGGGGCTGGTTTCACACTGTCTTTGGAGGGGGGGGCTGGTTTCACAGTGTCTTTGGAGGGGGGGCTGGTTTCACTGTCTTTGGAGGGGGGGCTGGTTTCACAGTGTCTTTGGAGGGGGGGCTGGTTTCAGAATGTCTTTGGAGGGGGGGCTGGTTTCACAGTGTCTTTGGAGGGGGGCTGGTTTCACTGTCTTTGGAGGGGGGGCTGGTTTCACTGTCTTTGGAGGGGGTGCTGGTTTCACTGTCTTTGGAGGGGGGGCTGGTTTCACTGTGTCTTTGGAGGGGAGCTGGTTTTCATGTGTCTTTGGAGGGGGGGCTGGTTTCAGTTCCTCTTTGGGGGGGGCTGGTTTCACAGTGTCTTTGGAGGGGAGCTGGTTTTCATGTGTCTTTGGAGGGGGGGCTGGTTTCAGTGTCTCTTTGGAGGGGGGGCAGGTTTCACTGTCTTTGGAGGGGGGGCTGGTTTCACTGTGTCTTTGGAGGGGGGGCTGGTTTCAGTGTCTCTCTGGAGGGGGGGCAGGTTTCATTGTCTTTGGAGGGGAGCTGGTTTCACTGTGTCTTTGGAGGGGGGGCTGGTTTCACTGTCTTTGGAGGGGGGGCTGGTTTCACTGTCTTTGGAGGGGGGGCTGGTTTCAGAGTGTCTTTGGAGGGGGTGCTGGTTTCACTGTCTTTGGAGGGGGGGCTGGTTTCAGAGTGTCTTTGGAGGGGGGGCTGGTTTCACAGTGTCTTTGGAGGGGGGCTGGTTTCACAGTGTCTTTGGAGGGGGGCTGGTTTCACAGTGTCTTTGGAGGGGGGCTGGTTTCACAGTCTTTGGAGGGGGGGCTGGTTTCACTGTCTTTGGAGGGGGGCTGGTTTCAGGCTGTCTTTGGAGGGGGGGCTGGTTTCACTGTCTTTGGTGGGGGGGCTGGTTTCACAGTGTCTTTGGAGGGGGGGCTTGTTTCACAGTGTCTTTGGATGGGGGCTGGTTTCACAGTCTTTGGAGGGGGGGCTGGTTTCACTGTCTTTGGAGGGGGGGCTGGTTTCACTGTCTTTGGAGGGGGGGCTGGTTTCACTGTCTTTGGAGGGGGGGCTGGTTTCACAGTGTCTTTGGAGGGGGGGCTGGTTTCACAGTGTCTTTGGAGGGGGGGCTGGTTTCACTGTCTTTGGAGGGGGGCTGGTTTCACTGTCTTTGGAGGGGGGGCTGGTTTCACTGTCTTTGGAGGGGGTGCTGGTTTCACAGTGTCTTTGGAGGGGGGGCTGGTTTCACTATCTTTGGAGGGGGGGCTGGTTTCAGAGTGTCTTTGGAGGGGGGGCTGGTTTCACAGTGTCTCTCTGGAGGGGGGGCTGGTTTCACTGTCTTTGGAGGGGGGGCTGGTTTCACTGTCTTTGGAGTGGGGGCTGGTTTCACTGTCTTTGGAGGGGGGGCTGGTTTCACTGTCTTTGGAGGGGGGGCTGGTTTCACTGTCTTTGGAGGGGGGGCTGGTTTCACTATCTTTGGAGGGGGGGCTGGTTTCACTGTCTTTGGAGGGGGGGCTGGTTTCACAGTGTCTTTGGAGGGGGGGGCTGGTTTCACAGTGTCTTTGGAGGGGGTCTGGTTTCACACTGTCTTTGGAGGGGGGGCTGGTTTCACAGTGTCTTTGGAGGGGGGGCTGGTTTCACTGTCTTTGGAGGGGGGGCTGGTTTCACAGTGTCTTTGGAGGGGGGGCTGGTTTCAGAATGTCTTTGGAGGGGGGGCTGGTTTCACAGTGTCTTTGGAGGGGGGGCTGGTTTCACACTGTCTTTGGAGGGGGGGGCTGGTTTCACAGTGTCTTTGGAGGGGGGGCTGGTTTCACTGTCTTTGGAGGGGGGGCTGGTTTCACAGTGTCTTTGGAGGGGGGGCTGGTTTCACTGTCTTTGGAGGGGGGGCTGGTTTCACTGTCTTTGGAGGGGGGGCTGGTTTCACTGTCTTTGGAGGGGGGGCTGGTTTCATTGTGTCTTTGGAGGGGGGGCTGGTTTCAGTTTCTCTTTGGGGGGGGCTGGTTTCACAGTGTCTTTGGAGGGGAGCTGGTTTTCATGTGTCTTTGGAGGGGGGGCTGGTTTCAGTGTCTCTTTGGAGGGGGGGCAGGTTTCACTGTCTTTGGAGGGGGGGCTGGTTTCACTGTGTCTTTGGAGGGGGGGCTGGTTTCACTGTGTCTTTGGAGGGGGGGCTGGTTTCACAGTGTCTTTGGAGGGGGGGCTGGTTTCACTGTGTCTTTGGAGGGGGGGCTGGTTTCAGTGTCTCTTTGGAGGGGGGGCAGGTTTCACTGTCTTTGGAGGGGGGGCTGGTTTCACTGTGTCTTTGGAGGGGGGGCTGGTTTCAGTGTCTCTTTGGAGGGGGGGCAGGTTTCACTGTCTTTGGAGGGGGGGCTGGTTTCACAGTGTCTTTGGAGGGGGGGCTGGTTTCACAGTGTCTTTGGAGGGAGGCTGGTTTCACTGTCTTTGGAGGGGGGGCTGGTTTCACTGTCTTTGGAGGGGGGGCTGGTTTCACTGTCTTTGGAGGGGGGGCTGGTTTCACAGTGTCTTTGGAGGGGGGGGCTGGTTTCACAGTGTCTTTGGAGGGGGGGCTGGTTTCAGAGTGTCTTTGGAGGGGCGGCTGGTTTCAGAGTGTCTTTGGAGGGGGGGCTGGTTTCACAGTGTCTTTGGAGGGGGGGCTGGTTTCACAGTGTTTTTGGAGGGGGGGCTGGTTTCACAGTGTCTTTGGAGGGGGGGCTGGTTTCACAGTGTCTTTGGAGGTGGGGGCTGGTTTCACAGTGTCTTTGGAGGGGGGGCTGGTTTCACAGTGTCTTTGGAGGGGGGGCTGGTTTCACAGTGTCTTTGGAGGGGGGGCTGGTTTCACTGTCTTTGGAGGGGGGCTGGTTTCAGGCTGTCTTTGGAGGGGGGGCTGGTTTCACTGTCTTTGGAGGGGGGGCTGGTTTCACAGTGTCTTTGGAGGGGGGGCTGGTTTCACTGTGTCTTGGGGGGGGCTGGTTTCACAGTGTCTTTGGAGGGGGGGCTGGTTTCACAGTGTCTTTGGAGGGGGGGCTGGTTTCACTGTCTTTGGAGGGGGGGCTGGTTTCACTGTCTTTGGAGGGGGGGCTGGTTTCACTGTCTTTGGAGGGGGGGCTGGTTTTAGAGTGTCTTTGGAGGGGGTGCTGGTTTCACTGTCTTTGGAGGGGGGGCTGGTTTCAGAGTGTCTTTGGAGGGGGGGCTGGTTTCACAGTGTCTTTGGAGGGGGTGCTGGTTTCACAGTGTCTTTGGAGGGGGGGCTGGTTTCACTGTGTCTTTGGAGGGGGGGCTGGTTTCACTGTCTTTGGAGGGGGGGCTGGTTTCACTGTCTTTGGAGGCGGGGCTGGTTTCACTGTCTTTGGAGGGGGGCTGGTTTCACTGTCTTTGGAGGGGGGGCTGGTTTCACTGTCTTTGGAGGGGGGGCTGGTTTCACAGTGTCTTTGGAGGGGGGGGCTGGTTTCACAGTGTCTTTGGAGGGGGGGCTGGTTTCACACTGTCTTTGGAGGGGGGGCTGGTTTCACTGTCTTTGGAGGGGGGGCTGGTTTCACAGTGTCTTTGGAGGGGGGGCTAGTTTCAGTGTCTTTGGAGGGGGGCTGGTTTCACTGTCTTTGGAGGGGGGGCTGGTTTCACTGTGTCTTTGGAGGGGAGCTGGTTTTCATGTGTCTTTGGAGGGGGGGCTGGTTTCAGTGTCTCTTTGGGGGGGCTGGTTTCACAGTGTCTTTGGAGGGGAGCTGGTTTTCATGTGTCTTTGGAGGGGGGGCTGGTTTCAGTGTCTCTTTGGAGGGGGGGCAGGTTTCACTGTCTTTGGAGGGGGGGCTGGTTTCACTGTGTCTTTGGAGGGGGGGCTGGTTTCAGTGTCTCTTTGGAGGGGGGGCAGGTTTCATTGTCTTTGGAGGGGAGCTGGTTTCACTGTGTCTTTGGAGGGGGGGCTGGTTTCACAGTGTCTTTGGAGGGGGGGCTGGTTTCACTGTCTTTGGAGGGGGGGCAGGTTTCACTGTCTTTGGAGGGGGGGCTGGTTTCACTGTCTTTGGAGGGGGGGCTGGTTTCACAGTGTCTTTGGAGGGGGGGCTGGTTTCAGAGTGTCTTTGGAGGGGCGGCTGGTTTCAGAGTGTCTTTGGAGGGGGGGCTGGTTTTACAGTGTCTTTGGAGGGGGGGGCTGGTTTCACAGTGTCTTTGGAGGGGGGGCTGGTTTCACAGTGTCTTTGGAGGGGGGGGCTGGTTTCACAGTGTCTTTGGAGGGGGGGCTGGTTTCACAGTGTCTTTGGAGGGGGGGCTGGTTTCACAGTGTCTTTGGAGGGGGGGCTGGTTTCACAGTGTCTTTGGAGGGGGGGCTGGTTTCACTGTCTTTGGATGGGGGGCTGGTTTCAGAGTGTCTTTGGAGGGGGGGGCCGGTTTCACAGTGTCTTTGGAGGGGGGGCTGGTTTCACAGTGTCTTTGGAGGGGGGGCTGGTTTCACTGTCTTTGGAGGGGGGGCTGGTTTCACAGTGTTTTTGGAGGGGGGGCTGGTTTCTCTGTCTTTGGAGGGGGGGCTGGTTTCACTGTCTTTGGAGGGGGGGCTGGTTTCACTGTCTTTGGAGGGGGGGCTGGTTTCACTGTGTCTTTGGAGGGGGGGCTGGTTTCACAGTGTCTTTGGAGGGGGGGCTGGTTTCACTGTCTTTGGAGGGGGGGCTGGTTTCACAGTGTCATGGGGGGGGGGCTGGTTTCACTGTCTTTGGAGGGGGGCTGGTTTCACAGTGTCTTTGGAGGGGGGGCTGGTTTCACTGTCTTTGGAGGGGGGGCTGGTTTCACAGTGTCTTTGGAGGGGGGCTGGTTTCAGGCTGTCTTTGGAGGGGGGGCTGGTTTCACTGTCTTTGGAGGGGGGGCTGGTTTCACAGTGTCTTTGGAGGGGGGGCTGGTTTCACAGTGTCTTTGGAGGGGGGGCTGGTTTCACTGTCTTTGGAGGGGGGGCAGGTTTCACTGTCTTTGGAGGGGGGGGCTGGTTTCACAGTGTCTTTGGAGGGGGGGCTGGTTTCACAGTGTCTTTGGAGGGGGGGCTGGTTTCACTGTCTTTGGGGGGGGCTGGTTTCACAGTGTCTTTGGAGGGGGGGCTGGTTTCACAGTGTCTTTGGAGGGGGGGCTGGTTTCACTGTCTTTGGGGGGGCTGGTTTCACAGTGTCTTTGGAGGGGGGGCTGGTTTCACAGTGTCATGGGGGGGGGCTGGTTTCACTATCTTTGGAGGGGGGGCTGGTTTCAGAGTGTCTTTGGAGGGGGGGCTGGTTTCACTGTCTTTGGAGGGGGGGCTGGTTTCAGAGTGTCTTTGGAGGGGGGGCTGGTTTCACTATCTTTGGAGGGGGGGCTGGTTTCAGAGTGTCTTTGGAGGGGGGGCTGGTTTCACTGTCTTTGGAGGGGGGGCTGGTTTCAGAGTGTCTTTGGAGGGGGGGCTGGTTTCACAGTGTCTTTGGAGCGGGGGCTGGTTTCACTGTCTTTGGAGGGGGGCTGGTTTCAGAGTGTCTTTGGAGGGGGGCTGGTTTCACTGTCTTTGGAGGGGGGGCTGGTTTCAGAGTGTCTTTGGAGGGGGGGCTGGTTTCACTGTCTTTGGAGGGGGGGCTGGTTTCACTGTCTTTGGAGGGGGGGCTGGTTTCAGAGTGTCTTTGGAGGCGGGGCTGGTTTCACAGTGTCTTTGGAGGGGGGGCTGGTTTCACTATCTTTGGAGGGGGGGCTGGTTTCACTGTCTTTGGAGGGGGGGCTGGTTTCACTGTCTTTGGAGAGGGGGCTGGTTTCACTGTCTTTGGAGGGGGGGCTGGTTTCACTGTCTTTGGAGTGGAGGCTGGTTTCACAGTGTCTTTGGAGGGGGGCTGGTTTCACTGTCTTTGGAGGGGGGGCTGGTTTCACTATCTTTGGAGGGGGGGCTGGTTTCACTGTCTTTGGAGGGGTGGCTGGTTTCACTGTCTTTGGAGGGGGGGCTGGTTTCACTGTCTTTGGAGGGGGGGGCTGGTTTCACTATCTTTGGAGGGGGGGCTGGTTTCACTGTCTTTGGAGGGGTGGCTGGTTTCACTGTCTTTGGAGGGGGGGCTGGTTTCACAGTGTCTTTGGAGGGTGGGCTGGTTTCACAGTGTCTTTGCAGGGGGGGCTGGTTTCACTGTCTTTGGAGGGGGGGCTGGTTTCAGAGTGTCTTTGGAGGGGGGGCTGGTTTCACTGTCTTTGGAGGGGGGGCTGGTTTCACTGTCTTTGGAGGGGGGCTGGTTTCACAGTGTCTTTGGAGGCGGGGCTGGTTTCACAGTGTCTTTGGAGGGGGGGCTGGTTTCACAGTGTCTTTGGAGGGGGGGCTGGTTTCACTGTCTTTGGAGGGGGGGGCTGGTTTCAGAGTGTCTTTGGAGGGGGGGCTGGTTTCAGAGTGTCTTTGGAGGCGGGGCTGGTTTCACTGTCTTTGGAGGGGGGGCTGGTTTCAGAGTGTCTTTGGAGGGGGGGCTGGTTTCAGAGTGTCTTTGGAGGCGGGGCTGGTTTCAGAGTGTCTCTTTGGACGGGGGGCTGGTTTCAGAGTGTCTTTGGAGGCGGGGCTGGTTTCACAGTGTCTTTGGAGGGGGGGCTGGTTTCACAGTGTCTTTGGAGGGGGGGCTGGTTTCACTGTCTTTGGAGGGGGGGCTGGTTTCAGAGTGTCTTTGGAGGGGGGGCTGGTTTCAGAGTGTCTTTGGAGGCGGGGCTGGTTTCAGAGTGTCTCTTTGGACGGGGGGCTGGTTTCAGAGTGTCTTTGGAGGCGGGGCTGGTTTCACAGTGTCTTTGGAGGGGGGGCTGGTTTCACAGTGTCTTTGGAGGGGGGGCTGGTTTCACTGTCTTTGGAGGGGGGCGCTGGTTTCAGAGTGTCTTTGGAGGGGGAGCTGGTTTCACAGCGTCTTTGGAGGGGGGGCTGGTTTCACAGCGTCTTTGGAGGGGGGGCTGGTTTCACAGTGTCTTTGGAGGGGGGCTGGTTTCACAGTGTCTTTGGAGGGGGGGCTGGTTTCACAGTGTCTTTGGAGGGGGGGCTGGTTTCACTGTCTTTGGAGGGGGGGCTGGTTTCACTGTCTTTGGAGGGGGGGCTGGTTTCACAGTGTCTTTGGAGGGGGGGCTGGTTTCACTGTCTTTGGAGGGGGGGCTGGTTTCACAGTGTCATGGGGGGGGGCTGGTTTCACTGTCTTTGGAGGGGGGCTGGTTTCACAGTGTCTTTGGAGGGGGGGCTGGTTTCACTGTCTTTGGAGGGGGGGCTGGTTTCACAGTGTCTTTGGAGGGGGGCTGGTTTCAGGCTGTCTTTGGAGGGGGGGCTGGTTTCACTGTCTTTGGAGGGGGGGCTGGTTTCACAGTGTCTTTGGAGGGGGGGCAGGTTTCACTGTCTTTGGAGGGGGGGCTGGTTTCACAGTGTCTTTGGAGGGGGGGCTGGTTTCACTGTCTTTGGAGGGGGGGCAGGTTTCACTGTCTTTGGAGGGGGGGCTGGTTTCACAGTGTCTTTGGAGGGGGGGCTGGTTTCACAGTGTCTTTGGAGGGGGGGCTGGTTTCACTGTCTTTGGGGGGGGCTGGTTTCACAGTGTCTTTGGAGGGGGGGCTGGTTTCACAGTGTCTTTGGAGGGGGGGCTGGTTTCACTGTCTTTGGGGGGGCTGGTTTCACAGTGTCTTTGGAGGGGGGGCTGGTTTCACAGTGTCATGGGGGGGGGCTGGTTTCACAGTGTCTTTGGAGGGGGGGCTGGTTTCACTATCTTTGGAGGGGGGGCTGGTTTCAGAGTGTCTTTGGAGGGGGGGCTGGTTTCACTGTCTTTGGAGGGGGGGCTGGTTTCAGAGTGTCTTTGGAGGGGGGGCTGGTTTCACAGTGTCTTTGGAGGGGGGGCTGGTTTCACTGTCTTTGGAGGGGGGGCTGGTTTCAGAGTGTCTTTGGAGGGGGGGCTGGTTTCACTGTCTTTGGAGGGGGGGCTGGTTTCAGAGTGTCTTTGGAGCGGGGGCTGGTTTCACTGTCTTTGGAGGGGGGGCTGGTTTCACTGTCTTTGGAGGGGTGGCTGGTTTCACTGTCTTTGGAGGGGGGGCTGGTTTCACAGTGTCTTTGGAGGGGGGGCTGGTTTCACAGTGTCTTTGGAGGGGGGGCTGGTTTGACTGTCTTTGGAGGGGGGGCTGGTTTCACAGTGTCTTTGGAGGGGGGGCTGGTTTCAGAATGTCTTTGGAGGGGGGCTGGTTTCACTGTCTTTGGAGGGGGGGCTGGTTTCACTGTCTTTGGAGGGGGGGCTGGTTTCACAGTGTCTTTGGAGGGGGGGCTGGTTTCACTGTCTTTGGACGGGGGGCTGGTTTCACTGTCTTTGGAGGGGGGGCTGGTTTCACTGTCTTTGGAGGGGGGGCTGGTTTCACAGTGTCTTTGGAGGGGGGGCTGGTTTCACAGTGTCTTTGGAGGGGGGGCTGGTTTCACAGTGTCTTTGGAGGGGGGGCTGGTTTCACTGTCTATGGAGGGGGGGCTGGTTTCACTGTCTTTGGAGGGGGGGCTGGTTTCACTGTCTTTGGAGGGGGGGCTGGTTTCAGAGTGTCTTTGGAGGGGGGCTGGTTTCACTGTCTTTGGAGGGGGGGCTGGTTTCACTGTCTTTGGAGGGGGGGCTGGTTTCACTGTCTTTGGAGGGGGGGCTGGTTTCAGAGTGTCTTTGGAGGGGGGGCTGGTTTCACTGTCTATGGAGGGGGGGCTGGTTTCACTGTCTTTGGAGGGGGGGCTGGTTTCACTGTCTTTGGAGGGGGGGCTGGTTTCACAGTGTCTTTGGAGGGGGGGCTGGTTTCACAGTGTCTTTGGAGGGGGGGCTGGTTTCACTGTCTTTGGAGGGGGGGCTGGTTTCACTGTCTTTGGAGGGGGGGCTGGTTTCACAGTCTTTGGAGTGGGGGCTGGTTTCAGGCTGTCTTTGGAGGGGGGGCTGGTTTCACTGTCTTTGGAGGGGGGGCTGGTTTCACAGTCTTTGGAGGGGGGGCTGGTTTCAGGCTGTCTTTGGAGGGGGGGCTGGTTTCACTGTGTCTTTGGGGGGGGCTGGTTTCACAGTGTCTTTGGAGGGGGGGCTGGTTTCAGAGTGTCTTTGGAGGGGGGGGCTGGTTTCACAGTGTCTTTGGAGGGGGTGCTGGTTTCACAGTGTCTTTGGAGGGGGGGCTGGTTTCAGAGTGTCTTTGCAGGGGGGGCTGGTTTCACTGTCTTTGGAGTGGGGGCTGGTTTCACTGTCTTTGGAGGCGGGGCTGGTTTCACTGTCTTTGGAGGGGGGGCTGGTTTCACTATCTTTGGAGGGGGGGCTGGTTTCACTGACTTTGGAGGGGGGGCTGGTTTCAGAGTGTCTTTGGAGGGGGGGCTGGTTTCACTGTCTTTGGAGGGGGGGCTGGTTTCACTGTCTTTGGAGGGGGGGCTGGTTTCACAGTGTCTTTGGAGGGGGGCTGGTTTCACAGTGTCTTTGGAGGGGGGGCTGGTTTCAGAGTGTCTTTGGAGGGGGGGCTGGTTTCACTGTCTTTGGAGGGGGGGCTGGTTTCACAGTGTCTTTGGAGGGGGGGCTGGTTTCAGAGTGTCTTTGGAGGGGGGGCTGGTTTCACAGTGTCTTTGGAGGGGGGGCTGGTTTCACTGTCTTTGGAGGGGGGGCTGGTTTCACTGTGTCTTTGGAGGGGGGGCTGGTTTCACTGTGTCTTTGGAGGGGGGGCTGGTTTCACAGTGTCTTTGGAGGGGGGGCTGGTTTCAGAGTGTCTTTGGAGGGGGGGCTGGTTTCACTGTGTCTTTGGAGGGGGGGCTGGTTTCACTGTCTTTGGAGGGGGGGCTGGTTTCACTGTCTTTGGAGGGGGGGCTGGTTTCACTGTGTCTTTGGAGGGGGGGCTGGTTTCACTGTGTCTTTGGAGGGGGGGCTGGTTTCACAGTGTCTTTGGAGGGGGGGCTGGTTTCAGAGTGTCTTTGGAGGGGGGGCTGGTTTCACTGTGTCTTTGGAGGGGGGGCTGGTTTCACTGTCTTTGGAGGGGGGGCTGGTTTCACTGTGTCTTTGGAGGGGGGGCTGGTTTCACAGTGTCTTTGGAGGGGGTGTTGGTTTCAGAGTGTCTTTGGAGGGGGAGCTGGTTTCACAGTGTCTTTGGAGGGGGGGCTGGTTTCACAGTGTCTTTGGAGGGGGGGCTGGTTTCACTGTGTCTTTGGAGGGGGGGCTGGTTTCACTGTCTTTGGAGGGGGGGCTGGTTTCACTGTCTTTGGAGGGGGGGCTGGTTTCACAGTGTCTTTGGAGGGGGGGCTGGTTTCAGGCTGTCTTTGGAGGGGGGGCTGGTTTCACTGTGTCTTTGGGGGGGGGCTGGTTTCACTGTCTTCGGAGGGGGGGCTGGTTTCAGAGTGTCTTTGGAGGGGGGACTGGTTTCACTGTCTTTGGAGGGGGGGCTGGTTTCACAGTGTCTTTGGAGAGGGGGCTGGTTTCACTGTCTTTGGAGGGGGGGCTGGTTTCACAGTGTCATGTGGGGGGCTGGTTTCACAGTGTCTTTGGAGGGGGGGCTGGTTTCAGTGTCTTTGGAGGGGGGGCTGGTTTCACTGTCTTTGGAGGGGGGGCTGGTTTCAGTGTCTTTGGAGGGGGGGCTGGTTTCACACTGTCTTTGGAGGGGGGGCTGGTTTCACTGTCTTTGGAGGGGGGGCTGGTTTCAGTGTCTTTGGAGGGGGGGCTGGTTTCAGTGTCTTTGGAGGGGGGGCTGGTTTCACTGTCTTTGGAGGGGGTGCTGGTTTCAGAGTGTCTTTGGAGTGGGGGCTGGTTTCACAGTGTCTTTGGAGGGGGGGGCTGGTTTCACAGTGTCTTTGGAGGGGGGGCTGGTTTCAGTGTCTTTGGAGGGGGGGGCTGGTTTCACACTGTCTTTGGAGGGGGGCTGGTTTCACTGTCTTTGGAGGGGGGGCTGGTTTCACTGTCTTTGGAGGGGGGGCTGGTTTCACAGTGTCTTTGGAGGGGGGGCTGGTTTCACTGTCTTTGGAGGGGGGGGCTGGTTTCACTGTCGTTGGAGGGGGGGCTGGTTTCACTGTCTTTGGAGGGGGGGCTGGTTTCACTGTCTTTGGAGGGGGGGCTGGTTTCACAGTGTCTTTGGAGGGGGGGCTGGTTTCAGTGTCTTTGGAGGGGGGGCTGGTTTCACTGTCTTTGGAGGGGGGGCTGGTTTCACAGTGTCTTTGGAGGGGGGGCTGGTTTCACTATCTTTGGAGGGGGGGCTGGTTTCACAGTGTCTTTGGAGGGGGGGCTGGTTTCACTGTCTTTGGAGGGGGGGCTGGTTTCACTGTCTTTGGAGGGGGGGCTGGTTTCACAGTGTCTTTGGAGGGGGGGCTGGTTTCACTGTCGTTGGAGGGGGGGCTGGTTTCACTGTCTTTGGAGGGGGGGCTGGTTTCACTGTCGTTGGAGGGGGGGCTGGTTTCACTGTGTCTTTGGAGGGGGGGCTGGTTTCACTGTCGTTGGAGGGGGGGCTGGTTTCACTGTCTTTGGAGGGGGGGCTGGTTTCACTGTCTTTGGAGGGGGGGCTGGTTTCACAGTGTCTTTGGAGGGGGGGCTGGTTTCACTGTCGTTGGAGGGGGGGCTGGTTTCACTGTCGTTGGAGGGGGGGCTGGTTTCACAGTGTCTTTGGAGGGGGGGCTGGTTTCACAGTGTCTTTGGAGGGGGGGCTGGTTTCAGAGTGTCTTTGGAGGGGGGGCTGGTTTCACTGTCTTTGGAGGGGGGGCTGGTTTCACTGTCTTTGGAGGGGGGGCTGGTTTCACTGTCTTTGGAGGGGGGCTGGTTTCACTGTCTTTGGAGGGGGGGCTGGTTTCAGAATGTCTTTGGAGGGGGGGCTGGTTTCAGTGTGTCTTTGGAGGGGGGGCTGGTTTCATTGTCTTTGGAGGGGGGGCTGGTTTCACTGTGTCTTTGGAGGGGGGGCTGGTTTCACTGTCTTTGGAGGGGGGGCTGGTTTCACTGTCTTTGGGGGGGGCTGGTTTCAGAGTGTCTTTGGAGGGGGGGCTGGTTTCACTGTCTTTGGAGGGGGGGCTGGTTTCACTGTTTTTGGAGGGGGGCTGGTTTCACTGTCTTTGGAGGGGGGGCTGGTTTCAGTGTGTCTTTGGAGGGGGGGCTGGTTTCACAGTGTCTTTGGAGGGGGGGCTGGTTTCACTGTCTTTGGAGGGGGGGCTGGTTTCAGAGTGTCTTTGGAGGGGGGGCTGGTTTCACTGTGTTTTTGGAGGGGGGGCTGGTTTCACTGTCTTTGGAGGGGGGGCTGGTTTCAATGTCTTTGGAGGGGGGGCTGGTTTCACTGTCTTTGGAGGGGGGGCTGGTTTCAGAGTGTCTTTGGAGGGGGGGCTGGTTTCACTGTCTTTGGAGGGGGGGCTGGTTTCAGTGTGTTTTTGGAGGGGGGGCTGGTTTCACTGTGTCTTTGGAGGGGGGGCTGGTTTCGCTGTCTTTGGAGGGGGGGCTGCTTTCACAGTCTCTTTGGAGGGGGGGCTGGTTTCACTGTCTTTGGAGGGGGGGCTGGTTTCAGAGTGTCTTTGGAGGGGGGGGCTGGTTTCACTGTCTTTGGACGGGGGGCTGGTTTCACTGTCTTTGGAGGGGGGGCTGGTTTCACAGTGTCTTTGGAGGGGGGGCTGGTTTCACTGTCTTTGGAGGGGGGGCTGGTTTCACAGTGTCTTTGGAGGGGGGGCTGGTTTCACTGTCTTTGGAGGGGGGGCTGGTTTCACTGTCTTTGGAGGGGGGGCTGGTTTCACTGTCTTTGGAGGGGGGGCTGGTTTCACAGTGTCTTTGGAGGGGGGGCTGGTTTCACAGTGTCTTTGGAGGGGGGGCTGGTTTCACAGTGTCTTTGGAGGGGGGGCTGGTTTCACTGTCTTTGGAGGGGGGGCTGGTTTCAGAGTGTCTTTGGAGGGGGGGCTGGTTTCACTGTCTTTGGAGGGGGGGCTGGTTTCACTGTCTTTGGAGGGGGGCTGGTTTCACTGTCTTTGGAGGGGGGGCTGGTTTCAGAGTGTCTTTGGAGGGGGGGCTGGTTTCACTGTCTATGGAGGGGGGGCTGGTTTCACTGTCTTTGGAGGGGGGGCTGGTTTCACTGTCTTTGGAGGGGGGGCTGGTTTCACAGTGTCTTTGGAGGGGGGGCTGGTTTCACAGTGTCTTTGGAGGGGGGGCTGGTTTCACTGTGTCTTTGGAGGGGGGGCTGGTTTCACTGTCTTTGGAGGGGGGGCTGGTTTCACTGTCTTTGGAGGGGGGGCTGGTTTCACAGTCTTTGGAGGGGGGGCTGGTTTCAGGCTGTCTTTGGAGGGGGGGCTGGTTTCACTGTGTCTTTGGAGGGGGGGCTGGTTTCACTGTCTTCGGAGGGGGGGCTGGTTTCAGAGTGTCTTTGGAGGGGGGGCTGGTTGCACTGTCTTTGGAGGGGGGGCTGGTTTCACTGTCTTTGGAGGGGGGGCTGGTTTCACTGTCTTTGGAGGGGGGGCTGGTTTCAGAGTGTCTTTGGAGGGGGGGCTGGTTGCACTGTCTTTGGAGGGGGGGCTGGTTTCACTGTCTTTGGAGGGGGGGCTGGTTTCACTGTCTTTGGAGGGGTGGCTGGTTTCACAGTGTCATGTGGGGGGCTGGTTTCACAGTGTCTTTGGAGGGGGGGCTGGTTTCAGAGTGTCATGGGGGGGGGCTGGTTTCACAGTGTCTTTGGAGGGGGGGCTGGTTTCACAGTGTCTTTGGAGGGGGGGCTGGTTTCAGTGTCTCTTTGGAGGGGGAGCTGGTTTCACTGTCTTTGGAGGGGGGGCTGGTTTCACAGTGTCTTTGGAGGGGGGTGCTGGTTTCACAGTGTCTTTGGAGGGGGGGGCTGGTTTCACTGTCTTTGGAGGGGGGGCTGGTTTCACAGTGTCTTTGGAGGGGGGGCTGGTTTCAGGCTGTCTTTGGAGGGGGGGCTGGTTTCACTGTGTCTTTGGAGGGGGGGCTGGTTTCACTGTCTTCGGAGGGGGGGCTGGTTTCAGAGTGTCTTTGGAGGGGGGGCTGGTTGCACTGTCTTTGGAGGGGGGGCTGGTTTCACTGTCTTTGGAGGGGGGGCTGGTTTCAGAGTGTCTTTGGAGGGGGGGCTGGTTGCACTGTCTTTGGAAGGGGGGCTGGTTTCACTGTCTTTGGAGGGGGGGCTGGTTTCACTGTCTTTGGAGGGGGGGCTGGTTTCACAGTGTCATGTGGGGGGCTGGTTTCACAGTGTCTTTGGAGGGGGGGCTGGTTTCAGAGTGTCATGGGGGGGGGCTGGTTTCACAGTGTCTTTGGAGGGGGGGCTGGTTTCACAGTGTCTTTGGAGGGGGGGCTGGTTTCAGTGTCTTTGGAGGGGGGGCTGGTTTCACTGTCTTTGGAGGGGGGGCTGGTTTCACAGTGTCTTTGGAGGGGGGTGCTGGTTTCACAGTGTCTTTGGAGGGGGGGCTGGTTTCACTGTCTTTGGAGGGGGGGCTGGTTTCACAGTGTCTTTGGAGGGGGGGCTGGTTTCACTGTCTTTGGAGGGGGTGCTGGTTTCACTGTCGTTGGAGGGGGGGCTGGTTTCACTGTCGTTGGAGGGGGGGCTGGTTTCACAGTGTCTTTGGAGGGGGGGCTGGTTTCACAGTGTCTTTGGAGGGGGGGCTGGTTTCACAGTGTCTTTGGAGGGGGGGCTGGTTTCACTGTCTTTGGAGGGGGGGCTGGTTTCACTGTCTTTGGAGGGGGGGCTGGTTTCACTGTCTTTGGAGGGGGGCTGGTTTCACTGTCTTTGGAGGGGGGGCTGGTTTCAGAATGTCTTTGGAGGGGGGGCTGGTTTCAGTGTGTCTTTGGAGGGGGGGCTGGTTTCACTGTCTTTGGAGGGGGGGCTGGTTTCACTGTGTCTTTGGAGGGGGGGCTGGTTTCACTGTCTTTGGAGGGGGGGCTGGTTTCACTGTCTTTGGGGGGGGCTGGTTTCAGAGTGTCTTTGGAGGGGGGGCTGGTTTCACAGTGTCTTTGGAGGGGGGCTGGTTTCACTGTCTTTGGAGGGGGGGCTGGTTTCACTGTGTCTTTGGAGGGGGGGCTGGTTTCACTGTGTCTTTGGAGGGGGGGCTGGTTTCACTGTCTTTGGAGGGGGGGCTGGTTTCACTGTCTTTGGAGGAGGGGCTGGTTTCAATGTCTTTGGAGGGGGGGCTGGTTTCACTGTGTCTTTGGAGGGGGGGCTGGTTTCAGAGTGTCTTTGGAGGGGGGGCTGGTTTCACTGTCTTTGGAGGGGGGGCTGGTTTCAGAGTGTCTTTGGAGGGGGGGCTGGTTTCACAGTGTCTTTGGAGGGGGGGCTGGTTTCACTGTCTTTGGAGGGGGGGCTGGTTTCACTGTCTTTGGAGGAGGGGCTGGTTTCAATGTCTTTGGAGGGGGGGCTGGTTTCACTGTCTTTGGAGGGGGTGCTGGTTTCACTGTCTTTGGAGGGGGGGCTGGTTTCACTGTCTTTGGAGGGGGGGCTGGTTTCAGAGTGTCTTTGGAGGGGGGGCTGGTTTCACTGTGTCTTTGGAGGGGGGGGTTGGTTTCAGAGTGTCTTTGGAGGGGAGGCTGGTTTCGCAGTGTCTTTGGAGGGGGTGCTGGTTTCACTGTCTTTGGAGGGGGGGCTGGTTTCACAGTCTCTTTGGAGGGGGGGCTGGTTTCACAGTGTCTTTGGAGGGGGGGCTGGTTTCACTGTCTTTGGAGGGGTGCTGGTTTCACAGTGTCTTTGGAGGGGGGGCTGGTTTCACAGTGTCTTTGGAGGGGGGGCTGGTTTCATTGTCTTTGGAGGGGGGGCTGGTTTCACTGTGTCTTTGGAGGGGGGGCTGGTTTCAGAGTGTCTTTGGAGGGGGGGCTGGTTTCACTGTCTTTGGAGGTGGGGCTGGTTTCACTGTCTTTGGATGGGGGGCTGGTTTCAGAGTTTCTTTGGAGGGGGGGCTGATTTCACTGTCTTTGGAGGGGGGGCTGGTTTCACTGTCTTTGGAGGGGGGGGCTGGTTTCAGTGTCTTTGGAGGGGGGGCTGGTTTCACTGTCTTTGGAGGGGGGGCTGGTTTCAGAGTGTCTTTGGAGGGGGGGCTGATTTCAGTGTGTCTTTGGAGGGGGGGCTGGTTTCACTGTGTCTTTGGAGGGGGGGCTGGTTTCACTGTCTTTGGAGGGGGGGCTGGTTCCGCAGTGTCTTTGGGGTGGGGGCTGGTTTCACAGTGTCTTTGGAGGGGGGGCTGGTTTCACTGTCTTTGGAGGGGGGGCTGGTTTCACAGTGTCTTTGGAGGGGGGGCTGGTTTCACAGTGTCTTTGGAGGGGGGGCTGGTTTCACAGTGTCTTTGGAGGGGGGGCTGGTTTCACAGTGTCTTTGGAGGGGGGGCTGGTTTCACAGTGTCTTTGGAGGGGGGGCTGGTTTCACAGTGTCTTTGGAGGGGGGGCTGGTTTCAGAGTGTCTTTGGAGGGGGGGGCTGGTTTCACTGACTTTGGAGGGGGGGCTGGTTTCACTGTCTTTGGAGGGGGGGCTGGTTTCACTGTCTTTGGAGGGGGGGCCGGTTTCACTGTATTTGGAGGGGGGGCTGGTTTCAGAGTGTCTTTGGAGGGGGGGCTGGTTTCACTGTGTCTTTGGAGGGGGGGTTGGTTTCAAAGTGTCTTTGGAGGGGGGGCTGGTTTCACTCTGTCTTTGGAGGGGGGGCTGGTTTCACAGTGTCTTTGGAGGGGGGCTGGTTTCACTGTCTTTGGAGGGGGGGCTGGTTTCACTGTCTTTGGAGGGGGCTGGTTTCACTGTCTTTGGAGGGGGGGCTGGTTTCAGAGTGTCTTTGGAGGGGGGGCTGGTTTCACAGTTTCTTTGGAGGGGGGGCTGGTTTCACTGTCTTTGGAGGGGGGGCTGGTTTCAGAGTGTCTTTGGAGGGGGGGCTGGTTTCACTGTCTTTGGAGGGGGGGCTGGTTTCACAGTGTCTTTGGAGGGGGGGCTGGTTTCACTGTCTTTGGAGGGGGGGCTGGTTTCACTGTCTTTGGAGGGGGGGCTGGTTTCACAGTGTCTTTGGGGGGGGGCTGGTTTCACTGTCTTTGGAGGGGGGGCTGGTTTCACAGTGTCTTTGGAGGGGGGCTGGTTTCACTGTCTTTGGAGGGGGGGCTGGTTTCACTGTCGTTGGAGGGGGGTCTGGTTTCACTGTCTTTGGAGGGGGGGCTGGTTTCACTGTCTTTGGAGGGGGGGCTGGTTTCACTGTCTTTGGAGGGGGGGCTGGTTTCACTGTCTTTGGAGGGGGGGCTGGTTTCACAGTGTCTTTGGAGGGGGGGCTGGTTTCAGTGTGTCTTTGGAGGGGGGGCTGGTTTCAGAGTTTCTTTGGAGGAGGAGCTGGTTTCACTGTCTTTGGAGGGGGGGCTGATTTCAGAGTGTCTTTGGAGGGGGGGCTGGTTTCGGAGTGTCTTTTGAGAGGGGGCTGGCTTCACAGTGTGGTTTGCATGTATTTAACAAGTTGTATTACCTAAGTTGTGTGATCATCCTCTTCATCTGAGCCACATCTGCTTTTGTGTCCACATCAAGTGTCCTCTCACTCACTTCCAGCTTGCATTCTGTTTAAGGAGTCCTTGCAGGGGTGGGGAGAGGGGTTTTCACCTGTCTGCCCAGATCGCAGTCAAAATGTGGAGTGCAGTAGGACCATACAGAAACTTTTCTGATGCCTGAAGTTGTGGATCATGCCTGCTGCGGATATCTGTCCTGTCAACAGCTGGTGAGTTTCTGCCTCTAACCTGCACTTTGCTTCCTTGTCCCAGCACAGCCCTGTCAGGGTGGGAGCTGTGTCTGCTGGTGTCAGTCGAGAAGGGCTCAGGAAGTGGCGACTTAGATCAGCACAGGATGGGAGAGAGAGCTATAGAGTGAGTAATAGAGGGGAAAAGGTTATTTACAATAATCAGTGGAAAATGATCTGGAGAGGAACAGATACCTGCAACAGTGCCAGCAGGTAATGGAGAGAAGTTCGAGCGTGTTGTGGCAGTTACTGAAGCTCTAAGATTAGCTCTGGTCCTTGAAACCACTCCTGAACATCTATTCTTTTATACTGCTCATTTTCTGTGCTGCTTTTATTGAATTGATTTCCTGGCTATGTTCTGTACAGAAAGTGATTGTCAGTGTACTCCCTGTGATCAGGGTCCTGCTCCTCATTTAACTGTCATTCACAGTGCGTCAACAATATGCATTTATATAGCACTCTTAACGTTGAGAAACAACCCACGGTGCTTTTCAAAATAAAGTTGTTCTCTGGATGTGTGTGATGTTGTATTTATTGCCCATCCCTAATTGCCCTGTGAAGGTGGTGATGAGCCGCCTTCTTTAATCGCTGCAGTCCATGTGGTGAAGGTACTCCCACAGTGCTGTTAGGTAGGGAGGTCCAGAATTCTGACCCAGCGACGATGAAGGAATGGCGATTATATTTCCAAGTCAGGCTGGTGCATGACTTGGAGGTGATGGTGTTCCCACTACATTGCTGCTCTTGTCCTTGGTGGTAGAGGTCGCAGGGGAAGGAGGTGCTATTGAAGTAACCTTGGTGAGTTGCTGCTTGCATCCTATAGATAGTATATACTGCAGCGGCGGTACATGGGATTGAGCAAGTGGATAGTGAGCCCAGTGACGGGTGCCAGTCAAACAAACAACTCTGTCCTGGATGGTGTTGCATTTCTTGAGTTTTGTGGGTGCACCCATCACGGTGAGGTGGGTTATCCATCTCAGGCAAGTTTCCCATCGCATTCTTGACTGGATCATAGGAGATGGTGCATAGGATTTGAGGGGTTGGGAACTAAGCCACTTATCACAGAGTACCCATTCTTTGTCTCTTGTAGTCACGGTGTTGACATGTCGGTGTTGATGTTTGACATTGGGGGACATAAGGAGGTGGATGCTGACAGAATATCGGTAGAAGTAGAAACGATAGAAGCAATGGAAGGGGTGAAAATTGATGGATGTACTAGAAAGACTGGGTATGCTTAGAGTGGATAAGTCGCCTGGTCCAGATGGCTTGCATCCCTGGTTGCTGAGGGAATTGGGGGAGGAGATAGCAGAAGGGCTTTCCATAATTTTCCAATCTTCCCTAGATGCGGGGGAGGTGCCTGAGGATTGGAAAGTGGCAAATGTGACACCATTGTTAAAGGGTGTAAGGACAATCCTAGTAACTACAGGCCGGTCAGTTTAACATTAGTGGTGGGTAAAGTTTTAGAAACAATAATCAAGGAAAAAATTAACGGGCACTTGGAGAGGTTTAAGCTAATTAAGGAGAGCCAACACGGATTTGTAAAAGACAGATCGTGTTTGACTAATCTAATTGAATTTTTTGATGAAGTAACAGGGAGGATTGATGAAGGGAATGCAATGGAAGTTGTCTACATGGATTTTTGGAAGGCGTTTGACAAAGTATCACATAGAAGGCTGGTTAACAAAATTGAGGCTCATGGAATAGTTGGGTCAGTGGCAGCTTGGATAAGGAATTGGCTTAAGGACAGAAAACAGCGAGTTGTGGTAAATGGCTGTTTTTCAGGCTGGAGGATGGTAGACAGTGGTGTTACCCAAGGGTCAGTGCTGGGGCAGAATGTCCAAGCACTTTACAACCAATGAAGTACTTTTTAAAGTGTAGTCACTGTTGTAATGTAGGAAATGCAGCAGCCAATTGATAAGCAGCAAGCTCCCACAAAGAGCAAGGAAATAAATGACCAGGTAATCTGTTTTAGGTGTTGGTTGAGGGATAAATATTGGCCAGGACACTGGGGAGAAATCCCCTACTCTTCTTCAAAATAGTGCCCTGGGATCCTTTATATCCATCTGAGAGGCCAGATGGGGCCTCAGTTTAACATCTCATCTGAAAGACGGCACCTTCAGCAGTACAGCACTCCCTTAGTACTGCACTAAAGTGTCAAGTTAGATTATGTGCTCAGGTCTCTGGAGTGGGACTTAAACCCACAATCTGCTGACTCACCAGTGCTACCAACTGAACCACAGCTGACACTGATGTCCTGGGTCTGTGATGATTGGCCTCTGACAACGGCGACCATCTTCCTGTGTGTCAGTTCTGACTCCACTCACTGGAGGATTGTTCCTTTGACCCTCACCGAAGTCAGTTTGATGGGGCTTCTTGGTCAAATGCTGCCTTGATGTCAAAGGCAGCTACTCTCACCTCTCCTCTGGCGTTTAGCTTTTGTGTCCTTGTCTGGATTGAGGCTGTGATGTGGCCTGGTGCTCAGTGGTGCTGGCAGAACCCGAACTGAGCATCGGTGAGTAGCACTGTTCCCTCTAAGGTGCACGGCCGCGCACATGTCCCTGAGCTGCCGCGCAGTTTAATTGAAATGCCGAGCAGAGAGCCGGACAGCCGGAGCGGGGGAGAGGCCCAATACACAATGGCCCGGAATGCAGACAGAGTCGTTTGCGAGTATTGCGACCTCAGAGCCGATCTCAATTGGATATTAACAAAAGAGTTGGGGCAGCGGCTAAACGATAAGGGAGTGGGTAAGGGGTTGGTTGAAGCTGTAGAGGAGCCACGCTCAGTCGGTTGCCATGGTGACGAAGGGAGCATGTCCCTCCTGCTTTGGCGGCGTGGTTCCAGGGGCCTGTGTTACACAAACTCCGCGGTCCCTGCGGGGCAAATCGGATCGGGGCCAGTCTGAGCCAGGCCATTCCGGAGCGGGGCAAGCTCAGTGCAGCCAGCCACCGCTATGGGGCTGGACAAAGCTTAAAAAATTGGTGGGAGAGATCAGTAGATAAACCATGTGTATCTCGACTTATTAAACCTGCTTCAGGTGCGTGAGTCGCTGAGTTTTACCTGCAACAAGTGAGTAAGAAGGGACTTTGTTGCTGTCAGATGGCAGTGACATGTTTTAGGAGAGGAAATGAGAAACGAGTTTGTGCGAATTTTGAGCTGTATGTGAATCCGCTTTTTAAAATAAAATGATCTACTGCATATGGGTTTGTAAGATCAGGCTTTCAATCATTAGGTGAAGCAAGGAAGCATTTTAGGAGAAGGAAGAAGTGTGATTAACACAAGTTTAACTTACTTTTATTAGCTACTTTTTACTAAATCCAATATTCCTACGTTACAACAGTGACTCCACTTCAAAAAAAGTACTTCATTGGCTGTAAAGCGCTTTGAGATGTCCGGTGGTCGTGAAAGGCGCTATATAAATGCAAGTCTTTTTCTATTGCACCGGGGTGGATTTATGGTTTTAGTCTTGTTGCTGATGAAAGTTAATAAAAACCTTAATAACATAAAAAGTGGGGAAAATTGGAGCTTACTTTTGAAAATCAGAATTCTGGCGTTAGGTTTATATTTTTAGAAATGTTGAGGCACCTCAGTTTCTACAGGCCAACCCAATTAGCACATCTGTCTGCTGAAGAATTCAAACCGCCTGGGGCAACAAAGGTTGTCTTTGTCAGAAACAAAAATGTGAGAATTTTTTTTTTAATTTGGAAAATTGTTTAAACCGGAAATAAATACGGGAAAGTGATGTTAATTCTACCGTAAACAAACTTGCAGAATAGGCATGTAAATGACAAATGAATTTCAATATAGATAAGTGTGAGGTGGTGCATTTTGGGAGGAGGAACCTACTCCTTGGGAAAATAAGAGACTAAATGGAGTAGAGGTGCAAAGGGATCTAGGGGCATAGATTCACAAATCATTAAAAGTAGCAACGCAGGTTAAAAAAGCTATAAAAGTGCAAATAAAGCACTGGGGCTCATTTCTAGAGGAATAGAATTCAAAAGCAGAGAAGTTATGTTAAACGTGTATGGAACCTTGTCTGATTATCTGATGATTTGAGTCGGTGGTGTGGCAATATGGCAGTACTGGATATATGCTTTTAAGTGGTTGCTGTTGCTGCCGCTGTAAGTACAAAGTGTCAACTGTGGCTCAGTGGGTAGCACACTCACCTCTGGGGTTCAAGTCCCACTCCAGAGACTTGAGCACATAAATCTAGGCTGACACTCCAGTGCAGTGCTGAGGGAGTACTGCACTGTCGGAGGTGCCGTCTTTCAGATGAGACGTTAAACCGAGGCCCCATCTGCTCTCTCAGGTGAATCCCATGACACTATTTCATAGAAGAGCAGGAGAGTTTGAAGGGATAATTACTAGTCCTAGCCCCTTTAGGGCTACCCCGGATCAGGTGTATTCCCCAGACGTTCACTTTCAACTAAAGTTTGAGGTAGCCGAATCCTAAAGATGCTTAATTGGGTCTAAAGGTCCAGACTATCTCTCCCTAAAGGAAAGGAACAACCTGAAGATGTTACCGTCCTCTAGATAGCACTTTTAATAAGTTTAGCTAGACTGTAACGTTCCGGATATTATGAGGGTCCGGAAAACTCCCTCAGAATTCTGCAACTCCTCACCAAGGAGCGTACAGAGATTGAGTTCGCGAGTTTGATACAGAAGTATTATGTGAGACAATTCTAAAAATATATAGATTTATTAAAGAACCGACATGTAATTTACAGTTGGTGATTCAATCGCAACATTAACAGTTCCAAAAACAGAAATCTTACAATCTTATTATCAGAGATCCTTATTCTCAAATCTTAACTTCGCTAGTTTTACAGTTCTTAGTTTATTCCAGGATATCCACCAAAATCAAATACAATACCGTTGATCCCCGAGATACAAAGAGTTGTAGACTTACAGAGCTTGCTTCTGAAGCCGAGAATCGCTTTGCCCCTTTACAGCGAATCTATCATCCCATTTGAAAGTTCAATTTTTATACCCTTTTGCAGTGGTATTTCCTTTGAAGTTTTCTGCTGATGTAAGCTAATTATCTCTAGTCATTTTTCTGCTGACCCCTGATATTCTTACAGTCAGTTCAGCTGGTAGCATTAAGAATCGTGTCTCTACCTTTAGGTGTTCGAAGCTTATCATAAAAACGGTGACAGCAGATGCATCTATTTGATGTCATTCTTACCAAAGTCTTCTGTTTGTGTCTTTTTACGACGTGTATATTAAAACACCTCAACCAGGGTGATCTATGCAATTCTTAAGTCACCTCAGCTGGTTGCAACACAGAATCGTGTCTCCTGTCCGTAGGTGTTCTAAGTTTAACATAAAAACGATTTGACGGCAGGTGTTTCTTTTACTTGATGTCATTTTTACGAAGGCATATGTTTCTTAATTTTCTGTGTTTCTTTCCAAAGTGTAATTTAAAACATCTTAACAGGGTGTACCATTGTGTTCTTTCCAATGCTTCAGACTTCAGGAGCTTCCAACCTCCTGTTTCAATAAGGCTATTGATTCAGTGTCAACAACTTATCTTATCTCAATAGCCTGTATGCTGTTTACAGCTTTAGATTGTTGAGGCTTCCAGATTTCCAAACCCAGTATGTCATGTTACAAAGGCCAGAATTCTTTCATAGAATGGTGTATTTTTCTGAATATGGCTTATTCCTTCACAAGTTATCCCCGGTGTCCTGGCCAATATTTATCCATCAATCAACATAACAAAAACAGATTATCTGATCATTATCACATTGCTGCGTGCAAATTGGCTGCCACGTTTCCCACATTACAACAGTGACTGCACTCCAAAAAAGTACTTAATTGGCTGTAAAGTGCTTTGAGACATCCGGTGGTCGTGAAAGGTGCTATAGAAATGTAAGTCTTTGTTGGTGTAAAAGTTGTTGTTGTAAAATTTGCCCACGGACGAAACGGTCGCTCTCAAAGGAGTTTGTGGCCCACTCAGTGCAAAAAAAAATTAGAGGGAACATTGGTGAGTAGGTGTCACTTGATGGCCCTATTGATGATTCCTTTCATCATCTTACTGATGATGGGGAGGAGGCTGTTAGGTCAGTAATTGGCTGGGTAAGAATAGTTTTTGTGGATAGGATATACCCAGGCAACCTGCCACATTGTTGGGTAGATGCCAGTGTCATAGCTATACTGCAACAGCTTGGTGCACAGGCCTTCAGCACTACAGCCGAGTTATGGTCGGGTTCATAGCCTTTACTGTGTCTAGTGCATCAAGCCATTTAATGTCCTATGGAATGAACCAAATTGGCTGGCCACTGACATTTGAGATAGTGAGGACCTTGGGTGGAGGCCATGTACGATTGAAACCTGTGGCTGAAGACACTTACCAATACTTCAGTCTTGTCTCTTTGCACTCGTGTGCTGGACATGTTCATGAAGACTCCTCCTCCTGTTAGTTGCCTGGTTGTCCACCATCACTCTCAACTGGATGTGGTAGAGCTACAGAGCTTTGCGTTGAGTATATTCAAGGCTGAGATAGATACATTTTTTGGACTCCTGGGGAATCAAGGGATATGGGGATCGGGCGGGAAAGTGGAGTTGAGGTCGAAGATCAGCCATGATCTTATTGAATGACGGAGCAGGCTCGAGGGGCCGTATGGCCTACTCTAGCTCCTAATTCTTATGTTCTTAGGATCTGTTGATTATGACACCACTAATCATAGAATGGTTACAGCACAGAAGAAGGCCATTCAGCCCATCGAGACTGTGCTGACTTTCTGCAAGAGCACTTCAGCTAATCCCACTCCCCCACCCTTTCCCCGTAGCCCTGCAAATTTTTTTCCTTCAGATACTTATCCAACTCCTTTTTGAAAGATAAGATTGTGTGTGCCTCCACCACCCTTTCAGGAAGTGCATTCCAGATCTTAACCACTCGCTGTGTAAAAAAGTTTTTTCTTATGTCGCCTTTGGTTCTTTTGCCAATCACCTAAATCTGTGTCCTCTGATTCTCGACCCTTCTGCCAATGGGAACAGTTTCTCTCTACTCTGTCCAGACCCCTCGTGATTTTGAACACCTCTATCAAATCTCCTCTCAATCTTCTCTGCTCCAAGGAGAACAACCCCAGCTTCTCCAGTCTATCAACGTAACTGAAGTCCCTCATTCCTGGAATCATTCTCGTAAATCTTTTCTGCACCTTCTCTGAGGCCTTCACATCCTTCCTAAAGTGTGGTGCCCAGAATTAGACAGTACTCCAGTTGAGGCCGAACCAGTGTTTTATACAGGTTCATCATAATTTCCACACTTTTGTTCTCTGTGCCTCTGTTTATAAAGCCCAGGAACCCATCTGCTTTATGAACTGCTTTGTTAATCTGTTCTGCCACCTTCAAAGATTTGTGGACAAGCACTCCCAGCTCTTTCTGTTCGTGCACCCCCTTTAGGATTGTACCATTTAGTTTATATGTCCTCTCCTCATTCTTTCTACCAAAATGTATCACTTCACACTTTTCTACGTTAAATTTCATCTGCCACGTGTCCGCCCATTCCACCAGCCTGTCTGTGTCCTCTTGAAGTCTATCACTATCCTTCTCCTCACTGTTCACTATACTTCCAAGTTTTGTGTCACCTGCAAATTTTGAAATTGTGCCCTGTACACCCACGTCCAAGTCATTAATATATATTAAGAAAAGCAGTGGTCCTAGAACCGACCCCTGGGGAACACCAGTTCTGTCTATAGGCTGCTGCTTTTGGTGGTTAGCATGTAGATGCAGCTGCTTCACTAGGTTGATACTTCATTCTAATGCATGCCTGGTGCAGGGTCCGTCACCTGATTGAGAGATGTTCCTGGCCATGAGGTGGACTGCTCCATCTGCCATTAGTCTGTCCCAATTCACACGGTGGTAGTGCCACACTACACGATGGAGGATGGCCTCATGGTCAAGACTAGAGTTTGTCTTCACAAGGACTGCGCTGTGGTTTCTTCTATCGATACTATCACGGACAGACGTATCTACGACAGAGTAGGTTGGTGAGGACAGGGTCTAACAGGCTACTTCCTCGTGTTTGTTCCTTCACCACCTGACACTCTTACTGACCATTTCTGGCCCAGTCCCAGGTCTCGGTCAGTGGTGGTACTAACGATCCACTCTTGCCGGAGGACATTGAAGTACATTCTGTGCCCTTCTTTCTCTCAGAGCTTCCTCCTAGTGATGTTCAACAGGGAGGAGCACTGATTTGCCATTTTAAGAGAGAGTGCTAATTGGTGATCAGGTTTCCTTGACCATTTTTAGTCTGAAGCCGTGAGACTTATTGGAGTCCAGAATCAATCTTGAGGACTCCCAAGGCTAATCCATCCAACTGTATACCACTGTGTCCCACTTCTGGTGGGTCTGTCCTGGCGGTGGGACAGGATAGACCCAGGCATGGTGATAGAGGACTTTGGGATGTTGGTTCATGGTTGTACTCACAGAATACTATCTATTTTAGGCTGTCGCTTGACTAGTCTGGGCCGGTGCCAGCTGTCCCAGCTTGGTGGGCGTTAGTGCCCAGATGTTAGTGAGGAAGACTTTGCAGGTTAACTTAGTCTTTTCCTGATATGATGCCTGGGATCATTGCCCAGGCATTACATAGGTCCAGAAAATGCTGGAGATACTCAGCAGGTCAGGCAGCATCTGTGAAGAGAGAAACAGAGTTAATGTTTCGTCAGGTCATCGACCTGAAACGTTAACTCTGTTTCTCTCTTCACAGATGCTGCCTGACCTGCTGAGTATCTCCAGCATTTTCTGTTTTTACTTCAGATTTCCAGCATCTGCAGTATTTTCTTTTTGTATTACATAGGTCAATCTGCTTTTGTTCTTATTGAATTTTGTAGCAATTGTTTACAAGCAGGTGACTTGTTAGGCCACTTCAGAGGGCAGTAAGAGCCAATTGCGTAATGTGGAACTGGAGCATGTGTAAGTCAGACTGGAAGGACTGTGAACCAGCTGGGTTTTTCAACAATCTTTTATGATTCAAAGTGGCATCATGAAGATGGATGTTGAGCCAAAGAAGATATTAGGAAGGGTAACCAAAAGTTTGGTCAGAGGTGGGTTTTTAGAAGGATCTAAGGAATTCCAGAGCATGGGTGGGGCCTATGAGGCTGAAGACAAAGCTGGCAGTGGTGGGGCAGAGGGAGGGGGAATGTACAAGAGGCCATAGTCAGAAGAACTGAGTTCCGGGGAGAGGAGCTGGGGGAGGGGTGAGGCCATGGAGGAAGTTAAATACAAAGGCAATCATTTAAAATTGAGGTCTTGTGGGACTGGGAGCCAATGTAGGTCAGTGAAAGCGGGGTGATTGGAGAGCGAAACTTGGTGCAGGATAGGATATTGGTGTGGAGATGGGCAATGTTACGGAAGTGCAAGTAGGCGGACTTTAGGTGGATTAGCAGCTCAGTTTAGGGTCAAATAGGATGCTAAGGTGGCAAACAGACTGATTCAGCAGCTGGGTAGGGGGATGGAGTCAGTGGCGAGAGTACAGAGTTTGTGGTGGGCGTCAAAGACAATAGCTTCACTCTTCCCAATATTTAACTGGAGATAATTGCGGCTCATCCAGGCCTGCATGTTGGACAGAGAAGCTGACAATATAGAGACAGTGGCGGGGGCCTTTGTGGGAAGGGTGGCTCAGCTGTGTTGCTGTGGGGAGCTGGCGAGTTGTGGGAGTTCGACAGCACTGGGGAATCGAACATGCGCCCAACATTGGTGGCAGTGCAGTGAATGAGGATTACCTGTACCCAGGTTTGGATTGCAACCTTGCAGTCTTATGTTTACTGTTACACCGTTTACCAAATGCACCACCTGGCGTGGTGCTGAGCCATTAAACACAGGAGGGTCAGCCACTGGTCTCTGTTAAGTTAGCTGTTCTGTACATGCAACAGCAGGGAAGCTACAGTTGACATCAATGAGCCTGGAATAAACCACGGTTCCCATTTCCAACCGATGCTCAGTATAGATGCCGGGTGAGGTTAGGGCAGGATCAGGCTCAGCTGCAGTGCCACCCCCGCAGTCGAATAGCCTATCAGCGCTCGTGGTCGAGGCTCACACGTAAAGAATGGCCACCGGGCTAAGGTCTGCCACCCTCTTGGAACTGCAGAGCAAAGAGAAGGGAGGGAGCGCTGACCAGCTAACCAGGGTTTAATTCTCTTTCTGTACTGGCAGCAGCCCTTGGTGTGCGCAGTATTCCTGTAGCCCTTGGTGTGCGCAGTATTCCTGTAGCCCTTGGTGTGCACAGTATTCCTGTAGCCCTTGGTGTGCGCAGTATTCCTGTAGCCCTTGGTGTGCGCAGTATTCCTGTAGCCCTTGGTGTGCGCCGTATTCCTGTAGCCCTTGGTGTGCGCCGTATTCCTGTAGCCCTTGGTGTGCGCCGTATTCCTGTAGCCCTTGGTGTGCACCGTATTCCTGTAGCCCTTGGTGTGCGCAGTATTCCTGTAGCCCTGCGAGCTGCTGTTCCCAATCTCCTTACATGCCTTTTTAAAATAAGCCATTTCAGGCTCCATGAACCTTGAAATCATCCCGGGGCCCAGTACTCATTTCCCAAACTAATTCTCTTTGAGTCTGCTTAATATATTTTCAAATTTGACAGCCAAACATCATCAGTAGTTCTGCTTGAGTGAGCCAAGTAATTTTCAGCAGAGACTCTCCCGATGGCTGTGCGAAGCAGTCACTGTTTGATGCTTTGTTGTGGTTTTGATTGGATTGCTGCAGTGTAGGTGGGACACGGAGCTGTCATTCGCTGTTGGACCTTAGACCTGAAGTGGGGTTGGTGTCGAAGGACTGAAATTCTACCCACTCCCCGTCATCTTCAAGGAGCTGGTTGTGAGTTTCTTGGGAGAAGAAATCTTTATAAATGAGAAGGGGGAATGGGGGGTGTAGGTGGTGGTGACTATCGGAGCTCTGCAGGGGCCCTCCTTATTTATGAGAGTACTACTTGTACTTTATCGAATTTGCAGCTGACACAAAGCTATGCGCATGCATGACGGTATTCTCAAACCACATTCAGGGATAGCTGGTGTGTTAGGGAAGGGTGATCACTTCCAAAGTATCATATAAATGTGAGGTAACGTGCCCTGGAGCAGCATGTGTGTATGAGGGGTGCCCATTTGGCAAAGGTGTGGAAGAGGATTGGGTGTGACTGAGAGAGCCAATGAATGTGAAACTGGTATCACACAGCTGATTGGTGTATCAGGATCCATCACCAGGGCACATTCTCTACATTGAAACAAGTTATTCTAAGCTTGTGTGAACCTCTGGTCAGGTAACATTTGGCAATGCTTTGTGTAATTTGAGCTCCATAACTTCACAAGGACATTGGTCCATAGCATAGAGCAGCAAGATGACCATTCTTGTACTGCTGGGGATGGGGAGAGAAATGGTGCCAAATAGTGGTGATGGATGAATACTGTAGAATTTTGCATAGCACAGTATTTATACAGAACTTTCCCGCAGAAGATTAAGTAAGTTAAAGAAAAGCATCTTTCATTTCCTCTGGGCGTCCGAAGTGCTTTCCAATTAATGATTTACTTTTGGAGTGTGGTCCCTGTTTTGTAGGCAAACAGGCAGTCATTTTCACACAGCAAGATCCCACAAAGAGCAAATGATGAATGATTGACTGTTCTACTTTTGGTGTGTTGGTTGATGGATGAATGTTGGTCAGGTCACTGGGGAAACTTCCTGCTCCTCCTCAAATAGTGGCATGGGATCTTTCACGTCAACCTGTACAGGAGACGCGGCCTCAGTTTAATGTCTTACCCGAAAAACGGCACCTCCGGCAATGCAGCATTCCTTTAGTACTGACCTGAACTGAACTGGATTATGTGCTCAAGCCCTGGAGTGGGACTTGAACCCTGACTCAGATGACCCAGTGCTACTAACTGAACCAAACTGACACTTTGGGTAGAGTCCGTCACCAAGTAGATTCTACATGGTCCATTTGGAGGAGCATGGTTGACGTGCTTAGTGACCTTTTCTTGATCGATGGTTCCTTATGTTAAAGTAATTGAAAATGGCTCACTATTGCTGCCTCTCTCCCCTTATCCTATCAGGAGTTTTGGAGATTAGTCTGTTACAATTAGGTGAGTTGCAACAGCTGTTTCTGATTGGCAAACTCCCCCAGTACATTTTCCTGATTATCTTTTTGGAGCCTTCAGTTAAAATGTAGTGAGCTGGGCATTGAAGTCTTATGGACCACACATTAATGAGAACTGCTTTCAGGCCTTTGGCCTACACAGAAGTAATGCTAAAATTCTGGAAAGTCCTGCAACCCAGGAGCTCAGCCACCCCTCCGAGGGCTCCTTTTCCCAGGGGGCTATGCCATGCCTTGCAAATCCTCAGAGACTCAGCTTTCCCTCTGAAATCTTTTTGCCCAGTCCAGACCACATCAGACTCACTCCCCCAGCTAATAACTAGGAGAGACAGTGAGCTTGAGCTGCTGAACAAGGGCTGCCGTTCTTTTTTTATTTGTATCTATATTGAACACATTTCTTAATCTGTATGGGTCGGGATTATCATAGAATCATAGAACAGTACAGCACAGAAGGAGGCCATTCGGCCCACCAAGTCTTCACCGGCTCTTTCAAAGAGGAATCCAGTTCTTCCCCATATCCCTGTAATTTTTTCTCCTTCAATTATTTATCTAATTCCCTTTTGAAGGCTACTATTGAATCTGTATCCACCGCCCTATCAGGCAGTGCATTCCAAATCCTCACCACTCGTTGCGTAAACAAGTTTTTCCTCATGTCGCCTCTGGTTCTTTAGCCAATCACTTTAAATCTGTGCCCTCTCGTTATTGACCCTTCAGCCAGTGGAAACAGTTTCTCTTTATTTACTCTATCTAAACTCTTCATGATTTTAAACACCTCTTTCAAATCTCATCTTAGCCTTCTCCAAAGATGTGCGGGTTAGGTTGATTTGGCTATGATAAAATTGACCCTTAGTGTTAGGGGGGATTAAATACGTGGGGTTACGGGGATAGGGTGGGATATGTGTCGGTGCAGGCTCGATGGGCCGAAATGGCCTCTATCTGCACTGTGGGGATTCTGCTCCAAGGAGAACAACCCCAGCTTCTCTAGTCTATCCACGTAACTGTAGGCCCTCATCCCTGGAACCATTCTAGTAAATCTCTTCTGCACCCTCTCCAAAACCTTCATGTCCTTCCTAAAGTGTGGTGCCCAGAATTGGACACAATATCCAGCTGGGGCCGAACTAGTGTTTTATATCGGTTTAGCGTAACTTCCTGGCTTTTGTTCTCTATGTCTCTATTTATAAAGCCCAGGATCCCATATGCTTTATTAACTGCTTTGTTAACCTGTTCTGCCACCTTCAAAGATTTGTGCACAAACACTTCCAGCTCTCTCTCTTCTTGCACCCCCTTTAAAATTGTACCATTTAGTATGTATGGTCTCTCCTCATTTTTCCTACCAAAACGTATTACCCCACACTTCTCTGCATTCAATTTCATCTGCCATCTGTCCGCCCATTCCACCAGCCTGTGTATGTCTTCTTGAAGTTTATTACTATCTTCCTCACTGTTCACTACACTTCAAAGTTTCGTGTCATCTGCAAATTTTGAAATTGTGCCCTGTACCCCCAGTCCAAGTCATTAATGTAGGTCAAAAACAGCATTGGGCCTAGTGCTGCACCTTGGGGAACGCCACTGTATACTTCCCTCCAGTCCATTCACCACAACTCGGTTTTCTATCCCTGAGCCAATTTTGTATCCATGCTGCTACTGCCCCGATTAGTATTTTACTTTAAGGATAGTAGCTAACTAATCAACTGCACAAGCCCATTCTTCATTTTTAAATTCATTTTTGGAGTCTGGGTGTCGCTAGCAAGTCCGGCATTTATTGCCCATCCCTAGTTGCCCTTGAGAAGGTGGTGGTGCGTCGTCTTCTTGACTGTCCAAGCCGGGATGGTGTGTGACTTGGAGGCGGTGGCGTTTCCATGCATCTGCTGCCCTTGTCCTTCTAGGTGAAAGAGGTCACAGGCTTGGGAGGTGCTATGGAAGAAGCCTTGGCGAGTTGTTGCAGTGCATCTTGTAGATGGTACACACTGCAGCCACGGTACATCGGTGATGGAGAAAGTGGATGTTTAAGCCAATGGATGAAATACCGATCAAGTGGACTGCTTTTTCCTGGATGGTGTCGAGCTTCTTAAGTGTTGTTGCAGCTGCACTCATCCAGGCAAGTGGAGAGTATTTCAGAACATTCATGACTTGTGGGTTGTAGATGGTAGAGAAGCTTTGGGGAGTCAGGAGGTGAGCTACTTGCTGCAGAATACTCAGCCTCTGACCCGCTCTAGTAACCACGACATTTATGGCTGCTCCAGTTCAGATCCTGATCAATGATGTTGATGGTAGGGGATTCGACGATGGTAATGGCATCGACTGTCAAGGGGAGGTGGTTAGTAACGTTCCCGTTAAGCTGCGCGACCACATGGTGGTCAGGAAGTCCCGTGCAGGCCGTTCACTGGCTTTTGCATAGGAGAAACCGCGCATGCACGAAGATTTGAATGGGCCGTGCAACCACTTAAAGGGGCTGCGCACCCAAAACAATTTACAGGGAATATTGATGGTTAGGCTCTCTCTGATTGGAGATGGTCATTACCGAGCACTTGTGTGCCATGACTGTTACTTGACTCTTAAAAGCACAAACCTGAACATTGCCCAGACCTTGTTGCATGCGGACGCGGTCTGCTTCATTATCTGAGGAATTACGAATGGTTCTGAACACTGCGCAATCATCAGCGAACAGCCCCACTTTTGACATTACGATGGAGGGAAGGTCATTGATGAAGCAGCTGAAGATGGTTGGGCCTAGGACGCTGCCCTGAGGAACTCCTGCAGCGATGTCCTGGAACTGAGATGATTGGCCTCCAACAACCACAACCATCTTTCTTTGCATTTATAGAATCATAGAATGGTTACAACATAGAAGGAGGCCATTCGGCCCGTCGAGCCCGTGCCAACTTTCTGCAAGAGCACTTCAGCTAGTCCCACTCCCCCGCCCTTTCTCCATAGCCCTGCAAATTTTTTCGTTCAGGTACTTGTCCAATTCCTTTTTGAAAGCCACGATTGAAACTGCCTCCACCACCCTCTCAGGCAGTGCATTCCAAATCCTAACCACTCGCTGTGTAAAAATGTTTTTCTTCATTTTGCCTTTGGTTCTTCTGCCAATCACCTTAAATCTGTGTCCTCTGGTTCTCGACCCTTTCGTCAATGGGAACAGTTTCTCTCTATCTACTCTGTCTAAACCCTTCATGATTTTGAACACTTCTATCAAATCTCCTTTCAACCTTCTCTCCTCTAAGGAGAACAACCCCAGCTTCTCCAGTCTATCCACGTAACTGAAGTCCCTCATCCCTGGAACTATTCTTGTAAATCTTTTCTGCACCCGCTATAAGGCCTTCACATCCTTCCTAAAGTGCGGTGCTCAGAATTGGACACAATACCCCAGTGTGTTATAAAGGTTCATCATAACTCTGCAGTAATTATTAAACTGTGAGCCCTTGCCTCCTGTACATGTATGGAAATGAAGTTTCTGAATCATATTGTTGAGTTCTACTGGCTAAAATTTAAGTGCTGAGCAAGTAACTGGTCTTGATTTCTGCTAATGAGAGTGTCTGTAGCTCGTTGGTAAATTAATGGGGCATCCATCAGCTCCAGACAACTGAGTCACAAGAAGTAGATTCCCTGACAGATTGCCAGAGACACTCCAATTGACCAATTTCAATCCTAATGGGTATTGAGCATTCCAAAAGTGAGGAAAATTGCTTCTGTCAAAGAATAAATGAAGTGTCGTTCAATTAAAATGCTGGATCTTTCTTCGGCGATAACTGTATACTGTTTGCTCAGCCGTCTCTCCGTGATGAAATGGTGTGGACTCTTACTGCCTGAGCTGGTTTCAGTTGCTTTGGCCACTGTCTCTGTGAGCATCTTTCGCTTACGGACAGGCTGGTTCCTGGTCCATTTACCTCAAATACCTGGAGTTACCACAGTGCACAGTGTGACGTGCCAGGGGCTAACAGTCCTGATGAGGCCAATTACCAACCAGGAGCAGGAGCGGGAGCAGTCCAATTTCTCTTGGTGTTCATTTCAGCTTTAGATTGTTGACCAACTCTCTCTCGGCAAGAATACCTTGCAGCCTGTGATCTAATCGAGGAGTTCACATCATAAAGGAACCTAGCGTCCTGAAAGTCCTACCTACATTGGTTTTTCTGCGAGACTTTCATCACATTGAGCATCAATATGGATTGAGCTTATGAGCACTTCTCTCTGCCCCAAAAGTTTGGGGATCTTGCCTTCCTGTACAGTATTCTGCAGTAATTATTACACTGTGAGCCCCTGTCTCCTGTACAGTATTCTGCAGTAATTATTACACTGTGAGCCCCTGCCTCCTGTACAGTATTCTGCAGTAATTATTACACTGTGAGCCCCTGCCTCCTGTACAGTATTCTGCAGTAATTATTACACTGTGAGCCCCTGCCTCCTGTACAGTATTCTGCAGTAATTATTACACTGTGAGCCCCTGCCTCCTGTACAGTATTCTGCAGTAATTATTACACTGTGAGCACCTGCCTCCTGTACAGTATTCTGCAGTAATTATTACACTGTGAGCCCCTGCCTCCTGTACAGTATTCTGCAGTAATTATTACACTGTGAGCCCCTGCCTCCTGTACAGTATTCTGCAGTAATTATTACACTGTGAGCACCTGCCTCCTGTACAGTATTCTGCAGTAATTATTACACTGTGAGCCCCTGCCTCCTGTACAGTATTCTGCAGTAATTATTACACTGTGAGCCCCTGCCTCCTGTACAGTATTCTGCAGTAATTATTACACTGTGAGCCCGTCTCCTGTACAGTATTCTGCAGTAATTATTACACTGTGAGCCCCTGCCTCCTGTACAGTATTCTGCAGTAATTATTACACTGTGAGCCTGTCTCCTGTACAGTATTCTGCAGTAATTATTACACTGTGAGCCCCTGCCTCCTGTACAGTATTCTGCAGTAATTATTACACTGTGAGCCCGTCTCCTGTACAGTATTCTGCAGTAATTATTACACTGAGCCCGTCTCCTGTACAGTATTCTGCAGTAATTATTACACTGTGAGCCCCTGCCTCCTGTACAGTATTCTGCAGAAATTATTACACTGTGAGCCCGTCTCCTGTACAGTATTCTGCAGTAATTATTACACTGTGAGCCCGTCTTCTGTACAGTATTCTGCAGTAATTACACTGAGCCCGTCTCCCGTACAGTATTCTGCAGTAATTATTACACTGTGAGCCCCTGTCTCCTGTACAGTATTCTGCAGTAATTATTACACTGTGAGCCTGTCTCCTGTACAGTATTCTGCAGTAATTATTACACTGAGCCCCTGTCTCCTGTACAGTATTCTGCAGTAATTATTACACTGTGAGCCCCTGCCTGCTGTACAGTATTCTGCAGTAATTATTACACTGTGAGCCCGTCTCCTGTACAGTATTCTGCAGTAATTATTACACTGTGAGCCCCTGTCTCCTGTACAGTATTCTGCAGTAATTATTACACTGTGAGCACCTGCCTCCTGTACAGTGTTCTGCAGTAATTATTACACTGTGAGCCCGTCTCCCGTACAGTATTCTGCAGTAATTATTACACTGTGAGCACCTGCCTCCTGTACAGTGTTCTGCAGTAATTATTACACTGTGAGCCCGTCTCCTGTACAGTATTCTGCAGTAATTATTACACTGTGAGCCCCTGTCTCCTGTACAGTATTCTGCAGTAATTATTACACTGTGAGCCTGTCTCCTGTACAGTATTCTGCAGTAATTATTACACTGAGCCCCTGTCTCCTGTACAGTATTCTGCAGTAATTATTACACTGTGAGCCCCTGCCTGCTGTACAGTATTCTGCAGTAATTATTACACTGTGAGCCCGTCTCCTGTACAGTATTCTGCAGTAATTATTACACTGTGAGCCCCTGTCTCCTGTACAGTATTCTGCAGTAATTATTACACTGTGAGCCTGTCTCCTGTACAGTATTCTGCAGTAATTATTACACTGTGAGCCCCTGTCTCCTGTACAGTATTCTGCAGTAATTATTACACTGTGAGCCCCTGTCTCCTGTACAGTATTCTGCAGTAATTATTACACTGTGAGCCCCTGTCTCCTGTACAGTATTCTGCTGTAATTATTACACTGTGAGCCCGTCTCCTGTACAGTATTCTGCTGTAATTATTACACTGTGTGTTAAAATTGAAGTCTCTGGATCATTTTGCATTCTAATGGCTGCAAGTTAGCTGCCCTGATTTCCACTGGTGAGAGTAGGGATTGAACATTCTATATTAAAAGAAACTTATATTTATCAAGTAACTGTGGATAATGCCACAGTCAATTTGCTAGTTTTCCAAGTTAGAGTAAGAGTTGTGGGATTTGCTGACTCTGTCGACTTCTGTGTTTGAACATTAAACGTACATCATTCACTGTGCACTCCTGCAGTTAGTGCACATCTAGAGATACGGTTGGTCAGCCTTCTAGATGTGCTAAGTTGCATGAAAAAATGCATCAATACTTGTCTCCAAAACGATCTGAGGGAAGAAGGCTTATTGACCTTGAAAATGCCTTGCCCCTCTCTTCCATTGGTGATTCCCCAGGCTTCCTTTCATTAATACCTCTCATTCACCTTATGGGAATGAACTGACTCGTGATAGCTCAAGACCTTGCCGAATGAGTGAGGCAGTGTTATCAATGGCCACCATACTGGGGTTTTTAGAAAGGATTTCACACCAAATAGCTGAACACACAATGAGGCTGTTTTTACAGGGCTGCTCCATTGTGTTTTTTGTCCTGTGTTTGGTGTTAATGTTCAGTGTCTCTCTGACCAAGCTTTTGGTCACCTGCCCTAATTTCTCCTAATGTGGCTTGGTGTAAACATTTTTGTCTTATAATATTTCTGTGAAGTGCCTTGGGACGTTTTACTACATTAAAGGTGCTATATGAATACAAGTTGTTGTTGTCTCCATGTACTATCTGTGTATAACCGTGTACTATTGTTGCATGGCCTGTTCAATGTGAAATTGTGTTCAAACATGAAGAAAGCGCCTCCACCTCACCATAAATTCCTCCCTATTTTTGTCGCTTCTCCTGCAGCTGTTGATTCCTGGCCAGTTGTGATTCAGGTGCTTGTGGTAGGAACATAGTAACAGGAGTAGGCCATTGAGCTGATCTGCGATCTAACTCCTTATACCCACCTTTGCTCCATATCCCTTAATACCTTTGGTTAACAAAAATCTATCAATCTCAGATTTAAAATTAACAATTGATCTAGAATCAATTGCCGTTTGCGGAAGAGAGTTCAAACTTCTACCACCCTTCGTGTGTAGAAGTGTTTCCTAATTTCACTCCTGAAAGGTCGGGCTCTAATTTTTAGTCTATGCCCCCTAGTCCTAGAATCCCTCTCTCTATCTTTCTCTCTATCTACTCTAGCTGTTCTCCTTAATATCTTGAAAACTTTGATCAGATCACCCCTTAACCTTCTAAATTCTAGGGAATACAACCCTAATTTGTGTAATCTCTTCTTGTGACTTAACCCTTGAAGTCTGGGTATAATTCTGGTAAACCTATGCTGCACTCCCTCCAAGGCCAATATATCCTTCTTAAGGTGGTCCTCTGATATCTTGCCCTGTTGAGGGAGGACGGCAGCACTACTGAACCCCAACATCAATACACACTTTCTGGGGGTGGGGTTGCTGGATAATCAATGAACAGAGACCCCTAGGGCTCAAATGCATCAGTCCCAAAGTGACTGTTTTGTAGCTGCAGGGAGGTATCCCAGTGATGGGGTAATCTTTAGCTTTCTGAAAGTATCCACACGGAGTCAAACAGAAACTCACTTTATATGCTTACATTTCACCCATGCTGTATTGGATTTATAGTTTGATGGGGTGTCAGTATCTCACGGTGTATGTGGCTGTAATGAGCTTGTAAATTGTGGCTGTGAGTAGGGTAAGTAACACACTTCTTATATTCATGTATCACATCTTGGAAAGTTCGAGAGCTTGATACTCCTCACACCCACCATAACTCACTGTCCCCATTAGCTCCACTTGTGCCTTTACCAGCATTGAGCTGCCGCCTTGTGACACTTCATTTTCACTGTGGCCTGTCTCCCAGTGCTGAGCAATGTGACTACAGACACTGAGCTCGACACAAGAATTGGATGGTGTATCACAGTGCCTCAAGCCACCTCGCACAGCCTATAGTCTTCATGTTGCCAGTCAGTGAGCAGCATTGTTTGTGGTTTTGAACAGCGGCGTGTGTGATTGAGGCAGGAGCACAGTGAGGTAATGATGAAGTGCAAAACAGTCAGTCAAATTTGGGTCTGGTATGTGTTGGGCCAGTGACGTGGGCAGGACTGTCTGCTCCAGTCTTAACCAGTTTAGACTTTTCCGTCAGACATCCAGAGTGAGCTCTGTCCTTCATACATCAGTAGGAGGGGATTCATGACCATTTAGTCTTCTGTAGAGTGAGGGGTCAAGTTGAATTGCTAGCCTTCAGGAGCTGCCGACTGTTTCTGAGCAGGTACAAGTTCAGTTCGACACATTACAGCACCAAGTGCTCTGTGAGGGAGCAGGGCTGCAAACTGAGGGTTACCCTGATAATTACCACTGCTGCTAATCTCTGAACTCAGAACCAGCTGTTAATGACCTTAGTTTTACTTTTTCAGATATATAGAGATTCTGAAAGATCACAAGACAAAACTGCTTTGGGATGAGCAAATTGGTGAGCATTACTTCGAATATAAAAGGTGAGTTTTTTTTAAATGGTCACTTAAAAAGCAAATCAGTAAACTTCCCTGACATTGCCTGCTCCCCAGCTCCTCTCCACTTGCCTCCTCTTCTCTCTGCTAGTCCTCACCAATTCTCCGCATGGTGCCTATCCACTATACTGCTGAGGTGGAACATTAAATGCTGCGACAGATTTCACAAACAACTCAGCGATGAACCAGATATACAGGTGTTCATGGGAGATGAGCCAGGTATAGAGGTGTTAATGGGAGATGAGCCAGGTATAGAGGTGTTAATGGGAGATGAGCCAGGTATAGAGGTGTTAATGGGAGATGAGCCAGGTATAGAGGTGTTAATGGGAGATGAGCCAGGTATAGAGATGTTAAGTTCTGATGAAAGGTCATCGACCTGAAACGTTAACTCTCTTTCTCTCTCCACGGATGCTGCCTGGCCTGCTGAGTTTTTCCAGCGTTTTCTGTTGTTATTATAGAGATGTTAATGTTGATTGTGAATCACTGTCAAACACCCGCTCTGAACCGAGTAATTTTTTTTTCAGCTACCAGGGTGGGAAACATGTTGTGTTTTACCCGACATTAAAGGTAAGAAAGTTCTTTGGTCTGACTAACAGTTCTGCAGTAACTGCTACGGTAGGTTTTTAAGTTTTTAAGTTTTAAGTTTTATTGTAACCGGCTCTGTCTGTAACATTGGGAATCCTGCAGATTGGCATAGTTCCCAGCATTCCCTGTGTGCTGGTTGGGACAAATCTAAACGGGGCAAATTCAGCATGCCCCCAGTCCCTGTGGTAATGGGATACCTGCTGTAAATCCCCTAAAGGTGCCACACACTTCATAGAATCATAGAATGATACAGCACCGAAGAAGGCCATTCAGCCCATCATGCCTTTGTCATCTCTTTGGTCGAGCTATCCAATTAGTCCCATGCTCTTTCCCCATAGCCTTGTAATTTTTTCCCTTCAAGTATTTATCCAATTCCCTTTTGAATGCCACTATGTGGCAACACGGTGGCATAGTGGTTAGCACTGTTGCCTCACAGCGCCAGGGACCTGGGTTCGAATCCGGCCTCGGGTGACTGTCTGTGTGGAGTTTGCACATTCTCCCCGTGTCTGCGTGGGTTTCCTCCAGGTGCTCCGGTTTCCTCCCACAGTCCAAAGATGTGTGGGTTAGGTTGATTTGGCTATGATAAATTGACCCTTAGTGTTAGGGGGGGATTAAATACGTGGGGTTACGGGGATAGGGTGGGATATGTGTCGGTGCAGGCTCGATGGGCCGAAATGGCCTCTATCTGCACTGGGGAGATTCTGTGATTCTATTGAATCTGCTTCCACTTCCCTTTCAGGCAGTGTATTCCAGATCACAACAACTCGCTGCATAAAAATCTTTTTCCTCATGCCGCCTCTGGTTAAATATGCGTCCTCTGGTTACCGACCCTTCACAGAAGAATCCACAGAATCCCCACAGTGCAGATAGAGGCCATTTCGGCCCATCGAGCCTGCACCGACACATATCCCACCCTATCCCCGTAACCCCACGTATTTAATCCCCCTAACACTAAGGGTCAATTTATCATAGCCAAATCAACCTAACCCGCACATCTTTGGACCGTGGGAGGAAACCGGAGCACCCGGAGGAAACCCACGCAGACACGGGGAGAATGTGCAAACTCCACACAGACAGTCACCCGAGGCCTAATTCGAACCGGGTCCCTGGCGCTGTGAGGCAACAGTGCTAGCCACTATGCCACCGTGATGCCAATGAAAACAGGTGCTCCTTATTTATCAAAACCATTCATGATTTTGAGCATTTCTATCAAATCTCCCCTTAATCTTCCCGAAGGAGAACAACCCCAGTTTCTCCCGTCTCACCACATAACTGAAGTCCCACATCCCTGGTATCATTCTAGTAAATCTCTTCTGCACTCTCTCTAAGGCCTTGACATCCTTCCTAAAATGTGCTGCTCAGAATTAGCCACAATACTCCAGCTGGGGGCCTAACCAGTGTTTTATAAAGGTTTAACATAACTTCCTTGCTTTTGTACTCTGTGCCTCTATTTATGAAGCCAAGGATCCCATACGCCTTTTTAACAACCTTCTCAACTTGTCCTGCCATCTTCAAAGATTTGTGTACTTCTACCCCCAGGACACTCTGTTCCCGCACCCCCTTTAAAATTGTACCCTTTAGTTTATATTGCGCCTCCTCATTCTTCCTACCAAAATGAATCACTTCACACTTCTCTGCGTTAAATTTCACCTGCCATGTGTCTGCCCATTTCACCAGCCTGTCTATGTCCTCCTGAAGTCTGTTACTATCCTCCTCCTTGTTTATTACATTTCCGAGTTTTATGTCGTCTGCAAACTTTGAAATTATGCCCTGTATACCCAAGTCCAGGTCATTAAAATATATCAAAAAGACCAGTGGTCCTAATACCGAACCTTGGAACACCTCCCTTCAGTTTGAAAAACAATTGTCACCACTGCTCTCTGCTTTCTGTCCCTTAGCCAATTTCATATCCATGCTGCTACTGTCCCTTTAATCCTGTGGTTTTTAATTTTGCTAACAAGTCTATTATGTGGTACTTTATCAAACGCCTCGTGAAAGTCCATATACACAACATCAACCGCACTACCTTCATCAATCCTCGCCATTACTTCATCAAAGAACTCAATGAAGTTAGTCAAACATGATTTGCCTTTAACAAATCCATGCTGGCTTTCATTTATTAGCCCATACTTTTCCAAGTGCCAATTCATTTTGTCCCTGATTATTGTGTCTCAAAGTTTCCCATCACCGACGTTAGGCTGACTGGCCTGTAGTTGCCGGATTTATCCCTCTCACCGTTTATGAACAGAGGTGTAACATTTCCAATCCACCAGTCCTCTCCCCATGTCTAAGGATGATTGGGAGATGGTGGCCAGAGCCGCCGCAATTTCCACCCTTACTTCCCTTAGTAAAATAGGATGCTTCCCATCCGGACTGGGTGACTTTTCTACTTTGAGCGATGCCAACCTTTTAAATATCTCCTTTTTACCTGTTTTTATTTTATCCAATATCGCTATTACCTCCTCCTTTACTGCAACATTGGCAGCATCCTCTTCTCTAGTGAAGACAGATGCAAAGTACTCATTTAGTTCCTCTGCCATGCCCTCTGACTCCACAAGCAGATCTCCTTTTTGGTCCCTAATCGGCCCCACCCTTCCTTTGACTACCCTTTTACTATTTATATGTTTATCAAAGACTTTTGGGTTCCCTTTTATTTTACCCATTAATCTATTCTCATACTCTCTCTTTGCATCTCTTACTTCCTTTTTTAGATCTCCTCTGTACTTTCTGTATTCAGCTTGGTTGTCTATTGAATTATGAACCTTACATTTGTCACAAGCCTCTTTTTTTATGTTCATTTTAACCTCTATGGGGGAAAAATTCAGTATCGCCCCATTTGGGGTGCAATTAGCGGCCGGGCTCAAAGATTAGCGCCTGGCGCTAATTATCGCCTCCGACTGCAAACTTGGCTTTTATCGCCCCCTGGAGGTGATTGGAGCGCTAAATCAGGCGCTTCACACCTGTCTTAAGGCGCAAAGGCCGAGGAGCGAGGCGCTAACTCAGAGCGCTGGCGAAGCTCATGTGATGTCAGTCAGCAATGAAACAGAGACACAATGGTGCCGGCCAGTTCTTAAAGTGGAGGGTTGATCTTGCTCTCCATCCACATCCTGCTCATTGCAGCCTTGAATCTCGGCCTGGAGAGACCTGGACATCAAATCTGCCGGAAAGAACAATGGAGAGAACCAGGGAAAGAGCTCAGAGTGCAGCCCCCACAGTCTCTTCTAAATAGATGCAAGGAAGGGCAAATCAAAATGAACGTGCAAAGTGCTGCTCAGTACCCAAAACTCCTTCACACAGCGTTGAATCTCTCCAGAAGTCGCTCTCAGAGTGCGTGGTGCAAAAATGTCACCAACAAAAAAAGGCAGGAAGCGGTCGCCTTTAAATAGCGCTCCCCAGTCCCTTCCTGACTGCAAAACGCTCCTCTCAACCTGTCGTTGCTAGCGGTAGGCGGTAAGGCAGGGGGCGCCACTCAATATCCGCTCCGGGGCGTTGCGCACTGAACTGACGTCACGATCTGCCGGCGCAGGAGATCGTGGCGGTAGTGTTTAGCGCCGCCACAAAATATCTAGTTAATTTCGCGAGCGGCGCAAACATCGCCGCGCCCGGGCACTAGTTGCTTTGCGCCCCATTAGCGTCCTTTTAAGGCGCTAATGGGAGGCGCAACCAACTGAATTTTTCCCCCTATATCTTTAGTCATCTAAGGAGCTCTAGCTTTCGATGTCTTTCTTTTCCCCCTGGTGGGAATATGTCTAGTCTGTTCCCGAACCATCTCCTCTTTGAAAGCCTCCCATTGTTCAATTGCTGTTTTGCCTACCAATTTTTGATTCCAATCCACCTGGGCCAGATCCCTTTTCAACTCACTGAAATTAGCTCTTCTCCAGTTAAGTATTTTCACGCTTGATTGTTCCTTGTCCTTTTCCATAACTATTCTAAACCTGATGATATTATGATCACTGTTCCCCAAATGCTCTCCCACTGAAACATGCTTCACTTGCCCCACCTCATTCCCCAGAACTAGATCCAGCTCTGCTTCCTTCCTTGTTGGGCTGGAAACACACTGATCAAAAAGTTCTCTTGTACACATTTCAGGAATTCCTTCCCCTCTTTGCCCTTTGCACTGTTACTATCCCAATCTATAGGAAGGATGTTCTTGCCATGGAGGGAGTGCAGCGAAGATTTACCAGACTGATACCTGGGATGGCAGGAATGACGTATGAGGAGAGATTGGGTCGATTAGGCTTATATTCGCTAGAGTTTCGAAGAATGAGAGGGGATCTCATTGAAACTTATAAAATTCTAACAGGACTAGACAGACTAGATGCAGGAAGGATGTTCCCGATGGCGGGGGAGTCCAGAACCAGGGGTCACAGTCTAAGGATAAGGGGTAAGCCATTTAGGACTGAGATGAGGAGGAATTTCTTCACCCAGAGAGTGGTGAACCTGTGGAATTCTCTACCACAGAAGGCAGTTGAGGCCAATTCATTAAATATATTCAAGAAGGAGTTAGATATATTTCTTAAGGCTAAAGGTATCAAGGGATATGGGGAGAAAGCAGGGACAGAGTACTGAATTTGGATGATCAGCCATGATCTCATTAAATGGTGGAGCAGGCTCGAGGGGCCGAATGGCCTACTCTTGCTCCTATCTTCTATGCTTCTATATTAGATAATTGAAGTCCCCCATTATATTTCCCATTTGTAAATGGTTAGGATCACAAAGGTTGGAGTACCTCATCTAACCACAAATAGTCTTGACATTTTGCCTGCTTTATGAACTCTGCACTAGCTCTGGCCAACAGGATGATCTTCCAGGAGATGTGCAGTATCAGTTTACAATGACATTCAGAAATGTCCTCTTTACAGTGTTTGAGAAATCACTCCCATGTTCTACCACTCTACATACAATGGACAAATGGCCTATATTTAAACCATCTAGAGCCTTTTCATCACCTTTTAAACCGCCTTATTATCACAACACTATAGTGTAGGAAATCAAGGGAGCAGTTAGACCAGTGTAACTTGCAAGCTGAACCCCTACTTTGAAAGTGCTAGCAAAGGAAAAAGGCACACTATTTCAGACTAGCCCCAAGTGTGTCCAACTATTACCCTCTGTTGATGGTAGATTGCACAGTAGTAACTGCACCAGTTTGGATACAACTGCATGACACATGCATTTTAACAGTGTGTGATGAGGACTGGTGTTGAGCAAGAAGCTATTGCACTTAGTGTAGAGCTCATGCTGCAAGATTACAGCACAAGCGAGAGCAGCAGACAAATGGAATTCAGAACCAAAGTGTCAGTCTTTTTAAATAAAAGTAAGAAAATTGTTCATGAATTAGAAGTTTTACTTTTTACATATGGGAAAAGGGCGGGGGAGTGGGACTAGCTGAAGTGCTCTTGCAGAGAGCCGGCACGGGCTCAATGGGCCGAATGGCCGCCTTCGTGCTATAACCATTCTATGATTCTATGATTATCACTACAAAGTTCTTGCATCTTTCTGTAATTTGCCTGCAAATTTGCTCCTCTATCTCCTTCCCACTATTTGGTGGTCTACAGTGTACACCCAGTAGTGTAACAGCTCCCTTATTGTTCCTTAATTCTAACCAAATAGATTCTGTCTTTGAACCCTCCAGTACATCATCACCTTTCAGTGCTATAATAGTTTATTTGATCAATATTACCACTCCCCTGCCCCCCCCCCCCCGCCGGCTTTTATTCCTTCCCTGTCTTTCCTGAATACCTTGTAGCCAGGAATATTAAGTTTCAAATCCTCCCCTCCTTTGAGCCAGGTCTCTGTTATTGCCACTGAAAACTGGTTAGTGAGTGCCAAAATCCCAGAGGATTCCTGCACTGCCTGCCTCTTCTTACCCTGCCGGATGGCCATCCACTTACTGTCCTGAACTCTCCGGAGCTGCTGGGTGACCACCTCCTGGAATGTACAGTCCAGACAATTCTCAGCCTCCTGGATGCCCTGGTGTGATTCCAGCCGCTCTTCAAGCTCAGAAACTCTGAGCTCGAGCAGCCGGAGCACTTCCTGCACACGTGGTTATCAAGCACACCTGAAGTGTCCTGGAGTTCCCACATGGCGCAGGCATTGCAGGAAACGAGTCTCAGCTGCCCCTCCATTCTATTTACAGTCTACTTATATATATATATATATATAACATATATATATATATATATATGCCTCTTAGGTTAGATATTTGTTTTATCTTAGAACCCCTTTTGATTCTATTTATTATTTCTTTATTTAACATTTACGTATACCAGATTCTTATTTTATGCAATTTCGGATCCCTTTAGTGTTAGTATCCCCAGCTTAGTTTATTTTATCCCCTTAAGATACTTATCCTAAATACTTATCTGTAATTTCTCGGGCTTCACCCTCTGCGCTGGTTGCGACGTCACTTCTTCAGTGCTTTTCCCTTGTTTTGCAATGCCCTTGCCGTGCCTGCGCTGTATTGATGTTCCTCTGGCGATGCTCTCACCGTGCTTGCGCTGTATTGATGTTCCTCCGGCGATGCTCTCTGCCGCTCTCACCGTGCCTGCGCTGTATTGATGTTCCTCTGGCGATGCTCTCACCGTGCTTGCGCTGTATTGATGTTCCTCCGGCGATGCTCTCTGCCGCTCTCACCGTGCCTGCGCTGTATTGATGTTCCTCCGGCGATGCTCTCTGCCGCTCTCACCGTGCCTGCGCTGTATTGATGTTCCTCCGGCGATGCTCTCTGCCGCTCTCACCGTGCCTGCGCTGTATTGATGTTCCTCCGGCGATGCTCTCTGCCGCTCTCACCGTGCCTGCGCTGTATTGATGTTCCTCCGGCGATGCTCTCTGCCGCTCTCACCGTGCCTGCGCTGTATTGATGTTCCTCCGGCGATGCTCTCTGCCGCTCTCACCGTGCCTGCGCTGTATTGATGTTCCTCCGGCGATGCTCTCTGCCGCTCTCACCGTGCCTGCGCTGTATTGATGTTCCTCCGGCGATGCTCTCTGCCGCTCTCACCGTGCCTGCGCTGTATTGATGTTCCTCCGGCGATGCTCTCTGCCGCTCTCACCGTGCCTGTGCTGTATTGCTGTTCCTCTGGCGATGCTCTCTGCCGCTCTCACCGTGCCTGCGCTGTATTGATGTTCCTCCGGCGATGCTCTCTGCCGCTCTCACCGTGCCTGCGCTGTATTGATGTTCCTCTGGCGATGCTTTCTGCCGCTCTCACCGTGCCTGCGCTGTATTGATGTTCCTCCGGCGATGCTCTCTGCCGCTCTCACCGTGCCTGCACTGTATTGATGTTCCTCCGGCAATGCCCTTGCCGTGCCTGCGCTGTATTGATGTTCCTCTGGCGATGCTCTCTGCCGCTCTCACCGTGCCTGCGCTGTATTGATGTTCCTCGGGTCTCCCATGATTCTCCCACTTGCTGGCAGAGCTTTCACCTGCCCATTTCCTGCCCCCTGGCGATACCTCGCTAATCCGTTTTAGTCTTGTTGCTTTTATCTGCATCCTCAAAGCCCAACATTTTCACCGTGACTTTGATTAGCATTCAGAATTCTTCCACTGCTGCTAAGTCTGTTCTCTCCTGTGTGAAACACCTTGGGACATTCTTTTATATTAAAGATACTAAATGCAAGTTATTGCAATGCAACACTGGCAGAGGCCAAACTTTGTATTCAGTATTCACTGTACACCTTCGTCCTAATTTCCTTAGTAAAACTGTGTTAGGATTCAAATTCCGTTATTCTGAGGCAGTTTGATTCATGGTTGATAATATAATGGCTTAATTCGTCCCATGGCTTTGAGGTGATTTATGTAACCTATCATTAATTGATGCTGAGAGACTTTACATGGACTCTGGCAGTCTGAGAACTGCAGTGCTAGTCCGGAACAGTGACACTAACAGGAGTCAAATCAGCATGTACACATACACACAAATATGGGCAGAATGTGTGGGGATATGCAGACACGGACACACGCGGACACAGACGGACACGCAGACACAGACACGCGGACACAGACGGACACGGACATGGACACGCACACATAGACACAGACGCGGACACACGCAGACATTGACACGCGGACACACTGACACACGGAAACGTGGACACAGACAGACGCGGACACGTACACGGGCACGCACACACGGACATGCATGCACACAGACACGCGGTCACAGACACGCACACACAGACACACGTGGACACGGACACACTCAGACACGGACACACACCGACACACACAGACACAGACATAGACGGACACAGACACACACTGACACAGACGGACACAGACACGCTCACACAGACATGCTCACACAGACACGCTCACACAGACACACACACTCACAGGCAGACGCACACGATCACACAGACAGACAGAATCACAGGAAGACACACACGATCACACAGACACATGCTTGCACAAACACACATTCACAGACACACGCTCACACAGACACGCTCACACAGACACGCTCACACAGACACACTCACACAGACACACACATTCACAGACACACGTTCACACAGACACACGCTCACACAGACACGTTCACACAGACACACACGCTCACACAGACGCACACGCTCACACAGACACACACGCTCACACAGACACACACGCTCACACAGACACACACGCTCACACAGACACACACGCTCACACAGACACACACGCTCACACAGACACACACGCGCACACAGACACACACACTCACACAGACACACACACTCACACAGACACACACACTGACACACAGACACACACACAGACCCCCGCTCGCACAGACACCCCCGCTCGCACAGACACCCCCGCTCGCACAGGCGCACATGTTCACACAGACACACGCGCACATGTTCACACAGACACACGCGCACATGTTCACACAGACACACGCGCACATGTTCACACAGACACACGCGCACATGTTCACACACACACGCGCACATGTTCACACAGACACACGCGCACATGTTCACACAGACACACGCGCACATGTTCACACAGACACGCGCACATGTTCACACAGACACACGCGCACATGTTCACACAGACACACGCGCACATGTTCACACAGACACACGCGCACATGTTCACACAGACACACGCGCACATGTTCACACAGACACACGCGCACATGTTCACACAGACACACGCGCACATGTTCACACAGACACACGCGCACATGTTCACACAGACACACGCGCACATGTTCACACAGACACACGCGCACATGTTCACACAGACACACACATTCACGGTCACACAGACACACACATTCACGGTCACACATGCTCTCACAGACACGCGCGCGCTCACAGACGCGCGCGCGCTCACAGACACGCGCGCTCACAGACACGCGCGCTCTCACAGACACGCGCGCTCTCACAGACACGCGCGCTCACACAGACACGCGCGCTCACACAGACACGCGCGCTCTCACAGACACGCGCGCTCTCACAGACGCGCGCTCACACAGACGCGCGCTCTCACAGACGCGCGCTCACACAGACGCGCGCTCTCACAGACGCGCGCTCACACAGACGCGCGCTCTCACAGACACACGCTCACACAGACACACACAGGCTCACACAGACACACACGCTCACACATAGAAACATAGAAAACATAGAAGATAGGAGCAGGAGTAGGCCATTCGGCCCCTCGAGCCTGCTCCGCCATTCGATGAGATCATGGCTGATCATCCAAATTCAGTACCCTGTCCCTGCTTTCTCCCCATATCCCTTGATCCCTTTAGCCTTAAGAAATATATATAACTCCTTCTTGAATATATTTACTGACTTGGCCTCAACTGCCTTCTGTGGTAGAGAATTCCACAGGTTCACCACTCCCTGGGTGAAGAAATTCTTCCTCATTTCTGTCCTAAATGGCTTACCCCTTATCTTTAGACTGTGACCTCTTGTTCTGGACTCACCTGCCATCGGGAACATCCTTCCTGCATCCAGTCTGTCTAGCCCTGTTAGAATTTTAGAAGTTTCAATGAGATCTCCTCTCATTCTTCTAAACTCCAGCGAGTATAAGCCCAATCGACCCAGTCTATCCTCGTACGTCATTCCTGCCATCCCAGATATCAGTCTGGTGAATCTTCGCTGCACACCCTCCATGGCAAGAACATCCTTCCTCAGATAAGGCGACCAAAACTGCAGACAATACTCAAGGTGTGGTCTCACCAAGGCCGTGTACAGCTGCAGCAAGACATCCTTGCTCCTGTACTCAAACCCTCTCGCTACAAAGGCCAACATACCATTTGCCTTCTTAACCTCCTGCTGTACCTGCATGCTTACCTTCAGCAATTGGTGCACAAGGACACCCAGGTCTCGTTGCACTTCCCCATCTCCCAATCTATTGCCGTTCAGATAATAATCTGCCTTTCTGTTTTTGCCACCAAAGTGGATAACCTCGCATTTATCCACATTATACTGCATCTGCCATGCATCTGCCCAATCACCCAACCTGTCCAAATCATACTGGAGTTTCTCGGCATCCTCCTCGCAGCACACACGCCCACCCAGCTTTGTGTCATCTGCAAACTTGGAGATATTATATCTAGTTCCCTCGTCTAGATCATTAATATATATTGTGAATAGCTGGGGTCCTAGGACCGATCCCTGCGGAACCCCACTAGTCACTGCCTGCCACTCGGAAAAAGACCCGTTTATTCCAACTCTTTGCTTCCTGTCTGCCAACTAGTTCTCTATCCAAGTCAGTACCTTACCCCCAATCCCATGTGCCTCAACTTTACACGCTAATCTCTTATGTGGGACCTTATCGAAAGCCTTCTGAAAGTCCAAATACACCACATCCACTGGTTCTCCCTTATCTATTCTACCAGTTACATCCTCAAAAAATTCCAGTAGATTAGTCAAGCACGATTTACCTTTTGTAAATCCATGTTGACTTTGTCCAATCCTGTCACTGTTTTCCAAGTGCTCTGCTATTACATCTTTTATAATGGACTCTAGCATTTTCCCCACAACCGATGTCATGCTCACACAGACACACGCTCACACAGACACACACGCTCACATAGACACATGCTCACACAGACACACGCTCACACAGACACACACGCTCACACAGACACACACGCTCACACAGACACACGCTCACAGACACACGCTCACACAGACACACGCTCACACAGACACACGCTCACACAGACACACGCTCACACAGACACATGCTCACACAGACACACGCTCACACAGACACACGCTCACACAGACACACGCTCACACAGACACACGCTCACACAGACACACGCTCACACAGACACACGTTCACACAGACACACGCTCACACAGACACACGCTCACACAGACACACGCTCACACAGACACACGCTCACACAGACACGCTCACAGACACACGCTCACACAGACACACGCTCACACAGACACACGCTCACACAGACACGCTCACACAGACACACGCTCACACAGACACACGCTCACACAGACACACGCTCACACAGACACACGCTCACACAGACACACGCTCACACAGACACACGCTCACACAGACACACGCTCACACAGACACACGCTCACACAGACACACGCTCACACAGACACACGCTCACACAGACACGCTCACACACACAGACACACACGCTCACACAGACGGACACAGACACAGGCGGACACAGACGGACGCTCACACAGACACACGCTCACACAGACACACGCTCACACAGACACTCGCTCACACAGACACACGCTCACACAGACACACGCTCACACAGACAGACACGCGCTCACACAGACACGCTCACACAGACAGACACGCGCTCACACAGACACGCGCTCACACAGGCACATGCTCACACAGACGGACACAGACACAGACGGACACGCGGACACAGATACACGCGGACACAGATGGACATGGACACAGACATGCAGACACAGACGGACACGGACATAGACGCGCGGACACAGACACACGTTCACACAGACACACACGCTCACACAGACACGCTCACACAGACACACACACTCACAGACAGACACACTCACAGACAGACACACGCTTACAGACACACTCACTAAGACACACGCTCGCACAGACACACGCTCACACAGACACACACGCTAACACAGACACACGCTCACACAGACACACACACTCACAGACAGACACGCTTACAGACACACTCACTAAGACACACGCTCGCACAGACACACGCTCCCACAGACATGCACTCACACAGACTCACACACTCTCAGACACACACTCACACGCACTCACAGACTCACGGACACGCTCACACGGACACACGCTCACACGGACACACGCTCACACGGACACTCGCTCACACGGACACTCACTCACACAGACACGCTCACACAGACACGCTCACACAGACACGCTCACACAGACACGCTCACACAGACACGCTCACACAGACACGCTCACACAGACACGCTCACACAGACACGCTCACACAGACACACACGCTCACACAGACACACACGCTCACACAGACACACACGCTCACACACGCTCACACAGACACACACGCTCACACAGACACACACGCTCACACAGTCACACGCGCTCACACAGACGGACACGGACACAGGCGGACACAGACACACGCAGACGGACGCTCACACCGACACAGACGGACACGGACACAGACACGCTCACACACACGCTCACACAGGCACACACGCTCACACAGACACACGCTCACAAAGACACGCTCACAGACACACACACAGACACACACATTCACAGGCACACGCGCTCACACAGGCACACACTCACACAGACGGACACGGACACAGACACACGCAGACGCAGACGGACGCTCACACGGACACACAGGCACACACGTTCACACAGACACACGCTCACAGACACACACTCACACAGACACACACATTCACAGACACACGCTCACACAGGCACACGCTCACACAGACATGCGCTCACACAGACAGACACGCGCTCTCACAGACACGCGCTCACACAGACAGACACGCGCTCTCACAGACACGCGCTCTCACAGACACGCGCTCTCACAGACACTCGCTCACATAGACACACGCTCACACAGACACGCTCACACAGACACACGCTCACAGACACACACACACACATTCACAGGCACACGCTCACACAGACACGCGCTCACACAGACAGACACGCGCTCTCACAGACACGCTCTCACAGACACACGCTCTCACAGACACACGCTCACATAGGCACACTCTCACTGACACACGCTCACATAGACACATGCTCACACAGACACACGCTCACACTGACACACGCTCACATAGACATACACACACGCTCACACAGACAGACACGCGCTCACACAGACACGCGCTCACACAGGCACATGCTCACACAGACGGACACAGACACAGACGGACACGCGGACACAGATACACGCGGACACAGATGGACATGGACACAGACATGCAGACACAGACGGACACGGACATAGACGCGCGGACACAGACACACGTTCACACAGACACACGCTCACACAGACACGCTCACACAGACACACACACTCACAGACAGACGCTCACACAGACACATTCACAGATACACACTCACACAGACACACACTCACACAGACACACACTCACACAGACACACGCGCTCACACAGACAGACACACGCTTACAGACACACACTCTCACAGACATGCGCTCACACAGACACACGAGGACACAGACACACGCTCACACAGACACACTCACTCCCACAGACACACACTCACACAGACTCCCACTCACACAGACACACACGTTCACAGAGACACACACGCTCACACACACGCGCTCACACAGACACACGCGCTCACACAGACACACGCTCCCACAGACATGCACTCACACAGACTCACACACTCTCACGCACTCACGGACACGCTCACACGGACACACGCTCACACGGACACACGCTCACACGCACACACGCACACACGGACACACGCTCACACGCTCACACGGACACGCTCACACGGACACACACTCACACGGACACGCTCACACGGACGCACGCTCACACGGACATGCTCACACGGACACACGCACACACAGACGCACCGACACAGACACACCCGCAGACACGCATACACAGACACGCACACGGACAGACGCGGACACGGACACGCGGATACAGACGGTCATAGACACACACGGAAATAGCACACACACACGGACAGAGGGGACAGAGCGTGCCGATGGATGGCTCAAGTTTGCTGTGATTGAACTGTAGTTATATTGGATCCACATTCAGACCACATATGCGAGGAGAAGGTGGTACATTGTCATCACTCGGGTACTGATGGCTACAACCACAGAGCACTGTGCAGTGTGTAAAACACATTTACTCATCCTTTCCATTCTTCTTTTGCAGTCTATCCAGGTACGGTTGGAACTGGCTAAAGAGTTGGGCACCGGGATATCTATCTGGGAACTGGGACAGGGGCTGGACTATTTCTACGACTTGCTATGAAAAGGCCGCTGAGCAGCACAAGGACACGCCCTTGACAGTTTTGAGTCTGCATTTCCAAGCAGCCCACAAGATGACCAGAACCAATCACATTGTCACTTTACCCCGCTCCATTGCCCAGTGAAGTAAACAGTTGCTCCAGCTGAGTTTCAAGAAGAATTTGAAATTGAAATAAATATTGAAACTCTAACCTGGGGCTAAAAGTTCAGTTCCCAAAGCCTCTCTTTAAATAAAAGTTTCTAGAACACTCCTGATTTCTTTTTTAATTAAATGAGAACTTTTCCGGATTGTTGAGTTACATTCTGTTTCCCTTTGTTCGCCACAATAGACAAGCTTCCTGTTGCCAGTTTCTCAGGCTGCGCTAACACTGTGTGGGAGTCCCAGTTGTCGATAGTTCTGGTACCAGTTCTGATACTGTCCTGATATCTACTGGGGATGCGATGAAATCCCAACTTAGAGAAAAGGTTTCTCAGATCCAGTGAGCCCAAGCCCTGGGTGATAGACCGGAGCTTGATGCTGATTTCCAGCCTGGGGAGTAACTGAAGGACATAAGAATTCAGAGCAGGAGCAGGCCATACGGCCCCTCGAGCCTGCTCCGCCATTCAATAAGACCATGGCTGATCATCGATATCAACTCCACTTTCCCGCCCTATTCCCGTATCCCTTAATTCCTCTAGAGTCCAATTCCTTTCCAGCAAGTTATTGGCCTGCTTCTGAGAATGGATGAGTGAGACAATCCCAGTATAGACTCTGCTTCAACAGCACGTTGTGGCAGATCATTCCCACCCTTACACCTCCCCTTTCATTCTTTTGGGCCTTCTATTTCTACTTGTTGATGAGACAGTGATAAATCTTTCACGAGTTACCATATTGTAATCTTTCATATCAGGTCACCGTTAACCTTTAACACTCCAGTGAAAAAGCCCCAAGTTCTCCAGTCTCTTCATGACGAACCCCTTATCCCAGTGACATCCCAGTGGGTGGATACTCCACCCTTTCCATTGCTTGTAGATCCTTGCTATTAAAATGTCTTTCAGATGCGATTATAACCATCTGCCTTGTTCCAATAGTTTGGGTGGATGTTACAAAACCCCATGGCACTATTTGAAGTACTAATAACATTCGCCACCTCAAGCATCGCCACCGCAAACAGATCGGCTGATCATTTATTTTATTTGCTGCTTGTGGGATCTTGCTGTGCCCAGCTGGCTGGCATGTTTGTCTACATAACAACAGTGACTGCACTTGGTTGGGCAGCGTCAGACATTTCTATAGATAGCACAAGCACTTTCTTCCTGGGGCATCACGACCAGAGCCTTTTGGCAGGCGGGGGTGGTCGGGGTCAAGGTGGCATCCTCTCCTGGAGTACAAACCCAGCTGGAGCAAAGAACGGACAAATCTCCCTCGAGTTGTGTCTTCATCTGTATTGATGTGAGACATAGTGTTCGATGACTGAGGTCAGCGGGACTCCCAAAGCACCAGGCTTCATTCTACAATACTTTCCGTTTCTGAGGAAGGGTTTGTACCTGAAACATCAACGGCCTGGTGTTTGCTCAGCAGGTACTGCCTGACCTGCTGCCTGTCTCCAGCTCCAGTCTTCTGTTTATGTTTCATTCTTTGCCTGTTCTAGTTGGCTGAGATTTCTCAACTCTCAAGATTTAAAAAAACTTCATTCTCGAGATGTGGGCGTCACTGGCAAGGCCGGCATTTAGTGACCATCCCTAGTTGCCCTGATTTAATACAACTGAGAGCAGATAAGAGTCAATTGGTCTGGGTCTGCAATCACACGCAGGCCCAGACCGGGTAAGGACAACGGATTTCCGTCTCTAAAGGACATTAGTGAACCAGTTGGGTTTTTATGCCAATCCGACAGCTTCACGGTTACTTTTACTGATCCCCTCCCTGTGTGCAAGTACATTTTGGAAAAGAGAAGAAAATGGAGGTAAAAGGAGAAAGACTGAGGGGGGCACTACTGTTGGTTTGTGTTAGCGAAATTAAGCGAGAAAGGTGGCACTGGGGGACGAGGGGAGAGGGAGTGTGGACAAGCATGGCAGTGAGGAGAGTGGAGAAATAGATACTCTGGCTGAGACAGACTGAGAAGAGGTGGCATGAACCAGAGAGTTCACTGTGTGTATTGACCTGCACCGACGGGTGGGAGTGGGATAAAGAAAGCACCTGCTTATTGGGCCAGAAGACATTAAACATCACCTATGAAACCTGACTGTATAAATGAGCCGAGCGCCGTACGTCTAATTGTACCTCTCGGGTACTGTGAAAATCTAGGTCCTGGATGCCACAGGCAGTCCAATAGGCAGGCTCCTGTCTTATTATCCCTCCCACATGCAGCAACTGTAAGAGAGAAACTGGGGGAGCACAGGGCTGGCTGGGCAGGAGTCTCTACTTGGGTACAATATAAACATGCCATGTGTGTGATGCTTTGCCCATTCTTTAGCAATGACCTTGTCCTGCAGTGTACCAAACACTGCCCTGTTAGGCATAGCCTTGTGTGACTTGTGCAGCTGAAGTGTGGAGTTCTGATACACAGGCTGAGAGAGTTGATGTTTTTCAGAGTGATACAATTATAAGATCATGCTGTGGCCCCATCCTTTACTGATGAGTGGAGCAATCAGCCAAGGGGACCAGAGGATATTTACACCAATATGAGCATATCAAAAGAACTTCAATTTAAGATTGATTTTACCAGGCAGGCCTGTAGGGATGTTTTAATTTAAATACAGTTGGATGCTGAGATGCAGGAGTTAGGCTCTTCAAAGTTCAACTCTCCAGTACCCAATAGCCTTCCATCGCCTGTGACTTGTATTATTTTTCTAAGCTTAGGGTTATTCATAATTATTAGGAAAGTATGCAGGCAAATGATTAAACTCTCAGCAGTCAGATCTCTTTCATTCTAACTCTGTTAGGAAACATCACAACGGGATCAGAAGGTGCAGTAAATTTAAACCAGCCAGGAGCAGCAGGGATCTAGCCCTTTTCAACATCGACTCCCAGGTGAGCACTCTGTGCTATCTGTCAGTGTAATTGATGTCTGACTGGGATTCCTCACTCCCAACTGCTTCAAAGTGAGGGAATTAATTGCAATCCAGGACTGCTCAAAGGTCTATAGATTTATTTTTCCTCCTCCCTTGCATTCTTATTTACTGTTAAGGCCTTACCAAATGTCACTTATCCAAAACGTTAGCAATTGGGCCAACTTTAGTACAAGGAGCAGATAAACGGATTCAGAATCAGATCATGCTGCCCAATTAACCTGACTGCCTGTTTTAATGGAGAACAAGTAAGTGTCACTTTCCATTATCCCACAGGGCCCTGATGCCCTACCGCTGAGCTTGTTCGTTACCTGCAATTACCGAGATAAGGACGGGAAGATTTCTATCAATTACTTTGTGATTTGTTTAGGGTTTTTATCATCCTAATGGCCTTCTACAGCTGCTGCAATTGTCCGTGAGGACTCTCATTGGAGCAGTGACTGAAGCTGAAACACTGAGGGCTTGCCTGCTGCAGTCTGGCATTGACATTCTGCTGGGTTTTGTTCTGGGTCGACCTATAATCCTCTGGTTGACCATCTGAGAGTGCAGGGCAGCCTGGGATCCAGCATCAGTTGCCGTTTGCCTTCCTGTGTGGTTGGGGTGGGGGTGATACACTCGGCTAACACTTGCACTGTTGAAGATTGGGTTTGCCTGTCCTGGCAGGGATTTGCACTCTGGATTCTGTTGGGGGACACTTTTGTAACAAGGGTACAACTATCAGGGAAGACAGGCTAAGGCTCTTTTCTTTAGAAAAGAGAAGACTGAGGGTTGACCTGATAGAGGTTGTTAAAATTATGAAGGGGTTCAATAGGGTAGACATAGAGAAGATGTTTCTACTTGTGGGGAAGACCAGAACTACGGACCATAAATACAAGATAGTCACTAATAAATCCAATAAGGAATTCATGAGAAACCTCTTTACCCAGAGAGTAATGAGAATGTGGAACTCGCTACCACAAGGAGTGGTTCAGGCGATTAGCATAGATACATTTAAGGGGAAGCTAGAAAGGAATCGAAGGTTATGTTGATAGGGTTAGATGAAGTTAGGTAGGTGGAGCTTAAACACCAGCATAGCTCAGTTGGGCTGAATGGTCTGTTCCTGTGCTGTAAATTCTATGTGAGCTTAAATGGCCAGGAAGAAAACATAACACCAGTTCCCAAACCAGTCAGGCACACAATGAGTGCTATAGGCGAGCTCTGATAGTTTGTACATTTTAGTAAGGCCTTTCCTCTTCTGGCCAAGGGTGCTTCCTGCCAACTCGGCCAACAAGTAATGGTGATTCCCCCCATCCCTCCATGAGGTGGTCCTGTCTGCCCTCCCGAAAGCACAACTTGGAGGGAAACAATTAAAATGTAAAGTTGAAGAAAAGCATGAAGAATCACTGCAGAGAAGATTTAGATGAAGCCATTCATGGAACCTAGGACCCAAAGGTAGTGTGGAAAACTGATGGTATTTAATTTCATAACCAATGGTTACCAACCCCAGTCTTGACTACTGTCACAGATTGTGTTTACAAAGTAAGACTTAGGCCCAATCCAGGGTTCAATGAGACACAAGGATATCTGGGAGTGATGGGGTGACTCAGTTTAATGCACATCCAGCTCAGATGGGTTGCATCCATGCCCCCAACTGAGCAATTACAGATTCGGCAAGAGCACCTGTGGGCCGTTCATGGTCCAGTTCCGTAAATCCAGTCTGCACACTTATGGAACATATTGAGCTTATTGGGTTGAAAATGGTCTGGTTCCTCGGACTCCCTCAGGAAGCAGCCGTGGAGCATTGGATAGAGATGTATCTGGCAGTGGAGGTACTCAACCGTGGTTACAAGGGAAATTAGGGATAGCATAAGATCCAAGGAGAGGGCATATAAATTGGCCAGAGAAAGCAGCAAACCTGAGGATTGGGAGCAGTTTAGGATTCATCAAAGGAGGACAAAGGGATTAATTAAGAGGGGGAAAATAGAGTATGAGAGTAAGCTTGTAGGGAACATAAAAACTGACTGTAAAAGCTTCCATAGATATGTGAAGAGAAAAAGATTGGTGAAGTCAAGCGTAGGTCCCTTGCAGTCAGAATCAGGGGAATTTATAATGGGAAACAAAGAAATGGCAGACCAATTAAATACATACTTTGGTTCTGTCTTCACAAAGGAGGACACAAATAAACTCCCAGAGATGTCGGGGAACATAGGGTCTAATGAGAGGGAGGAACTGAATGAAATCAGTATTTTTTAGGGAAATGGTGTTAGGGAAATTGACGGGATTGAAGGCCGATAAATCCGCAGGGCCTGATAATCTACATCCTAGGGTACTTAAGGAAGTGGCCCTAGAAATAGTAGATGCATTGCTGGTCATCTTCCAAAATTCTATAGACTCTGGAACAGTTCCAATGGATTGGAGGATAGCTAATGTAACCCCACTATTTAAAAAAAGGTGGTAGAGAGAAAACGGGGAATTATAGACCGGTAAGCCTGACATCGGTAGTGGGGAAAATGCTAGAGTCCATTATAAAAGATGTAATAGCAGAGCACTTGGAAAACAGTGACAGGATCGGACAAAGTCAACATGGATTTACAAAAGGTAAATCATGCTTGACTAATCGACTGGAATTTTTTGAGGATGTAACTGGTAGAATAGATAAGGGAGAACCAGTGGATGTGGTGTATTTGGACTTTCAGAAGGCTTTCGATAAGGTCCCGCATAAGAGATTAGCGTGCAAAGTTAAAGCGCTTGGGATTGGGGGTAAGGTACTGACTTGGATAGAAAACTGGTTGGCAGACAGGAAGCAAAGAGTTGGAATAAACGGGTCTTTTTCTGAGTGGCAGGCAGTGACTAGTGGGGTACCGCAGGGATCGGTGCTAGGACCCCAGTTATTCACAATATATATTAATGATCTAGACGAGGGAACTAGATGTAATATCTCCAAGTTTGCAGACGACACAAAGCTGGGTGGGCGTGTGTGCTGTGAGGAGGATGCAGAGAAACTCCAGCATGATTTGGACAGGTTGGGTGATTGGGCAGATGCATGGCAGATGCAGTATAATGTGGATAAATGCGAAGTTATCCACTTTTGTGGCAAAAACAGGAAGGCAGATTATGATCTGAACGGCAATAGATTGGGAAAAGGGGAAGTGCAACGAGACCTGGGTGTCCTTGTGCACCAGTCGCTGAAGGTAAGCATGCAGGTGCAGCAGGCGGTTAAGAAGGCAAATGGTATGTTGGCCTTCATAGCGAGAGGATTCGAGTACAGGAGCAAGGATGTCTTGCTGCAGTTGTACAGGGCCTTGGTGAGACCACACCTTGAGTATTGTGTGCAGTTTTGGTCACCTTATCTGAGGAAGGATGTTCTTGCCATGGAGAGAGTGCAGTGAAGATTCACCAGACTGATACCTGGGATGGCAGGAATGACATATGAAGAGAGATTGGGTCGATTAGGCTTATATTCGCTAGAGTTTAGAAGAATGAGAGGGGATCTCATTGAAACTTATAAAATTCTAACAGGACTAGACAGACTAGATGTAGGAAGGCTGTTCCCGATGGCGGGGGAGTCCAGAACCAGGGGTCACAGTCTAAGGATAAGGGGTAAGCCATTGAGGACTGAGATGAGGAGGAATTTCTTCACCCAGAGAGTGGTGAACCTGTGGAATTCTCTACCACAGAAGGCAGTTGAGGTCAATTCATTAAATATATTCAAGAAGGAGTTAGATATATTTCTTAAGGCTAAGGGGATCAAGGGATATGGGGAGAAAGCAGGGACAGGGTACTGAATTTGGATGATCAGCCATGATCGCATTGAATGGCGGAGCAGGCTCGAGGGGCCGAATGGCCTACTCCTGCTCCTATCTTCTATGTTTCTAGATTTACAGGAGGGTCAGCTTGAATCCCAGCACTTTGCAGTGTATCTGGGAACTGGAGGAAGTGTTTAATCTACAGGTAGCAATATGGATAATGTTCATCCCCTCCCAACAGCTAGCGGACAACCTGGCTCCTGTCGAGGAGTTGGCCAAACCTGATGATGTCTTTCTCATGCTAGTTCTGTAAACCACCCATGGTGAATGTGTTGGGGAGTTCTCCATTGCAGCAGAATGGGGAGAGGTTCAGTTTAAGATTCAGCAGGATTAAGAGATGCAGGCTCCTTTCCAGGCTGATGATGGCGTAGCCACTGCGGTGTTTCTGGGCCTCTGTTGGCCTTCTCTAAAGCTTTCTAAGAGCTGACTATGTAGGGGTTGTTTTGGAGGCTCTGATTTCCATGTGGATTTTGTGGGCTGGCAATATCCCAGGAGCTAATTTCCCTAAATTGAGCTGCCCAGTAGTAGTGCCTGAGATTGGGAAGCCTGAACTTGTGTTTGTGTTTGGGTGGCTGGACGTACAAGAGATATAGGAACCTGGTGTCATAGGAACACTGACTATTTTTAATAAAGCCTCTTGCTTACCCAGCAGTTATCCAATGATTGCCATATTACAGTCGTGGATGACGTGAGTTCAAATCCCACCATGGCAGCTGGGGAATTTAAATTCAGTTAATTAAATAAATCTGGAATTTAAAAAAGAGCTAGTATCAGTAATGGTAACCATGAAACTATCGGATTGTCGTAAAAACCCATCTGGTTCACTAATGTCCTTTTGGGAAGGAAATCTGCCGTCCTTACCTGGTCTGGCCTATATGTGACTCCAGACCCATAGCAATGTGGTTGACTCTTAACTGCCCTCTGAAATGGCCTAGCGAGACACTCAGTTGTACACAACTGCTATGAAAAACAGTAATAAGAATAAAACTGGACGGACCACCTGGCTTCGACCTTGACACCGGCTTCGGACACGACAATGGCACATCCAGCCCAGTTGACCCTGTAAAGTCCTACTCAGTAACATCTGGGGACTTGTGCCAAAATTGGGAGAGCTGCCCCACAGACGAGTCAAGCAACAGCCTGACAGAGTCATACTCCCAGAATCATACCTTTCAGCCAAGGTCCCAGATTCATCCATCACCATCCCTGGCTATGTCCAGTCCCACCGGCAGGACAGACCCACCAGGGGTGGCGGCACAGTGGCATACAGGCGGGAGGGAGTGGCCTTGGCAGTCCTCAACAGGAAGTCTCATGGCTTCAGGTCAAGCACAGGCAAGGAAACCTCCTGCTGATTACCACCTACCGCCCTCCCTCAGTTGATGAATCAGTATTCCTCCATGTTGAACACCACTTGGAAGAAGCACTGAGGGTAGCAAGGGCACAGAATGTACTCTGGGTGGGGGACTGGGGGACTTCAATGTCTATCACCAAGAGTGGCTCGGTAGCACCACTACTGACCGAGCTGTCCGAGTCCTGAAGGACATAACTGCCAGACTAGGACTGTGGCAGGTGGTGAAAGAACCAACACGAAGGAAAAAGCTACATGACCTCGTCCTCACCAATCTACCTGTCGCAGATGCAGCATTGGTAGCAGTGACCAACGCACAGTCCTTGTGGAGACAAAATCCCATCTTCACACTGAGGACACCCTCCATCGTGTTGTGTGGCACTACCACCGTGCTAAATGGGATAGATTCAGAACAGATCTAGCAGCTAAAAACTGGGCATCCATGAGGCGCTGTGGGCCATCAGCAGCAGCAGAATTGTATTCCACCACAACCTGTAACCTCATGACCCGGCATATCCCTCACTCTACCATTACCATCAAGCCAGGGGACCAACCCTGGTTCAATGAGGAGTGCAGAAGAGCATGCCAGGAGCAGCACCAGGCGTACCTAAAAATGAGGTGCCAACCTGGGGAAGCTGCAACACAGAACTACATGCATGCTAAAAAGCGGAAGCAGCATGCTATAGACAGGGCTAAGCCATCCCACAATCAACGGATCAGATCAAAGCTCTACAGTCCTGCCACATCCAGTTGTGAATGGTGGTGGACCATTAAACAACTAACGGGAGGAGGAGGCGCCATAAATATCCCCATCCTCAATGATGGTGGAGCCCAGCACGTGAGTGCAAAAGACAAGGCTGAAGTGTTTGCAACCAACTTCAGCCAGAAGTGTCGAGTGGATGATCCATATCGGCCTCCTCCTGAGGTCCCCACCATCACAGAAGCCAGTCTTCAGCCAATTCAATTCACTCCACGTGATATCAAGAAACAGCTGAGCGCACTGGATACAGCAAAGGCTATGGGCCCTGACAACATCCCGGCTATCGTGCTGAAGACTTGTGCTTCAGAACTAGCCACACCTCTAGCCAAGCTGTTCCAGTACAGCTACAATACTGGCATCTACCCTACAATGTGGAAAACTGCCCAGGTATGTCCTGCCCACAAAAAGCAGGACAAATCCAATCCGGCCAAATACCACTCCTACAGTCTACTCTCAATCATCAGCAAAGTGATGGAAGGTGTCATCGACAATGCTATCAAGCGACACTTACTCACCAATAACTTACTCACCAATGCTCAGTTTGGGTTCCGCCAGGACCACTCTGCTCCAGCCCTCATTACTGCCTTGGTCCATACATGGACAAAAGAGCTGAATTCCAGAGGTGAGGTGCAAGTGACTGCCCTAGACATCAAGGCAGCATTTGACCGAGTGTGGCATCAAGGAGCCCTAGTAAAACTGAAATCAATGGAAATCGGGGGGGAAAACTCTGCACTGGCTGGAGTCATACCTATCACAAAGGAAGATGGTTGTGGTCGTTGGTAGTCAATCATCACAGTCCCAGGACATCGCTGCAGGAGTTCCTCAGGGCAGTGTCCTAGGCCCAACCATCTTCAGCTGCTTCATCAATGACCTTCCCGCCATCATAAGGCCAGAAGTGGGGATGTTCGCTGATGATTGCACAGTGTTCAGTTCCATTCGCAACACCTCAGATAATGAAGCAGTCCATGCCCGAATGCAGCAAGACCTGGACGACATTCAGGCTTGGGCTGATAAGTGGCAGGTAACATTCGCGCCACAGAAGTGCCAGGCAATGACTATCCCCAACAAGTGAGATTCTAACCACCACCCCTTGACATTCAATGGCATTACCATCACTGAAACCCCCACCATCAACATCTAGAGGGTCACCATTGACCAGAAACTTAACTGGACCAGCCGCATCAATACTATGGCTACAAGAGCAGGTCAGAGGCTCGGTATTCTGTGACGAGTGTCTCACCTCCTGACTCCCCAATGCCTTTCCACCATCTACAAGGCACAAGTCAGGAGTGTGATGGAATACTCTCCACTTGCCTGGATGAGTGCAGCTCCAACAACACTCAAGAAGCTTGACACCATCCAGGACAAAGCAGCCCGCTTGATTGGCACCCCATCCACCACCTTAAACATTCACTCCCTGCACCACCGGCGCACCCTGGCTGCAGTGTGTACCATCTACAAGATGCACTGCAGTAACTCGCCAAGGCTTCTTCGGCAGCACCTTCCAAACCCGCGACCTCTACCACCGAGAAGGACGGGCGGTAGGCGCATGGGAACACCACCACCTCCAAGTTCCCCTCCAAGTTGCACACCTTATTGACTTGGAAGTATATCGCTGATCCTTCATCGTCGCTGGGTCAAAATCCTGGAACTCCCTCCCGAACAGCACTGTGGAAGTACCTTCACCACACGGACTGCAGCGGTTCAAGAAGGCAGCTCACCACCACCTTCTCGAGGGCAATTAGGGATGGACAATAAATGCTGGCCTTGCCAGCGACGCCCACATCCCATGAACGAATAAAAAAAAAAGTCCGTTTTGAAAGAGTTATTTTGTATTGGGCATTTCACTGAATGTAAATTTTCCCCTCAGGCATGGATTAATAGTTTCTCCAGATAAAGTAGACCTTGAAAGAGAAGAGAACAGAACTATCTTTTTCAGGTAACATTAGCTCACTGGGGCTACACACTCAGACGTGTGCGGAAACCCTAGGATAAATGCAACAAGTTGTTGTGTCAAACATGAGTTTTTTTGTATTCTCTAACATGACATTGGCTTCTTTCACTCTGTTATGAAACCTATGGGGTTAGAGATAAGATTGGCTCACAGAAAATACCTCAGCTTGTTTTGATGGAATAGCCCAGAGTATGGACAGATTTTGTTTAATATCGCTCCTGTGAAGCACCTTGGGACGTTGACTGCGTTAAAAGGTGCTATATAAATGCAAGTTGGTGTTGTTGTGAAGGACTGCAGCAGTCAATTTAAACACAAGCATCTTGTGGGTTTTACCAATAAACTTGCCTGAAGTGTTCCTCTGGGGCCAGTTCCACCAACCTCCTCCCCACCATGCTCGCCTCTGTAATTGTTGTCTCCCCTTACCATCCAGTTGTTCTACAATCACTCCCCTCTGTGTTTTGCTCAGTAACATCACTCACATGTGAATAAGGTCCTTGTCATTCACAATCTCCTCATGGATAAATCCATCAATATCTTTACACTCACTGAAACGTGGCTCACAGAAGCTTTCCTGCCTGGCTATACTTTCCACCATTTGCCCTGCCTTAATTTTCCCTGTGCGGGTGTGGCCATTAGGGGAAGCCCCACCTTGTCACTCCCTGTCCACACCTGCTCCTCCTTTGAACAAATCCCACTCTCTCCATCTCTTATCCATCTCTCATTTCAAATCCTCACTGTTTACCGCCCTCCTAAATCCAATGCTAACTTCCTTCCAGAGCTGTCGACCCTTCTCTCTTCCCTTAGCCTCTGCATTGAGCAAATTCTGTCTACACCTTAATTCCCATAGCCCCCTCCTCTAACTTAAATGGCCACCTGTCCTCCCTCATATATCCCCACCCATAGCCTTGACCATCCTCTTGACCTTGTCCTCTCTCAGGACCTCTAGTTTTCGAGATTGTGAACATTGATAAGGCTATTGCCAACATTTCTTGTATCTCTTTCCACTCATTTTCCCTTTCCTCCCTCACTTCCATTTTTCTCATCATCCATCTGGAGAAAACTCTTGCGGTTCCCTCACAATCTCACTCTCTAACTCCTAACGTCTATGCCTTTGACCCTCCATCCATCTTCATATCTCTGCTGTTGCTGGGTTACTTAACAGCTCCTTCACCTCGACAGCGCACTTCTTCCCAGCACTTTGTCATATTTCCAACTGTCTCCTGTTGGCTTGGAATCCATTTAATTTTCAGTGCCCATCTCCACACATACAAATAGGCATGTTGCAGATAGAAGCTCACCCAACTCACAGAGCATGTACAGGCGATGAGGTTCTAATTGAATTCACCCATTGGGACAGCTCAGTGGAAATGAGACGACAGACACAGCTCGTGAACATTGTACAAATTTGCTTTCTAACTCAACATATTAGTTCCAACTGAGGGTCACTTAGATACTGACCTGCTTCTGATGAGCGATGAGAATAATAATGAGCCAGTTTGATCGCACTGCGGTACCTGGAGGCTTCAATATCAGTGGTGGTAATCCATTGAAAATAAGGCTGATTGGAAATCCAAGCTGTTGTGTTTAACAGTAATAGAATAGTGAAGGAATTTACCAGGCTTGCCATGGTACATCAGGACTGGAAGTAATCACAGAACGACGATTTAAAAAGGGCTGCACATCGAACCCTGCCAACTACTGGCCATTCACCGAATTTCACTAACAGTCAAACTAAGGCGTTGGCTGGAGGAGGACCTGAGGTGTAGAAACAGCCAGCGTGGAATTGTCAGGCAGGATCTTCCTCTTCTAAACCACCTCAACTTCTTGGAGGATGTTACATGTAATTAGGAGCAATCCCTGTCATTCCATTTAAGCAGAAGATTTGCACGAGGAAAATCGTGAACAGCTTAGGGAAATATAATTAAACTGAAAGCTACAGAAATCCAGGAGCTGCATAAGAGGCAATTACAGAGAGTAGTCCGTGAACGCTGTTAGCGTATTGCCATTTATCAATTTTATTCTCAGAATGTGGGTGTCACTGGCAAGGAGATAATTAATTGACAATCCCTAGTTGCCCTTTAGAAGCTGTATCGTGTGTAGGAGGGAGAGATTACTAGCCTTGGTTAAAGAGTCCTGCACCGTGTGTGGTGGACGGTGAGATCACCGACCCTGGTTAAAGAGTCCTGCACCGTGTGTGGTGGACGGTGAGATCACCGACCCTGGTTAAAGAGTCCTGCACCGTGTGTGGTGGACGGTGAGATCACCGACCCTGGTTAAAGTGTCCTGCACCGTGTGTGGTGGACGGTGAGATCACCGACCCTGGTTAAAGAGTCCTGCACCGTGTGTGGTGGACGGTGAGATCACCGACCCTGGTTAAAGTGCCCTGCACCGTGTGTGGTGGACGGTGAGATCACCGACCCTGGTTAAAGTGCCCTGCACCGTGATTGGTGGACGGTGAGATCACTGACCCTGGTTAATGTGCCCTGCACAGTGTGTGGTGGACGGTGGGATCACCTACATCGGTTAAAGTGCCCTGCACCGTGTGTGGTGGACGGTGAGATCACTGACCTTGGTTAAAGAGCCCAGCACCGTGTGTGGTGGACGGTGAGATCACCTACATCGGTTAAAGTGCCCTGCACCGTGTGTGGTGGACGGTGAAATCACCGACCCTGGTTAAAGTGCCCTGCACCGTGTGTGGTGGACGGTGAGATCACCGACCCTGGTTAAAGTGCCCTGCACTGTGTCTGGTGGAGGGTGAGATCACCTACATCAGATAAAGTGCCCTGTACCGTGTGTGGTGGACGGTCAGATCACCAACCCTGGTTAAAGTGCCCTGCACCGTGTGTGGTAGACGGTGAGATCACCGACCCTGGTTAAAGTGCCCTGTACCGTGATTGGTGGACGATGAGATCACTGACCCTGGTTAATGTGCCCTGCACAGTGTGTGGTGGACGGTGGGATCACCTACATCGGTTAAAGTGTCCTGCACCGTGTGTGGTGGACGGTGAGATCACCGACCTTGGTTAAAGTGTCCTGCACCGTGTGTGGTGGACGGTGAGATCACCGACCATGGTTAAAGTGCCCTGCACCGTGTGTGGTAGACGGTGAGATCACTGACCCTGGTTAAAGTGCCCTGCACCGTGTGTGGTGGACGGTGAGATCACTGACCTTGGTTAAAGTGCCCAGCACCGTGTGTGGTGGATGGTGAGATCACCGACCCTGGTTAAAGTGCCCTGCACCGTGTGTGGTGGACGGTGAAATCACCGACCCTGGTTAAAGTGCCCTGCACTGTGTGTGGTGGTTGGTGAGATCACATACAGCAGATAAAGTGCCCTGCACTATGTGTGGTGGACGGTGAGATCACCTACATCGGTTAAAGTGCCCTGCACCGTGTGTGGTGGACGGTGAGATCACCGACCCTGGTTAAAGTGCCCTGCACCCTGGGTGGTGGACGGTGAGATCACCTACATCGGTTAAAGTGCCCAGCACCGTGTGTGGTGGACGGTGAGATCACTGACCTTGGTTAAAGAGCCCAGCACCGTGTGTGGTGGACGGTGAGATCACCTACATCGGTTAAAGTGCCTTACACCGTGTGTGGTGGACGGTGAGATCACCGACCCTGGTTAAAGTGCCCTGCACCGTGTGTGGTGGACGGTGAGATCACTGACCTAGGTTAAAGTGTCCTGCACCGTGTGTGGTGGACGGTGAGATCACCGACCTTGGTTAAAGTGTCCTGCACCGTGTGTGGTGGACGGTGAGTTCACCGACCGTGGTTAAAGTGCCCTGCACCGTGTGTGGTGGACGGTGAGATCACTGACCTTGGTTAAAGTGCCCAGCACCGTGTGTGGTGGATGGTGAGATCACCGACCCTGGTTAAAGTGCCCTGCACCGTGGGTGGTGGATGGTGAAATCTCCGACCCTGGTTAAACTGCCCTGCACCGTGTGTGGTAGACGGTGAGATCACCGACACTGGTTAAAGTGCCCTGCACTGTGTGTGGTGGATGGTGAGATCACCTACAGCAGATAAAGTGCCCTGCACCATGTGAGGTGGACGGTGAGATCACCTACATCGGTTAAAGTGCCCTGCACCGTGTGTGGTGGACGGTGAGATCACTGACCTTGGTTAAAGTGCCCAGCACCGTGTGTGGTGGATGGTGAGATCACCGACCCTGGTTAAAGTGCCCTGCACCGTGTGTGGTGGATGGTGAAATCTCCGACCCTGGTTAAACTGCCCTGCACCGTGTGTGGTAGACGGTGAGATCACCGACCCTGGTTAAAGTGCCCTGCACCATGTGAGGTGGACGGTGAGATCACCTACATCGGTTAAAGTGCCCTGCACCGTGTGTGGTGGACGGTGAGATCACTGACCTTGGTTAAAGTACCCTGTACCGTGTGTGGTGGACGGTGAGATCACCGACCCTGGTTAAAGTGCCCTGCACCCTGGGTGGTGGACGGTGAGATCCCCTACATCGGTTAAAGTGCCCTGCACCGGGTGTGGTGGACGGTGAGATCACTGACCTTGGTTAAAGTGCCCAGCACCGTGTGTGGTGGACGGTTAGATCACTTACATCGGTTAAAGTGCCCTGCACCGTGTGTGGTGGACGGTGAGATCACCGACCCTGGTTAAAGTGCCCTGCACCGTGTGTGGTGGATGGTGAGATCACTGACCTTGGTTAAAGTACCCTGTACCGTGTGTGGTGGACGGTGAGATCACCGACCCTGGTTAAAGTGCCCTGCACCCTGGGTGGTGGACGGTGAGATCACCTACATTGGTTAAAGTGCCCAGCACCGTGTGTGGTGGACGTTGAGATCACTGACCTTGGTTAAAGTGCCCAGCACCGTGTGTGGTGGACGGTGACATCACCGACCCTGGTTAATGTGCCCTGCACCGTCTGTGGTGGACGGTGAGATCACCGACCATGGTTAAAGTGCCCTGCACCGTGTGTGGTGGACGGTGAGATCACCGACCCTGGTTAAAGTGCCCTGCACCGTGTGTGGTGTACAGTGAGGTCACCGACCTTGGTTAAAGTGCCCTGCACCGTGTGATGTGGACGGTGAGATCACCTACATCGGTTAAAGTGCCCTGCACCGTGTGTGGTGGACGGTGAGATCACCGACCTTGGTTAAAGTGCCCTGCACCGTGTGTGGTGGACGGTGAGATCACCGACCCTGGTTAAAGTGTCCTGCACCGTGTGTGGTGGAGCGTGAGATCACCGACCGTGGTTAAAGTGCCCTGCACCGTGTGTGGTGGACGGTGAGATCACCGACCCTGGTTAAAGTGCCCTGCACCGTGTGTGGTGGACGGTGAGATCACCGACCTTGGTTAAAGTGCCCAGCACCGACCGGGTGTGGTGGACGGTGAGATCACCGAACTTGGTTAAAGTGCCCTGCACCGTGTGTGGTGGACGGTGAGATCACCGACCCTGGTTAAAGTGCCCTGCACCAGGATTGGTGGAGGGTGAGATCACCTACATCGGTTAAAGGGCCCTGCACCGTGTGTGGTGGACGGTGAGATCACCGACCGTGGTTAAAGTGCCCTGCACCGTGTGTGGTGGACGGTGAGATCACTGACCCTGGTTAATGTGCCCTGCACAGTGTGTGGTGGACGGTGAGATCACCGACCTTGGTTAAAGTGTCCTGCACCGTGTGTGGTGGACGGTGAGATCACCGACCGTGGTTAAAGTGCCCTGCACCGTGTGTGGTGGACGGTGAGATCATCGACCGTGGTTAAAGTGCCCTGCACCGTGTGTGGTGGACGGTGAGATCACCGACCCTGGTTAAAGTGCCCTGCACCGTGTGTGGTGGACGGTGAGATCGCTGACCTTGGTTAAAGTGCCCAGCACCGTGTGTGGTGGATGGTGAGATCACCGACCCTGGTTAAAGTGCCCTGCACCGTGTGTGGTGGACGGTGAAATCACCGACCCTGGTTAAAGTGCCCTGCACCGTGTGTGGTGGACGGTGAGATCACCGACCCTGGTTAAAGTGCCCTGCACTGTGTCTGGTGGAGGGTGAGATCACCTACATCAGATAAAGTGCCCTGTACCGTGTGTGGTGGACGGTCAGATCACCGACCCTGGTTAAAGTGCCCTGCACCGTGTGTGGTGGACGGTGAGATCACCGACCCTGGTTAAAGTGCCCTGCACCGTGATTGGTGGACGGTGAGATCACTGACCCTGGTTAATGTGCCCTGCACAGTGTGTGGTAGACGGTGGGATCACCTACATCGGTTAAAGTGCCAAGCACCGTGTGTGGTGGACGGTGAGATCACCGACCTTGGTTAAAGTGTCCTGCACCGTGTGTGGTGGACGGTGAGATCACCGACCGTGGTTAAAGTGCCCTGCACCGTGTGTGGTGGACGGTGAGATCACTGACCCTGGTTAAAGTGCCCTGCACCGTGTGTGGTGGACGGTGAGATCACTGACCTTGGTTAAAGTGCCCAGCACCGTGTGTGGTGGATGGTGAGATCACCGACCCTGGTTAAAGTTCCCTGCACCGTGTGTGGTGGACGGTGAAATCACCGACCCTGGTTAAAGTGCCCAGCACTGTGTGTGGTGGTTGGTGAGATCACATACAGCAGATAAAGTGCCCTGCACCCTGGGTGGTGGACGGTGAGATCACTGACCTTGGTTAAAGTGCCCAGCACCGTGTGTGGTGGACGGTGACATCACCGACCCTGGTTAAAGTGCCCTGCACCGTGTGTGGTGGATGGTGAAATCTCCGACCTTGGTTAAACTGCCATGCACCGTGTGTGGTGGACGGTGAGATCACCGACCTTGGTTAAAGTGCCCTGCACCGTGTGTGGTGGATGGTGAGATCACCGACCCTGGTTAAAGTGTCCTGCACCGTGTGTGGTGGACGGTGAGATCACCGACCCTGGTTAAAGTGTCCTGCACCGTGTGTGGTGGAGCGTGAGATCACCGACCGTGGTTAAAGTGCCCTGCACCGTGTGTGGTGGACGGTGAGATCACCGACCCTGGTTAAAGTGCCCTGCACAGTGTGTGGTGGATGGTGAGATCACCGACCCTGGTTAAATTGCCCTGCACCGTGTGTGCTGGACGGTGATATCACTGACCTTGGTTAAAGTGCCCAGCACCGTGTGATGTGGATGGTGAGATCACCGACCCTGGTTAAAGAGCCCTGCACCGTGTGTGCTGGACGGTGAGATCACCGACCCTGGTTAAAGTGCCCTGCACCGTGTGTGGTGGACGGTGAGATCACCGACCGTGGTTAAAGTGCCCAGCACCGTGTGTGGTGGACGGTGAGATCACCGACCGTGGTTAAAGTGCCCAGCACCGTGTGTGGTGGATGGTGAGATCACCGACCCTGGTTAAAGCGCCCTGCATCGTGTGTGGTGGACGGTGAGATCACCGACCCTGGTTAAAGTGCCCTGCACCGTGTGTGGTGGACGGTGAAATCTCCGACCCTGGTTAAACTGCCCTGCACCGTGTGTGGTAGACGGTGAGATCACCGACCCTGGTTAAAGTGCCCTGCACTGTGTGTGGTGGATGGTGAGATCACCTACAGCAGATAAAGTGCCCTGCACCATGTGAGGTGGACGGTGAGATCACCTACATCGGTTAAAGTGCCCTGCACCGTGTGTGGTGGACGGTGAGATCACTGACCTTGGTTAAAGTACCCTGTACCGTGTGTGGTGGACGGTGAGATCACCGACCCTGGTTAAAGTGCCCTGCACCCTGGGTGGTGGACGGTGAGATCCCCTACATCGGTTAAAGTGCCCTGCACCGGGTGTGGTGGACGGTGAGATCACTGACCTTGGTTAAAGTGCCCAGCACCGTGTGTGGTGGACGGTTAGATCACTTACATCGGTTAAAGTGCCCTGCACCGTGTGTGGTGGACGGTGAGATCACCGACCCTGGTTAAAGTGCCCTGCACCGTCTGTGGTGGACGGTGAGATCACCGACCGTGGTTAAAGTGCCCTGCACCGTGTGTGGTGGACGGTGAGATCACCGACCCTGGTTAAAGTGCCCTGCACCGTGTGTGGTGGACGGTGAGATCACCGACCCTGGTTAAAGAGCCCTGCACTGTGTGTGGTGGACGGTGAGATCACCTACATCAGTTAAAGTGCCATGCACCGTGTGTGGTGGACGGTGAGATCACCGACCTTGGTTAAAGTGCCCTGCACCGTGAGATGTGGATGGTGAGATCACCGACCCTGGTTAAAGTGCCCTGCACCGTGTGTGGTGGACGGTGAGATCACCGACCCTGGTTAAAGTGCCCTGCACCGTGTGTGGTGGACGGTGAGATCACCGACCCTGGTTAAAGTGTCCTGCACCGTGTGTGGTGGAGCGTGAGATCACCGACCGTGGTTAAAGTGCCCTGCACCGTGTGTGGTGGACGGTGAGATCACCGACCCTGGTTAAAGTGCCCTGCACCGTGTGTGGTGGACGGTGAGATCACCGACCCTGGTTAAAGTGCCCTGCACCGGGTGTGGTGGACGGTGAGATCACCGACCTTGGTTAAAGTGCCCAGCACCGACCGGGTGTGGTGGACGGTGAGATCACCGAACTTGGTTAAAGTGCCCTGCACCGTGTGTGGTGGACGGTGAGATCACCGACCTTGGTTAAAGTGCCCTGCACCAGGAGTGGTGGAGGGTGAGATCACCTACATCGGTTAAAGGGCCCTGCACCGTGTGTAGTGGATGGTGAGATCACCTACATCGGTTAAAGTGCCCTGCACCGTGTGTGGTGGACGGTGAGATCACTGACCCTGGTTAATGTGCCCTGCACAGTGTGTGGTGGACGGTGAGATCACCTACATCGGTTAAAGTGCCCAGCACCGTGTGTGGTGGACGGTGAGATCACCGACCTTGGTTAAAGTGTCCTGCACCGTGTGTGGTGGACGGTGAGATCACCGACCGTGGTTAAAGTGCCCTGCACCATGTGTGGTGGACGGTGAGATCACCGACCGTGGTTAAAGTGCCCTGCACCGTGTGTGGTGGACGGTGAGATCACCGACCCTGGTTAAAGTGCCCTGCACCGTGTGTGGTGGATGGTGAGATCACCGACCCTGGTTAAAGTGCCCTGCACCGTGTGTGGTGGACGGTGAGATCGCTGACCTTGGTTAAAGTGCCCAGCACCGTGTGTGGTGGATGGTGAGATCACCGACCCTGGTTAAAGTGCCCTGCACCGTGTGTGGTGGACGGTGAAATCACCGACCCTGGTTGAAGTGCCCTGCACCGTGTGTGGTGGACGGTGAGATCACCGACCCTGGTTAAAGTGCCCTGCACTGTGTCTGGTGGAGGGTGAGATCACCTACATCAGATAAAGTGCCCTGTACCGTGTGTGGTGGACGGTCAGATCAGCGACCCTGGTTAAAGTGCCCTGCACCATGTGTGGTGGACGGTGAGATCACCGACCCTGGTTAAAGTGCCCTGCACCGTGATTGGTGGACGGTGAGATCACTGACCCTGGTTAATGTGCCCTGCACAGTGTGTGGTGGACGGTGGGATCACCTACATCGGTTAAAGTGCCCAGCACCGTGTGTGGTGGACGGTGAGATCACCGACCTTGGTTAAAGTGTCCTGCACCGTGTGTGGTGGACGGTGAGATCACCGACCCTGGTTAAAGTACCCTGTACCGTGTGTGGTGGACGGTGAGATCACTGACCTTGGTTAAAGAGCCCAGCACCGTGTGTGGTGGACGGTGAGATCACCTACATCGGTTAAAGTGCCCTGCACCGTGTGTGGTGGACGGTGAAATCACCGACCCTGGTTAAAGTTCCCTGCACCGTGTGTGGTGGACGGTGAGATCACCGACCCTGGTTAAAGTGCCCTGCACTGTGTCTGGTGGAGGGTGAGATCACCTACATCAGATAAAGTGCCCTGTACCGTGTGTGGTGGACGGTCAGATCACCAACCCTGGTTAAAGTGCCCTGCACCGTGTGTGGTAGACGGTGAGATCACCGACCCTGGTTAAAGTGCCCTGCACCGTGATTGGTGGACGATGAGATCACTGACCCTGGTTAATGTGCCCTGCACAGTGTGTGGTGGACGGTGGGATCACCTACATCGGTTAAAGTGCCCAGCACCGTGTGTGGTGGACGGTGAGATCACCGACCTTGGTTAAAGTGTCCTGCACCGTGTGTGGTGGACGGTGAGATCACCGACCGTGGTTAAAGTGCCCTGCACCGTGTGTGGTGGACGGTGAGATCACCTACAGCAGATAAAGTGCCCTGCACTATGTGTGGTGGACGGTGAGATCACCTACATCGGTTAAAGTGCCCTGCACCGTGTGTGGTGGACGGTGAGATCACCGACCCTGGTTAAAGTGCCCTGCACCCTGGGTGGTGGACGGTGAGATCACCTACATCGGTTAAAGTGCCCAGCACCGTGTGTGGTGGACGGTGAGATCACCGACCCTGGTTAAAGTGCCCTGCACCCTGGGTGGTGGACGGTGAGATCACCTACATCGGTTAAAGTGTCCTGCACCGGGTGTGGTGGACGGTGAGATCACCGACCCTGGTTAAAGTGCCCTGCACCGTGTGTGGTGGACGGTGAGATCACTGACCTTGGTTAAAGAGCCCAGCACCGTGTGTGGTGGACGGTGAGATCACCTACATCGGTTAAAGTGCCTTACACCGTGTGTGGTGGACGGTGAGATCACCGACCCTGGTTAAAGTGCCCTGCACCGTGTGTGGTGGACGGTGAGATCACTGACCTAGGTTAAAGTGTCCTGCACCGTGTGTGGTGGACGGTGAGATCACCGACCTTGGTTAAAGTGTCCTGCACCGTGTGTGGTGGACGGTGAGTTCACCGACCGTGGTTAAAGTGCCCTGCACCGTGTGTGGTGGACGGTGAGATCACTGACCTTGGTTAAAGTGCCCAGCACCGTGTGTGGTGGATGGTGAGATCACCGACCCTGGTTAAAGTGCCCTGCACCGTGGGTGGTGGATGGTGAAATCTCCGACCCTGGTTAAACTGCCCTGCACCGTGTGTGGTAGACGGTGAGATCACCGACCCTGGTTAAAGTGCCCTGCACTGTGTGTGGTGGATGGTGAGATCACCTACAGCAGATAAAGTGCCCTGCACCATGTGAGGTGGACGGTGAGATCACCTACATCGGTTAAAGTGCCCTGCACCGTGTGTGGTGGACGGTGAGATCACTGACCTTGGTTAAAGTACCCTGTACCGTGTGTGGTGGACGGTGAGATCACCGACCCTGGTTAAAGTGCCCTGCACCCTGGGTGGTGGACGGTGAGATCCCCTACATCGGTTAAAGTGCCCTGCACCGGGTGTGGTGGACGGTGAGATCACTGACCTTGGTTAAAGTGCCCAGCACCGTGTGTGGTGGACGGTTAGATCACTTACATCGGTTAAAGTGCCCTGCACCGTGTGTGGTGGACGGTGAGATCACAGACCCTGGTTAAAGTGCCCTGCACCGTCTGTGGTGGACGGTGAGATCACCGACCGTGGTTAAAGTGCCCTGCACCGTGTGTGGTGGACGGTGAGATCACCGACCCTGGTTAAAGTGCCCTGCACCGTGTGTGGTGTACAGTGAGGTCACCGACCTTGGTTAAAGTGCCCTGCACCGTGTGATGTGGACGGTGAGATCACCGACCCTGGTTAAAGAGCCCTGCACTGTGTGTGGTGGACGGTGAGATCACCTACATCAGTTAAAGTGCCATGCACCGTGTGTGGTGGACGGTGAGATCACCGACCTTGGTTAAAGTGCCCTGCACCGTGAGATGTGGATGGTGAGATCACCGACCCTGGTTAAAGTGCCCTGCACCGTGTGTGGTGGACGGTGAGATCACCGACCCTGGTTAAAGTGTCCTGCACCGTGTGTGGTGGAGCGTGAGATCACCGACCGTGGTTAAAGTGCCCTGCACCGTGTGTGGTGGACGGTGAGATCACTGACCTTGGTTAAAGTGCCCAGCACCGTGTGATGTGGATGGTGAGATCACCGACCCTGGTTAAAGAGCCCTGCACCGTGTGTGCTGGACGGTGAGATCACCGACCCTGGTTAAAGTGCCCTGCACCGTGTGTGGTGGACGGTGAGATCACCGACCGTGGTTAAAGTGCCCAGCACCGTGTGTGGTGGATGGTGAGATCACCGACCCTGGTTAAAGTGCCCTGCACCGTGTGTGGTGGACAGTGAGATCACCGACCGTGGTTAAAGTGCCCAGCACCGTGTGTGGTGGACGGTGAGATCACCGACCCTGGTTAAAGTGCCCTGCACCGTGTGTGGTGGAGGGTGAGATCACCGACCCTGGTTAAAGTGCCCTGCACCGTGTGTGGTGGACGGTGAGATCACCGACCCTGGTTAAAGTGCCCTGCACCGTGTGTGCTGGACAGTGAGATCACGGACCCTGGTTAAAGTGTTCTGCACTGTGTGTGGTGGACGGTGAGATCACCGACCCTGGTTAAAGTGCCCTGCACCGTGTGTGCTGGGCGGTGAGATCACCGACCGTGGTTAAAGTGCCCTGCACCGTGTGTGGTGGATGGTGAGATCACCGACCGTGGTTAAAGTGCCCAGCACCGTGTGTGGTGGAGGGTGAGATCACCGACCCTGGTTAAAGTGCCCTGCACCGTGTGTGGTGGAGCGTGAGCTCTCTGGACATACACCAATATTATATTTGCAATTTCTAAATTTAAAGAAAATTCTAGCCAACGTTTTGCACAGTACAACAAATGCTTTTATTTACACCATTTTGACAGATCTGTATATTTGTCTCCACTAAAAATGGAAGAATTATATTTTGTGTGTAATACTGACATTTCACGTCAAACTGAAGACAGTTTGAAGCGTTCCATTACTAAATTATGTTAAAATGTTTTGCATTTTGCCGTTGTACTGTAACAGATTATCACAGTCACCTTCCCGCCGTACTGTAACAGATTATCACAGTCACCGTTTAGCCGTACTGTAACAGATTATCACAGTCACCGTCCCGCCGAACTGTAACAGATTATCACAGTCACCATCCCGCCGTACTGTAACAGATTATCACAGTCACCGTCCCGCCGTACTGTAACAGATTATCACAGTCACCTTCCCGCCGTACTGTAACAGATTGTGACAGTCACCATCCCGCCGTACTGTAACAGATTATCACAGTCACCGTCCCGCCGTACTGTAACAGATTATCACAGTCACCGTCCCGCCGTACTGTAACAGATTATCACAGTCACCTTCCCGCCATACTGTAACAGATTATCACAGTCACCGTCCCGCCTTACTGTAACAGATTGTGATAGTCACCGTCCCGCCGTACTGTAACAGATTGTGACAGTCACCTTCCCGCCGTACTGTAACAGATTGTGACAGTCACCTTCCCGCCGTACTGTAACAGATTATCACAGTCACCTTGCCGCCGTACTGTAACAGATTGTGACAGTCACCGTCCCGCCGTACTGTAACAGATTATCACAGTCACCGTCCCGCCGTACTGTAACAGGTTATCACAGTCACCGTCCCGCCGTACTGTAACAGATTGTGACAGTCACCGTCCCGCCGTACTGTAACAGATTATCACAGTCACCGTCCCGCCGTACTGTAACAGATTGTGACAGTCACCGTCCCGCCGTACTGTAACAGATTGTTACAGTCACCGTCCCGCCATACTGTAACAGATTATCACAGTCACTGTCCCGCCGTACTGTAACAGATTATCACAGTCACCGTCCCGCCGTACTGTAACAGATTGTGACAGTCACCGTCCTGCCGTACTGTAACAGATTATCACAGTCACCGTCCCGCTGTACTGTAACAGATTATCACAGTCACCGTCCCGCCGTACTGTAACAGATTATCACAGTCACCGTCCCACCGTACTGTAACAGATTGTGACAGTCACCGTCCTGCCGTACTGTAACAGATTATCACAGTCACCGTCCCGCTGTACTGTAACAGATTATCACAATCACCGTCCCGCCATACTCTAACAGATTATCACAGTCACCGTCCCGCCGTACTGTAACAGATTGTGACAGTCTCCGTCCCGCCGTACTGTAACAGATTGTGACAGTCACCGTCCCGCCGTACTGTAACAGATTATCACAGTCACCGTCCCGGCGAACTATAACAGAATATCACAGTCACCGTCCCGCCGTACTGTAACAGATTATCACAATCACCTTCCCGCCATACTGTAACAGATTATCACAGTCACCGTCCCGCCGTACTGTAAATGGTTATCACAGTCACCGTCCCGCCGTACTGTAACAGATTGTGACAGTCACCGTCCCGCCGCACTGTAACAGATTATCACAGTCACCGTCCCGCCATACTGGAACAGATTGTGACAGTCACCGTCCCGCCGTACTGTAACAGATTGTGACAGTCACCGTCCCGCCGTACTGTAACAGATTATCACAGTCACCGTCCCGCCGTAATGTAACAGATGATCACGGTCACCATCCCGCCGTACTGTAACAGATTATCACAGTCACCGTCCCGCCGTACTGTAACAGATTGTGACAGTCACCGTCCTGCCGTACTGTAACAGATTATCACAGTCACCGCCCCGCCGTAATGTAACAGATTATCACAGTCACCGTCCCGCCGTACTGTAACAGATTATCACAGTCACCGTCCCGCCGTACTGTAACAGATATTGACAGTCACCGTCCCGCCGTACTGTAACAGATTATCACAGTCACCGTCCCGCTGTACTGTAACAGATTATCACAGTCACCGTCCCGCCGTACTGTAATAGATTATCACAATCACAGTCCCGCCGTACTGTAACAGATTATCACAGTCACCGTCCCGCCGTACTGTAACAGATTGTGACTGTCTCCGTCCCGGCGTACTGTAACAGATTGTGACAGTCACCGTCCCGCCGTACTGTAACAGATTATCACAGTCACCGTCCCGCCGTACTGTAACAGATTATCACAGTCACCGTCCCGCCATACTGTAACAGATTATCACAGTCACCGTCCCGCCGTACTGTAACAGATTATCACAGTCACCGTGCCGCCGTACTGTAATAGATTGTGACAGTCACCGTCCCGCCAAACCGTAACAGATTGTGACAGTCACCGTCCCGCCATTTTGTAACAGATTATCACAGTCACCGTCCCGCCGTACTGTAACACATTATCACAGTCACCGTCCCACCATAGTGTAACAGATTATCACATTCACCGTCCCGCCGTACTGTAACAGATTATCACAGTCACCGTCCCGCCGTACTGTAACTGATTATCACAGTCACCGTCCCGCCGTACTGTAACAGATTATCACAGTCACCGTCCCGCCATACTGTAACAGATTATCACAGTCACCGTCCCGCCATACTGTAACAGATTGTGACAGTCACCGTCCCGCCGTACTGTAACAGATTATCACAGTCACCGTCCCGCAGTACTATAACAGATTATCACAGTCACCGTCCCGCTGTACTGTAATAGATTATCACAGTCACCATCCCGCCGTACTGTAACAGAATATCACAGTCACCGTCCCGCCGTACTGTAACAGATTATCACAGTCACCGTCCCGCCGTACTGTAACAGATTATCACAGTCACCGTCCCGCCGTACTGTAACAGATTGTGACAGTCACCGTCCCGCCGTACTGTAACAGATTGTGACAGTCACCGTCCCGCCGTACTGTAACAGATTGTGACAGTCAGCGTCCCGCCGTACTGTAACAGATTGTGACAGTCACCGTCCCGTCGTACTGTAACAGATTATCACAGTCACCGTCCCGCCGAACTGTAACAGATTATCACAGTCACCGTCCCGCCGTACTGTAACAGATTGTGACAGACACCATCCCGCCGTACTGTAACAGATTATCACAGTCACCGTCCAGCCGAACTGTAACAGATTAACACAGTCACCGTCCCGCCGTACTGCAACAGATTGTGACAGTCACCGTCCCGCCGTACTGTAACAGATTGTCACAGTCACCGTCCCGCCGTACTGTAACAGATTATCACAGTCACCGTCCCGCCGTAATGTAACAGATTGTGACAGTCACCGTCCCGCCGTACTGTAACAGATTATCACAGTCACCGTCCCGCCGTACTGTAACAGATTATCACAGTCACCGTCCCGCCGTACTGTAAGAGATTATCACAGTCACCGTCCCGCCGTACTGTAACAGAATATCACAGTCACCGTCCCGCCGTACTGTAACAGATTATCACAGTCACCGTCCCGCCGTACTGTAACAGATTTTCACAGTCACCGTCCCGCCGTACTGTAACAGATTGTGACAGTCACCGTCCCGCCGTACTGTAACAGATTATCACAGTCACCGTCCCGCCGTACTGCAACAGATTGTGACAGTCACCATCCCGCCGTACTGTAACAGATTATCACAGTCACCTTCCCTCCGTACTGTAACAGATTGTGACAGTCACCGTCCCGCCGTACTGTAACAGATTATCACAATCACCGTCCCGCCGTACTGTAACAGATTATCACAGTCACTGTCCTGCTGTACTGTAACAGATTATCACAGTCACCGTCCCGCCGTACTGTAACAGATTATCACAGTCACCGTCCCGCCGTACTGTCACAGATTATCACAATCACCGTCCCGCCGTACTGTAACAGATTATCACAGTCACCGTCCCACCATACTGTAACATATTGTGTCAGTCACCGTCCCGTCGTACTGTAACAGATTATCACAGTCACCGTCCCGCCGTACTGTAACAGATTATCACAGTCACCGTCCTGCCGTACTGTAAAAGATTATCACAGTCACCGTCCCGCCGTACTGTAACAGATTATCACAGTCACCGTCCCGCCGTACTGTAACAGATTGTGACAGTCACCGTCCTGCCGTACTGTAACAGATTGTGACAGTCACCGTCCCGCCGTACTGTAACAGATTATCACAGTCACCGTCCCGCCGTACTGTAACAGATTATCACAGTCACCGTCCCGCCGTACTGTAACAGATTATCACAGTCACCGTCCCGCCGTACTGTAACAGATTATCACAGTCACCGTCCCGCCGTACTGTAACAGATTATCACAGTCACCGTCCCGCCGTACTGTAACAGATTATCACAGTCACCGTCCCGCCGTACTGTAACAGATTATCACAGTCACCGTCCCGCCGTACTGTAACAGATTGTGACAGTCACCGTCCCGCCGTACTGTAACAGATTATCACAGTCACCTTGCCGCCGTACTGTAACAGATTATCACAGTCACCGTCCCGCCGTACTGTAACAGATTATCACAGTCACCGTCCCACCGTACTGTAACAGATTATGACAGACACCGTCCCGCCGTACTGTAACAGATTATCACAGTCACCGTCCCGCAGTACTGTCACAGATTATCACAGTCACCGTCCCGCCGTACTGTAACAGATTATCACAGTCACCGTCCCGCCGTACTGTAACAGATTGTGACAGTCACCGTCCCGCCGTACTGTAACAGATTGTGACAGTCACCGTCCCGCCGTACTTTAACAGATTGTGACAGTCACCATCCCGCCGTACTGTAACAGATTATCACAGTCACCGTCCAGCCTAACTGTAACAGATTATCACAGTCACCGTCCCGCCGCACTGTAACAGATTGTGACAGTCACCGTCCCGCCGTACTGTAACAGATTATCACAGTCACCGACCCACCGTACTGTAACAGATTGTGACAGTCACCGTCCCGCCGTACTGTAACAGATTGTGACAGTCACCGTCCCGTGGTACTGTAACAGATTATCACAGTCACCTTCCCGCCGTACTGTAACAGATTGTGACAGTCACCGTCCCGCCGTACTGTAACAGATTGTGACAGTCACCGTCCCGCCGTACTGTAACAGATTGTGACAGGCAGCGTCCCGCCGTACTGTAACAGATTGTGACAGTCACCATCCCGCCGTACTGTAACAGATTGTGACAGTCACCGTCCCGCCGTACTGTAACAGATTGTGACAGTCACCATCCCGCCGTACTGAACATTGGCAAAGGAGGAACTGACGCAAATCAATATCTCTAAGGATATGGTGTTAAGGAAGCTAAAGGGATTGAAGGCGGACAAATCCCCAGGGCCTGATAACATGCATCCTAGGGTACTGAAGGAGGTGGCCCTAGAGATAGCGGATGCACTAAGCATGATTTTTCAGAATTCATTAGACTCGGGAACAGTGCCCATGGATTGGAGGGTAGCTAACGTTACCCCACTATTCAAAAAGGGGGGTAGGGAAAAAGCAGGTAATTACAGACCTGTAAGCCTTACATCAGTTGTGGGCAAAATGCTGGAGTCCATCATTAAGGATGAAATAGCCGAGCACTTAGCAAATGGGGACAGGATAGGACAGAGTCAACATGGATTTACAAAGGGTAAATCGTGCTTGACTAATCTATTGGAATTTTTTGAGGGAGTAACTGGTAAAATAGATGGGGGAGAGCCAGTAGATGTGGTGTACCTGGACTTCCAAAAGGCCTTCGATAAGGTCCCACATAAAAGATTAGCATGGAAAATTGAAGCTCATGGGATAAAGGGGAAAGTATTGACGTGGATAGAGAACTGGCTGTCAGATAGAAAACAGAGAGTTGGAATAAACGGCTCATTTTCTGAATGGCAGGCAGTAACAAGTGGGGTACCACAGGGATCTGTCCTGGGTCCCCAGCTGTTCACAATTTATATTAATGACCTGGATCAGGGAGTCGAATGCAGCATTTCCAAATTTGCAGACGACACTAAACTAGGAGGGGGGGTGGGCTCAGAGGAGGAGACCAGGAAGCTCCAGAGCGATTTGGACAGACTGGGTGATTGGGCGGATAAATGGCAGATGCACTATAATGTGGACAAGTGCGAAGTTATCCACCTTGGGTGCAGGAACGGGAGGGCAAATTATTATTTAAATGGCAATAAATTGGGAGAGGGGGAAGTACAGAGAGACCTGGGTGTTCTTGTACACCAGTCACTGAAGGCGAGCATGCAGGTGCAACAGGCGGTCAAGAAGGCAAACGGTATGCTGGCCTTCATAGCAAAAGGGTTGGAATACAGGAACAGGGATACCTTGCTGCAGCTGTACAGGGCACTGGTGAGACCACACCTCGAGTACTGTGTACAGTTTTGGTCGCCTCATCTGAGGAAAGATGTTCTTGCCATGGAGGGGGTGCAGCGGCGATTCACCAGGCTGATACCAGGAATGGCGGGATTGACCTATGAGGAGAGACTATGTAGTTTAGGGATGTACACACTGGAGTTTAGAAGATTGAGAGGGGACCTCATAGAAGTGTATAAAATTCTGACAGGTCTAGACAGATTAGATGCAGAAGGAATGTTTCCCTTGGCGGGTGAGAACAGAACTAGAGGACATAATTTAAGGATAAGGGCTAAACCATTTAGGACAGAAATGAGGGGGAATTTCTTCACTCAGAGAGTGGTGAACCTGTGGAACTCATTGCCACAGAGGGCAGTGTACGCCAGCTCATTAAATATATTTAAGAGGGAATTAGATATATTTCTACAGGCAAAAGGGGTTAAGGGTTACGGAGAGAAGGCGGGGACGGGATACTGAATTGAAGGATCAGCCATGATCTCATTAAATGGCGGAGCAGGCTCGAAGGGCCGGATGGCCTACTCCTGCTCCTATCTTCTATGTATCTATGTATCTATGTAACAGATTATCACAGTCACCGTCCAGCCGAACTGTAACAGATTATCACAGTCACCGTCCCGCCGTACTGTAACAGATTGTGACAGTCACCGTCCCGCCGTACTGTAACAGATTGTGACAGTCACCGTCCCGTGGTACTGTAACAGATTATCACAGTCACCTTCCCGCCGTACTGTAACAGATTGTGACAGTCACCGTCCCGCCGTACTGTAACAGATTGTGACAGTCACCGTCCCGCCGTACTGTAATAGATTGTGACAGTCACCGTCCCGCCAAACCGTAACAGATTGTGACAGTCACCGTCCCGCCATTTTGTAACAGATTATCACAGTCACCGTCCCGCCGTACTGTAACACATTATCACAGTCACCGTCCCACCATAGTGTAACAGATTATCACATTCACCGTCCCGCCGTACTGTAACAGATTATCACAGTCACCGTCCCGCCGTACTGTAACTGATTATCACAGTCACCGTCCCGCCGTACTGTAACAGATTATCACAGTCACCGTCCCGCCATACTGTAACAGATTATCACAGTCACCGTCCCGCCATACTGTAACAGATTGTGACAGTCACCGTCCCGCCGTACTGTAACAGATTATCACAGTCACCGTCCCGCAGTACTATAACAGATTATCACAGTCACCGTCCCGCTGTACTGTAATAGATTATCACAGTCACCATCCCGCCGTACTGTAACAGAATATCACAGTCACCGTCCCGCCGTACTGTAACAGATTATCACAGTCACCGTCCCGCCGTACTGTAACAGATTATCACAGTCACCGTCCCGCCGTACTGTAACAGATTGTGACAGTCACCGTCCCGCCGTACTGTAACAGATTGTGACAGTCACCGTCCCGCCGTACTGTAACAGATTGTGACAGTCAGCGTCCCGCCGTACTGTAACAGATTGTGACAGTCACCGTCCCGTCGTACTGTAACAGATTATCACAGTCACCGTCCCGCCGAACTGTAACAGATTATCACAGTCACCGTCCCGCCGTACTGTAACAGATTGTGACAGTCACCATCCCGCCGTACTGTAACAGATTATCACAGTCACCGTCCAGCCGAACTGTAACAGATTAACACAGTCACCGTCCCGCCGTACTGCAACAGATTGTGACAGTCACCGTCCCGCCGTACTGTAACAGATTATCACAGTCACCGTCCCGCCGTACTGTAACAGATTGTGACAGTCACCGTCCCGCCGTACTGTAACAGATTGTCACAGTCACCGTCCCGCCGTACTGTAACAGATTATCACAGTCACCGTCCCGCCGTACTGTAACAGATTATCACAGTCACCGTCCTGCCGTACTGTAAAAGATTATCACAGTCATCGTCCCGCCGTACTGTAACAGATTATCACCGACACCGTCCCGCCGTACTGTAACAGATTGTGACAGTCACCGTCCTGCCGTACTGTAACAGATTGTGACAGTCACCGTCCCGCCGCACTGTAACAGATTATCACAGTCACCGTCCCGCCGTACTGTAACAGATTATCACAGTCACCGTCCCGCCGTACTGTAACAGATTATCACAGTCACCGTCCCGCCGTACTGTAACAGATTATCACAGTCACCGTCCCGCCGTACTGTAACAGATTATCACAGTCACCGTCCCGCCGTACTGTAACAGATTAACACAGTCACCGTCCCGCCGTACTGCAACAGATTGTGACAGTCACCGTCCCGCCGTACTGTAACAGATTGTCACAGTCACCGTCCCGCCGTACTGTAACAGATTATCACAGTCACCGTCCCGCCATACTGTAACAGATTATCACAGTCACCGTCCCGCCATACTGTAACAGATTGTGACAGTCACCGTCCCGCCGTACTGTAACAGATTATCACAGTCACCGTCCCGCAGTACTATAACAGATTATCACAGTCACCGTCCCGCTGTACTGTAATAGATTATCACAGTCACCATCCCGCCGTACTGTAACAGAATATCACAGTCACCGTCCCGCCGTACTGTAACAGATTATCACAGTCACCGTCCCGCCGTACTGTAACAGATTATCACAGTCACCGTCCCGCCGTACTGTAACAGATTGTGACAGTCACCGTCCCGCCGTACTGTAACAGATTGTGACAGTCACCGTCCCGCCGTACTGTAACAGATTGTGACAGTCAGCGTCCCGCCGTACTGTAACAGATTGTGACAGTCACCGTCCCGTCGTACTGTAACAGATTATCACAGTCACCGTCCCGCCGAACTGTAACAGATTATCACAGTCACCGTCCCGCCGTACTGTAACAGATTGTGACAGTCACCATCCCGCCGTACTGTAACAGATTATCACAGTCACCGTCCAGCCAAACTGTAACAGATTAACACAGTCACCGTCCCGCCGTACTGCAACAGATTGTGACAGTCACCGTCCCGCCGTACTGTAACAGATTATCACAGTCACCGTCCCGCCGTACTGTAACAGATTGTGACAGTCACCGTCCCGCCGTACTGTAACAGATTGTCACAGTCACCGTCCCGCCGTACTGTAACAGATTATCACAGTCACCGTCCCGCCGTACTGTAACAGATTATCACAGTCACCGTCCTGCCGTACTGTAAAAGATTATCACAGTCATCGTCCCGCCGTACTGTAACAGATTATCACCAACACCGTCCCGCCGTACTGTAACAGATTGTGACAGTCACCGTCCTGCCGTACTGTAACAGATTGTGACAGTCACCGTCCCGCCGCACTGTAACAGATTATCACAGTCACCGTCCCGCCGTACTGTAACAGATTATCACAGTCACCGTCCCGCCGTACTGTAACAGATTATCACAGTCACCGTCCCGCCGTACTGTAACAGATTATCACAGTCACCGTCCCGCCGTACTGTAAAAGATTATCACAGTCATCGTCCCGCCGTACTGTAACAGATTATCACCGACACCGTCCCGCCGTACTGTAACAGATTGTGACAGTCACCGTCCTGCCGTACTGTAACAGATTGTGACAGTCACCGTCCCGCCGCACTGTAACAGATTATCACAGTCACCGTCCCGCCGTACTGTAACAGATTATCACAGTCACCGTCCCGCCGTACTGTAACAGATTATCACAGTCACCGTCCCGCCGTACTGTAACAGATTATCACAGTCACCGTCCCGCCGTACTGTAACAGATTATCACAGTCACCGTCCCGCCGTACTGTAACAGATTAACACAGTCACCGTCCCGCCGTACTGTAACTGATTATCACAGTCACCGTCCCGCCGTACTGTAACAGATTATCACAGTCACCGTCCCGCCATACTGTAACAGATTATCACAGTCACCGTCCCGCCATACTGTAACAGATTGTGACAGTCACCGTCCCGCCGTACTGTAACAGATTATCACAGTCACCGTCCCGCAGTACTATAACAGATTATCACAGTCACCGTCCCGCTGTACTGTAATAGATTATCACAGTCACCATCCCGCCGTACTGTAACAGAATATCACAGTCACCGTCCCGCCGTACTGTAACAGATTATCACAGTCACCGTCCCGCCGTACTGTAACAGATTATCACAGTCACCGTCCCGCTGTACTGTAACAGATTGTGACAGTCACCGTCCCGCCGTACTGTAACAGATTGTGACAGTCACCGTCCCGCCGTACTGTAACAGATTGTGACAGTCAGCGTCCCGCCGTACTGTAACAGATTGTGACAGTCACCGTCCCGTCGTACTGTAACAGATTATCACAGTCACCGTCCCGCCGAACTGTAACAGATTATCACAGTCACCGTCCCGCCGTACTGTAACAGATTGTGACAGTCACCATCCCGCCGTACTGTAACAGATTATCACAGTCACCGTCCAGCCGAACTGTAACAGATTAACACAGTCACCGTCCCGCCGTACTGCAACAGATTGTGACAGTCACCGTCCCGCCGTACTGTAACAGATTATCACAGTCACCGTCCCGCCGTACTGTAACAGATTGTGACAGTCACCGTCCCGCCGTACTGTAACAGATTGTCACAGTCACCGTCCCGCCGTACTGTAACAGATTATCACAGTCACCGTCCCGCCGTACTGTAACAGATTATCACAGTCACCGTCCTGCCGTACTGTAAAAGATTATCACAGTCATCGTCCCGCCGTACTGTAACAGATTATCACCGACACCGTCCCGCCGTACTGTAACAGATTGTGACAGTCACCGTCCTGCCGTACTGTAACAGATTGTGACAGTCACCGTCCCGCCGCACTGTAACAGATTATCACAGTCACCGTCCCGCCGTACTGTAACAGATTATCACAGTCACCGTCCCGCCGTACTGTAACAGATTATCACAGTCACCGTCCCGCCGTACTGTAACAGATTATCACAGTCACCGTCCCGCCGTACTGTAACAGATTATCACAGTCACCGTCCCGCCGTACTGTAACAGATTAACACAGTCACCGTCCCGCCGTACTGCAACAGATTGTGACAGTCACCGTCCCGCCGTACTGTAACAGATTGTCACAGTCACCGTCCCGCCGTACTGTAACAGATTATCACAGTCACCGTCCCGCCATACTGTAACAGATTATCACAGTCACCGTCCCGCCATACTGTAACAGATTGTGACAGTCACCGTCCCGCCGTACTGTAACAGATTATCACAGTCACCGTCCCGCAGTACTATAACAGATTATCACAGTCACCGTCCCGCTGTACTGTAATAGATTATCACAGTCACCATCCCGCCGTACTGTAACAGAATATCACAGTCACCGTCCCGCCGTACTGTAACAGATTATCACAGTCACCGTCCCGCCGTACTGTAACAGATTATCACAGTCACCGTCCCGCCGTACTGTAACAGATTGTGACAGTCACCGTCCCGCCGTACTGTAACAGATTGTGACAGTCACCGTCCCGCCGTACTGTAACAGATTGTGACAGTCAGCGTCCCGCCGTACTGTAACAGATTGTGACAGTCACCGTCCCGTCGTACTGTAACAGATTATCACAGTCACCGTCCCGCCGAACTGTAACAGATTATCACAGTCACCGTCCCGCCGTACTGTAACAGATTGTGACAGTCACCATCCCGCCGTACTGTAACAGATTATCACAGTCACCGTCCAGCCAAACTGTAACAGATTAACACAGTCACCGTCCCGCCGTACTGCAACAGATTGTGACAGTCACCGTCCCGCCGTACTGTAACAGATTATCACAGTCACCGTCCCGCCGTACTGTAACAGATTGTGACAGTCACCGTCCCGCCGTACTGTAACAGATTGTCACAGTCACCGTCCCGCCGTACTGTAACAGATTATCACAGTCACCGTCCCGCCGTACTGTAACAGATTATCACAGTCACCGTCCTGCCGTACTGTAAAAGATTATCACAGTCATCGTCCCGCCGTACTGTAACAGATTATCACCAACACCGTCCCGCCGTACTGTAACAGATTGTGACAGTCACCGTCCTGCCGTACTGTAACAGATTGTGACAGTCACCGTCCCGCCGCACTGTAACAGATTATCACAGTCACCGTCCCGCCGTACTGTAACAGATTATCACAGTCACCGTCCCGCCGTACTGTAACAGATTATCACAGTCACCGTCCCGCCGTACTGTAACAGATTATCACAGTCACCGTCCCGCCGTACTGTAAAAGATTATCACAGTCATCGTCCCGCCGTACTGTAACAGATTATCACCGACACCGTCCCGCCGTACTGTAACAGATTGTGACAGTCACCGTCCTGCCGTACTGTAACAGATTGTGACAGTCACCGTCCCGCCGCACTGTAACAGATTATCACAGTCACCGTCCCGCCGTACTGTAACAGATTATCACAGTCACCGTCCCGCCGTACTGTAACAGATTATCACAGTCACCGTCCCGCCGTACTGTAACAGATTATCACAGTCACCGTCCCGCCGTACTGTAACAGATTATCACAGTCACCGTCCCGCCGTACTGTAACAGATTAACACAGTCACCGTCCCGCCGTACTGCAACAGATTGTGACAGTCACCGTCCCGCCGTACTGTAACAGATTGTCACAGTCACCGTCCCGCCGTACTGTAACAGATTATCACAGTCACCGTCCCGCCATACTGTAACAGATTATCACAGTCACCGTCCCGCCATACTGTAACAGATTGTGACAGTCACCGTCCCGCCGTACTGTAACAGATTATCACAGTCACCGTCCCGCAGTACTATAACAGATTATCACAGTCACCGTCCCGCTGTACTGTAATAGATTATCACAGTCACCATCCCGCCGTACTGTAACAGAATATCACAGTCACCGTCCCGCCGTACTGTAACAGATTATCACAGTCACCGTCCCGCCGTACTGTAACAGATTATCACAGTCACCGTCCCGCCGTACTGTAACAGATTGTGACAGTCACCGTCCCGCCGTACTGTAACAGATTGTGACAGTCACCGTCCCGCCGTACTGTAACAGATTGTGACAGTCAGCGTCCCGCCGTACTGTAACAGATTGTGACAGTCACCGTCCCGTCGTACTGTAACAGATTATCACAGTCACCGTCCCGCCGAACTGTAACAGATTATCACAGTCACCGTCCCGCCGTACTGTAACAGATTGTGACAGTCACCATCCCGCCGTACTGTAACAGATTATCACAGTCACCGTCCAGCCGAACTGTAACAGATTAACACAGTCACCGTCCCGCCGTACTGCAACAGATTGTGACAGTCACCGTCCCGCCGTACTGTAACAGATTATCACAGTCACCGTCCCGCCGTACTGTAACAGATTGTGACAGTCACCGTCCCGCCGTACTGTAACAGATTGTCACAGTCACCGTCCCGCCGTACTGTAACAGATTATCACAGTCACCGTCCCGCCGTACTGTAACAGATTATCACAGTCACCGTCCTGCCGTACTGTAAAAGATTATCACAGTCATCGTCCCGCCGTACTGTAACAGATTATCACCAACACCGTCCCGCCGTACTGTAACAGATTGTGACAGTCACCGTCCTGCCGTACTGTAACAGATTGTGACAGTCACCGTCCCGCCGCACTGTAACAGATTATCACAGTCACCGTCCCGCCGTACTGTAACAGATTATCACAGTCACCGTCCCGCCGTACTGTAACAGATTATCACAGTCACCGTCCCGCCGTACTGTAACAGATTATCACAGTCACCGTCCCGCCGTACTGTAACAGATTATCACAGTCACCGTCCCGCCGTACTGTAACAGATTGTGACAGTCACCGTCCCGCCGTACTGTAACAGATTATCACAGTCACCTTGCCGCCGTACTGTAACAGATTATCACAGTCACCGTCCCGCCGTACTGTAACAGATTATCACAGTCACCGTCCCGCCGTACTGTATTGGATTATCACAATCACCGTCCCGCCATACTCTAACAGATTATCACAGTCACCGTCCCGCCGTACTGTAACAGATTATCACAGTCACCGTCCCGCCGTACTGTAACAGATTATCACAGTCACCGTCCCGCCGTACTGTAACAGATTGTGACAGTCACCGTCCCGCCGTACTGTAACAGATTATCACAGTCACCTTGCCGCCGTACTGTAACAGATTATCACAGTCACCGTCCCGCCGTACTGTAACAGATTATCACAGTCACTGTCCCGCCGTACTGTAATAGAATATCACAGTCACCGTCCCGCCATACTGTAACAGATTATCACAATCACCTTCCCGCCATACTGTAACAGATTATCACAGTCACCGTCCCGCCGTACTGGAAATGGTTATCACAGTCACCGTCCCGCCGTACTGTAACAGATTGTGACAGTCACCGTCCCGCCGTACTGTATCAGATTATCACAGTCACCGTCCCGCCGTAATGTAACAGATTATCACGGTCACCATCCCGCTGTACTGTAACAGATTATCACAGTCACCATCTCGCCGTACTGCAACAGATTGTGACAGTCACCGTCCCGCCGTACTGTAACAGATTATCACAGTCACCGTCCCGCCGTAATGTAACAGATTCTCACAGTCACCGTCCCGCCGTACTGTAACAGATTATCACAGTCACCGTCCCGCCGTACTGTAACAGATATTGACAGTCACCGTCCCGCCGTACTGTAACAGATTATCACAGTCACCGTCCCGCCGTACTGTAACAGATTATCACAGTCACCGTCCCGCCGTACTGTAATAGATTATCACAATCACAGTCCCGCCGTACTGTAACAGATTATCACAGTCACCGTCCCGCCGTACTGTAACAGATTGTGACTGTCTCCGTCCCGGTGTACTGTAACAGATTGTGACAGTCACCGTCCCGCTGTACTGTAACAGATTATCACAGTCACCGTCCCGCCGTACTGTAACAGATTATCACAGTCACCGTCCCGCCATACTGTAACAGATTATCACAGTCACCGTCCCGCCGTACTGTAACAGGTTATCACAGTCACCGTGCCGCCGTACTGTAATAGATTGTGACAGTCACCGTCCCGCCAAACCGTAACAGATTGTGACAGTCACCGTCCCGCCATTTTGTAACAGATTATCACAGTCACCGTCCCGCCGTACTGTAACACATTATCACAGTCACCGTCCCACCATAGTGTAACAGATTATCACATTCACCGTCCCGCCGTACTGTAACAGATTATCACAGTCACCGTCCCGCCGTACTGTAACAGATTATCACAGTCACCGTCCCGCCGTACTGTAACTGATTATCACAGTCACCGTCCCGCCGTACTGTAACAGATTATCACAGTCACCATCCCGCCGTATTGTAACAGATTATCACAGTCACCGTCCCGCCATACTGTAACAGATTGTGACAGTCACCGTCCCGCCGTACTGTAACAGATTATCACAGTCACCGTCCCGCAGTACTGTCACAGATTATCACAGTCACCGTCCCGCTGTACTGTAATAGATTATCACAGTCACCGTCCCGGCGAACTGTAACAGAATATCACAGTCACCGTCCCGCCATACTGTAACAGATTATCACAGTCACCTTCCCGCCATACTGTAACAGATTATCACAGTCACCGTCCCGCCGTACTGGAAATGGTTATCACAGTCACCGTCCCGCCGTACTGTAACAGATTGTGACAGTCACCGTCCCGCCGTACTGTAACAGATTATCACAGTCACCGTCCCGCCATAATGTAACAGATTATCACGGTCACCATCCCGCCGTACTGTAACAGATTATCACAGTCACCATCCCGCCGTACTGCAACAGATTGTGACAGTCACCGTCCCGCCGTACTGTAACAGATTATCACAGTCACCGTCCCGCCGTACTGTAACAGATTGTGACTGTCTCCGTCCCGGTGTACTGTAACAGATTGTGACAGTCACCGTCCCGCTGTACTGTAACAGATTATCACAGTCACCGTCCCGCCGTACTGTAACAGATTATCACAGTCACCGTCCCGCCATACTGTAACAGATTATCACAGTCACCGTCCCGCCGTACTGTAACAGGTTATCACAGTCACCGTGCCGCCGTACTGTAATAGATTGTGACAGTCACCGTCCCGCCAAACCGTAACAGATTGTGACAGTCACCGTCCCGCCATTTTGTAACAGATTATCACAGTCACCGTCCCGCCGTACTGTAACACATTATCACAGTCACCGTCCCACCATAGTGTAACAGATTATCACATTCACCGTCCCGCCGTACTGTAACAGATTATCACAGTCACCGTCCCGCCGTACTGTAACAGATTATCACAGTCACCGTCCCGCCGTACTGTAACTGATTATCACAGTCACCGTCCCGCCGTATTGTAACAGATTATCACAGTCACCATCCCGCCGTATTGTAACAGATTATCACAGTCACCGTCCCGCCATACTGTAACAGATTGTGACAGTCACCGTCCCGCCGTACTGTAACAGATTATCACAGTCACCGTCCCGCAGTACTGTCACAGATTATCACAGTCACCGTCCCGCTGTACTGTAATAGATTATCACAGTCACCGTCCCGGCGAACTGTAACAGAATATCACAGTCACCGTCCCGCCATACTGTAACAGATTATCACAATCACCTTCCCGCCATACTGTAACAGATTATCACAGTCACCGTCCCGCCGTACTGGAAATGGTTATCACAGTCACCGTCCCGCCGTACTGTAACAGATTGTGACAGTCACCGTCCCGCCGTACTGTAACAGATTATCACAGTCACCGTCCCGCCGTAATGTAACAGATTATCACGGTCACCATCCCGCCGTACTGTAACAGATTATCACAGTCACCATCCCGCCGTACTGCAACAGATTGTGACAGTCACCGTCCCGCCGTACTGTAACAGATTATCACAGTCACCGTCCCGCCGTAATGTAACAGATTCTCACAGTCACCGTCCCGCCGTACTGTAACAGATTATCACAGTCACCGTCCCGCCGTACTGTAACAGATATTGACAGTCACCGTCCCGCCGTACTGTAACAGATTATCACAGTCACCGTCCCGCCGTTCTGTAACAGATTATCACAGTCACCGTCCCGCCGTACTGTAATAGATTATCACAATCACAGTCCCGCCGTACTGTAACAGATTATCACAGTCACCGTCCCGCCGTACTGTAACAGATTGTGACTGTCTCCGTCCCGGTGTACTGTAACAGATTGTGACAGTCACCGTCCCGCTGTACTGTAACAGATTATCACAGTCACCGTCCCGCCGTACTGTAACAGATTATCACAGTCACCGTCCCGCCATACTGTAACAGATTATCACAGTCACCGTCCCGCCGTACTGTAACAGGTTATCACAGTCACCGTGCCGCCGTACTGTAATAGATTGTGACAGTCACCGTCCCGCCAAACCGTAACAGATTGTGACAGTCACCGTCCCGCCATTTTGTAACAGATTATCACAGTCACCGTCCCGCCGTACTGTAACACATTATCACAGTCACCGTCCCACCATAGTGTAACAGATTATCACATTCACCGTCCCGCCGTACTGTAACAGATTATCACAGTCACCGTCCCGCCGTACTGTAACAGATTATCACAGTCACCGTCCCGCCGTACTGTAACTGATTATCACAGTCACCGTCCCGCCGTATTGTAACAGATTATCACAGTCACCATCCCGCCGTATTGTAACAGATTATCACAGTCACCGTCCCGCCATACTGTAACAGATTGTGACAGTCACCGTCCCGCCGTACTGTAACAGATTATCACAGTCACCGTCCCGCAGTACTATAACAGATTATCACAGTCACCGTCCCGCTGTACTGTAATAGATTATCACAGTCACCATCCCGCCGTACTGTAACAGAATATCACAGTCACCGTCCCGCCGTACTGTAACAGATTGTGACTGTCTCCGTCCCGGTGTACTGTAACAGATTGTGACAGTCACCGTCCCGCTGTACTGTAACAGATTATCACAGTCACCGTCCCGCCGTACTGTAACAGATTATCACAGTCACCGTCCCGCCATACTGTAACAGATTATCACAGTCACCGTCCCGCCGTACTGTAACAGGTTATCACAGTCACCGTGCCGCCGTACTGTAATAGATTGTGACAGTCACCGTCCCGCCAAACCGTAACAGATTGTGACAGTCACCGTCCCGCCATTTTGTAACAGATTATCACAGTCACCGTCCCGCCGTACTGTAACACATTATCACAGTCACCGTCCCACCATAGTGTAACAGATTATCACATTCACCGTCCCGCCGTACTGTAACAGATTATCACAGTCACCGTCCCGCCGTACTGTAACAGATTATCACAGTCACCGTCCCGCCGTACTGTAACTGATTATCACAGTCACCGTCCCGCCGTATTGTAACAGATTATCACAGTCACCATCCCGCCGTATTGTAACAGATTATCACAGTCACCGTCCCGCCATACTGTAACAGATTGTGACAGTCACCGTCCCGCCGTACTGTAACAGATTATCACAGTCACCGTCCCGCAGTACTGTCACAGATTATCACAGTCACCGTCCCGCTGTACTGTAATAGATTATCACAGTCACCGTCCCGGCGAACTGTAACAGAATATCACAGTCACCGTCCCGCCATACTGTAACAGATTATCACAATCACCTTCCCGCCATACTGTAACAGATTATCACAGTCACCGTCCCGCCGTACTGGAAATGGTTATCACAGTCACCGTCCCGCCGTACTGTAACAGATTGTGACAGTCACCGTCCCGCCGTACTGTAACAGATTATCACAGTCACCGTCCCGCCGTAATGTAACAGATTATCACGGTCACCATCCCGCCGTACTGTAACAGATTATCACAGTCACCATCCCGCCGTACTGCAACAGATTGTGACAGTCACCGTCCCGCCGTACTGTAACAGATTATCACAGTCACCGTCCCGCCGTAATGTAACAGATTCTCACAGTCACCGTCCCGCCGTACTGTAACAGATTATCACAGTCACCGTCCCGCCGTACTGTAACAGATATTGACAGTCACCGTCCCGCCGTACTGTAACAGATTATCACAGTCACCGTCCCGCCGTACTGTAACAGATTATCACAGTCACCGTCCCGCCGTACTGTAATAGATTATCACAATCACAGTCCCGCCGTACTGTAACAGATTATCACAGTCACCGTCCCGCCGTACTGTAACAGATTGTGACTGTCTCCGTCCCGGTGTACTGTAACAGATTGTGACAGTCACCGTCCCGCTGTACTGTAACAGATTATCACAGTCACCGTCCCGCCGTACTGTAACAGATTATCACAGTCACCGTCCCGCCATACTGTAACAGATTATCACAGTCACCGTCCCGCCGTACTGTAACAGGTTATCACAGTCACCGTGCCGCCGTACTGTAATAGATTGTGACAGTCACCGTCCCGCCAAACCGTAACAGATTGTGACAGTCACCGTCCCGCCATTTTGTAACAGATTATCACAGTCACCGTCCCGCCGTACTGTAACACATTATCACAGTCACCGTCCCACCATAGTGTAACAGATTATCACATTCACCGTCCCGCCGTACTGTAACAGATTATCACAGTCACCGTCCCGCCGTACTGTAACAGATTATCACAGTCACCGTCCCGCCGTACTGTAACTGATTATCACAGTCACCGTCCCGCCGTATTGTAACAGATTATCACAGTCACCATCCCGCCGTATTGTAACAGATTATCACAGTCACCGTCCCGCCATACTGTAACAGATTGTGACAGTCACCGTCCCGCCGTACTGTAACAGATTATCACAGTCACCGTCCCGCAGTACTATAACAGATTATCACAGTCACCGTCCCGCTGTACTGTAATAGATTATCACAGTCACCATCCCGCCGTACTGTAACAGAATATCACAGTCACCGTCCCGCCGTACTGTAACAGATTATCACAGTCACCGTCCCGCCGTACTGTAACAGATTATCACAGTCACCGTCCCGCCGTACTGTAACAGATTGTGACAGTCACCGTCCCGCCGTACTGTAACAGATTGTGACAGTCACCGTCCCGCCGTACTGTAACAGATTGTGACAGTCAGCGTCCCGCCGTACTGTAACAGATTGTGACAGTCACCGTCCCGTCGTACTGTAACAGATTATCACAGTCACCGTCCCGCCGAACTGTAACAGATTATCACAGTCACCGTCCCGCCGTACTGTAACAGATTGTGACAGTCACCATCCCGCCGTACTGTAACAGATTATCACAGTCACCGTCCAGCCAAACTGTAACAGATTAACACAGTCACCGTCCCGCCGTACTGCAACAGATTGTGACAGTCACCGTCCCGCCGTACTGTAACAGATTATCACAGTCACCGTCCCGCCGTACTGTAACAGATTGTGACAGTCACCGTCCCGCCGTACTGTAACAGATTGTCACAGTCACCGTCCCGCCGTACTGTAACAGATTATCACAGTCACCGTCCCGCCGTACTGTAACAGATTATCACAGTCACCGTCTGCCGTACTGTAAAAGATTATCACAGTCATCGTCCCGCCGTACTGTAACAGATTATCACAGTCACCGTCCCGCCGTACTGTAACAGATTGTGACAGTCACCGTCCTGCCGTACTGTAACAGATTGTGACAGTCACCGTCCCGCCGCACTGTAACAGATTATCACAGTCACCGTCCCGCCGTACTGTAACAGATTATCACAGTCACCGTCCCGCCGTACTGTAACAGATTATCACAGTCACCGTCCCGCCGTACTGTAACAGATTATCACAGTCACCGTCCCGCCGTACTGTAAAAGATTATCACAGTCATCGTCCCGCCGTACTGTAACAGATTATCACAGTCACCGTCCCGCCGTACTGTAACAGATTGTGACAGTCACCGTCCCGCCGTACTGTAACAGATTGTGACAGTCACCGTCCCGCCGTACTGTAACAGATTATCACAGTCACCGTCCCGCCGTACTGTAACAGATTATCACAGTCACCGTCCCGCCGTACTGTAACAGATTATCACAGTCACCGTCCCGCCGTACTGTAACAGATTATCACAGTCACCGTCCCGCCGTACTGTAACAGATTATCACAGTCACCGTCCCGCCGTACTGTAACAGATTATCACAGTCACCGTCCCGCCGTACTGTAACAGATTGTGACAGTCACCGTCCCGCCGTACTGTAACAGATTGTCACAGTCACCGTCCCGCCGTACTGTAACAGATTATCACAGTCACCGTCCCGCCGTACTGTAACAGATTATCACAGTCACCGTCCCGCCGTACTGTAACAGATTATCACAGTCACCGTCCCGCCGTACTGTAACAGATTATCACAGTCACCGTCCCGCCGTACTGTAACAGATTATCACAGTCACCGTCCCGCAGTACTGTAACAGATTATCACAGTCACCGTCCCGCCGTACTGTAACAGATTATCACAGTCACCGTCCCGCCGTACTGTAACAGATTATCACAGTCACCGTCCCGCCGTACTGTAACAGATTATCACAGTCACCGTCCCGCCGTACTGTAACAGATTATCACAGTCACCGTCCCGCCGTACTGTAACAGATTATCACAGTCACCGTCCCGCCGTACTGTAACAGATTGTCACAGTCACCGTCCCGCCGTACTGTAACAGATTGTGACAGTCACCGTCCCGCCGTACTGTAACAGATTGTGACAGTCACCGTCCCGCCGTACTGTAACAGATTATCACAGTCACCGTCCCGCCGTACTGTAACAGATTATCACAGTCACCGTCCCGCCGTACTGTAACAGATTGTGACAGTCACCGTCCCGCCGTACTGTAACAGATTATCACAGTCACCGTCCCGCCGTACTGTAACAGATTATCACAGTCACCGTCCCGCCGTACTGTAACAGATTGTGACAGTCACCGTCCCGCCGTACTGTAACAGATTATCACAGTCACCGTCCCGCCGTACTGTAACAGATTGTGACAGTCACCGTCCCGCCGTACTGTAACAGATTATCACAGTCACCGTCCCGCCGTACTGTAACAGATTATCACAGTCACCGTCCCGCCGTACTGTAACAGATTATCACAGTCACCGTCCGCCGTACTGTAACAGATTATCACAGTCACCGTCCCGCCGTACTGTAACAGATTATCACAGTCACCGTCCCGCCGTACTGTAACAGATTATCACAGTCACCGTCCCGCCGTACTGTAACAGATTGTGACAGTCACCGTCCCGCCGTACTGTAACAGATTATCACAGTCACCGTCCCGCCGTACTGTAACAGATTATCACAGTCACCGTCCCGCCGTACTGTAACAGATTATCACAGTCACCGTCCCGCCGTACTGTAACAGATTATCACAGTCACCGTCCCGCCGTACTGTAACAGATTATCACAGTCACCGTCCCGCCGTACTGTAACAGATTGTCACAGTCACCGTCCCGCCGTACTGTAACAGATTATCACAGTCACCGTCCCGCCGTACTGTAACAGATTATCACAGTCACCGTCCCGCCGTACTGTAACAGATTATCACAGTCACCGTCCCGCCGTACTGTAACAGATTATCACAGTCACCGTCCCGCCATACTGTAACAGATTATCACAGTCACCGTCCCGCCGTACTGTAACAGATTATCACAGTCACCGTCCCGCCGTACTGTAACAGATTATCACAGTCACCGTCCCGCCGTACTGTAACAGATTGTGACAGTCACCGTCCCGCCGTACTGTAACAGATTATCACAGTCACCGTCCGCCGTACTGTAACAGATTATCACAGTCACCGTCCCGCCGTACTGTAACAGATTATCACAGTCACCGTCCCGCCGTACTGTAACAGATTATCACAGTCACCGTCCCGCCGTACTGTAACAGATTATCACAGTCACCGTCCCGCCGTACTGTAACAGATTATCACAGTCACCGTCCCGCCGTACTGTAACTGATTATCACAGTCACCGTCCCGCCGTACTGTAACAGATTGTGACAGTCACCGTCCCGCCGTACTGTAACAGATTATCACAGTCACCGTCCCGCCGTACTGTAACAGATTATCACGGTCACCGTCCCGCTGTACTGTAACAGATTATCACAGTCACCATCCCGCCGTACTGCAACAGATTGTGACAGTCACCGTCCCGCCGTACTGTAACAGATTATCACAGTCACCGTCCCGCCGTACTGTAACAGATTCTCACAGTCACCGTCCCGCCGTACTGTAACAGATTATCACAGTCACCGTCCCGCCGTACTGTAACAGATATGACAGTCACCGTCCCGCCGTACTGTAACAGATTATCACAGTCACCGTCCCGCCGTACTGTAACAGATTATCACAGTCACCGTCCCGCCGTACTGTAACAGATTATCACAGTCACCGTCCCGCCGTACTGTAACAGATTATCACAGTCACCGTCCCGCCGTACTGTAACAGATTGTGACAGTCACCGTCCCGCCGTACTGTAACAGATTGTGACAGTCACCGTCCCGCTGTACTGTAACAGATTATCACAGTCACCGTCCCGCCGTACTGTAACAGATTATCACAGTCACCGTCCCGCCGTACTGTAACAGATTATCACAGTCACCGTCCCGCCGTACTGTAACAGATTATCACAGTCACCGTGCCCGCCGTACTGTAACAGATTGTGACAGTCACCGTCCCGCCGTACTGTAACAGATTGTGACAGTCACCGTCCCGCCGTACTGTAACAGATTATCACAGTCACCGTCCCGCCGTACTGTAACAGATTATCACAGTCACCGTCCCGCCGTACTGTAACAGATTATCACAGTCACCGTCCCGCCGTACTGTAACAGATTATCACAGTCACCGTCCCGCCGTACTGTAACAGATTATCACAGTCACCGTCCCGCCGTACTGTAACAGATTATCACAGTCACCGTCCCGCCGTACTGTAACAGATTATCACAGTCACCATCCCGCCGTACTTGTAACAGATTATCACAGTCACCGTCCCGCCGTACTGTAACAGATTGTGACAGTCACCGTCCCGCCGTACTGTAACAGATTATCACAGTCACCGTCCCGCCGTACTGTAACAGATTATCACAGTCACCGTCCGCCGTACTGTAACAGATTACACAGTCACCGTCCCGCCGTACTGCAACAGATTGTGACAGTCACCGTCCCGCCGTACTGTAACAGATTGTCACAGTCACCGTCCCGCCGTACTGTAACAGATTATCACAGTCACCGTCCCGCCATACTGTAACAGATTATCACAGTCACCGTCCGCCATACTGTAACAGATTGTGACAGTCACCGTCCCCGCCGTACTGTAACAGATTATCACAGTCACCGTCCCGCAGTACTATAACAGATTATCACAGTCACCGTCCGCAGTACTGTAATAGATTATCACAGTCACCATCCCGCCGTACTGTAACAGAATATCACAGTCCACCGTCCCGCCGTACTGTAACAGATTATCACAGTCACCGTCCCGCCGTACTGTAACAGATTATCACAGTCACCGTCCCGCCGTACTGTAACAGATTGTGACAGTCACCGTCCCGCCGTACTGTAACAGATTATCACAGTCACCGTCCCGCCGTACTGTAACAGATTGTCACAGTCACCGTCCCGCCGTACTGTAACAGATTATCACAGTCACCGTCCCGCCGTACTGTAACAGATTATCACAGTCACCGTCCCGCCGTACTGTAACAGATTATCACAGTCACCGTCCCGCCGTACTGTAACAGATTATCACAGTCACCGTCCCGCCGTACTGTAACAGATTGTGACAGTCACCGTCCCGCCGTACTGTAACAGATTATCACAGTCACCGTCCCGCGTACTGTAACAGATTATCACAGTCACCGTCCCGCCGTACTGTAACAGATTGTGACAGTCACCGTCCCGCCGTACTGTAACAGATTTTCACAGTCACCGTCCCGCCGTACTGTAACAGATTGTGACAGTCACCGTCCCGCCGTACTGTAACAGATTGTCACAGTCACCGTCCCGCCGTACTGTAACAGATTATCACAGTCACCGTCCCGCCGTACTGTAACAGATTATCACAGTCACGTCCTGCCGTACTGTAACAGATTATCACAGTCACCGTCCCGCCGTACTGTAACAGATTATCACCAACACCGTCCCGCCGTACTGTAACAGATTGTGACAGTCACCGTCCCGCCGTACTGTAACAGATTGTGACAGTCACCGTCCCGCCGTACTGTAACAGATTATCACAGTCACCGTCCCGCCGTACTGTAACAGATTATCACAGTCACCGTCCCGCCGTACTGTAACAGATTATCACAGTCACCGTCCCGCCGTACTGTAACAGATTATCACAGTCACCGTCCCGCCGTACTGTAACAGATTATCACAGTCACCGTCCCGCCGTACTGTAACAGATTGTGACAGTCACCGTCCCGCCGTACTGTAACAGATTATCACAGTCACCTTGCCGCCGTACTGTAACAGATTATCACAGTCACCGTCCCGCCGTACTGTAACAGATTATCACAGTCACCGTCCCGCCGTACTGTATTGGATTATCACAATCACCGTCCCGCCGTACTGTAACAGATTATCACAGTCACCGTCCCGCCGTACTGTAACAGATTATCACAGTCACCGTCCCGCCGTACTGTAACAGATTATCACAGTCACCGTCCCGCCGTACTGTAACAGATTGTGACAGTCACCGTCCCGCCGTACTGTAACAGATTATCACAGTCACCGTCCGCCGTACTGTAACAGATTATCACAGTCACCGTCCCGCCGTACTGTAACAGATTATCACAGTCACCGTCCCGCCGTACTGTAACAGATATCACAGTCACCGTCCCGCCATACTGTAACAGATTATCACAGTCACCTTCCCGCCATACTGTAACAGATTATCACAGTCACCGTCCCGCCGTACTGGAAATGGTTATCACAGTCACCGTCCCGCCGTACTGTAACAGATTGTGACAGTCACCGTCCCGCCGTACTGTAACAGATTATCACAGTCACCGTCCCGCCGTACTGTAACAGATTATCACGGTCACCAGTCCCGCTGTACTGTAACAGATTATCACAGTCACCATCCCGCCGTACTGCAACAGATTGTGACAGTCACCGTCCCGCCGTACTGTAACAGATTATCACAGTCACCGTCCCGCCGTAATGTAACAGATTCTCACAGTCACCGTCCGCCGTACTGTAACAGATTATCACAGTCACCGTCCCGCCGTACTGTAACAGATATTGACAGTCACCGTCCCGCCGTACTGTAACAGATTATCACAGTCACCGTCCCGCCGTACTGTAACAGATTATCACAGTCACCGTCCCGCCGTACTGTAATAGATTATCACAATCACAGTCCCGCCGTACTGTAACAGATTATCACAGTCACCGTCCCGCCGTACTGTAACAGATTGTGACTGTCTCCGTCCCGGTGTACTGTAACAGATTGTGACAGTCACCGTCCCGCTGTACTGTAACAGATTATCACAGTCACCGTCCCGCCGTACTGTAACAGATTATCACAGTCACCGTCCCGCCATACTGTAACAGATTATCACAGTCACCGTCCCGCCGTACTGTAACAGATTATCACAGTCACCGTGCCGCCGTACTGTAATAGATTGTGACAGTCACCGTCCCGCCAAACCTGTAACAGATTGTGACAGTCACCGTCCCGCCTTATGTAACAGATTATCACAGTCACCGTCCCGCCGTACTGTAACAGATTATCACAGTCACCGTCCCGCCATAGTGTAACAGATTATCACAGTCACCGTCCCGCCGTACTGTAACAGATTATCACAGTCACCGTCCCGCCGTACTGTAACAGATTATCACAGTCACCGTCCCGCCGTACTGTAACAGATTATCACAGTCACCGTCCCGCCGTACTGTAACAGATTATCACAGTCACCATCCCGCCGTACTGTAACAGATTATCACAGTCACCGTCCCGCCGTACTGTAACAGATTGTGACAGTCACCGTCCCGCCGTACTGTAACAGATTATCACAGTCACCGTCCCGCAGTACTGTCACAGATTATCACAGTCACCGTCCCGCTGTACTGTAATAGATTATCACAGTCACCGTCCCGGCGAACTGTAACAGAATATCACAGTCACCGTCCTGCCTTACTGTAACAGATTATCACAATCACCTTCCCGCCATACTGTAACAGATTATCACAGTCACCGTCCCGCCGTACTGGAAATGGTTATCACAGTCACCGTCCGCCGTACTGTAACAGATTGTGACAGTCACCGTCCCGCCGTACTGTAACAGATTATCACAGTCACCGTCCCGCCGTAATGTAACAGATTATCACGGTCACCATCCCGCCGTACTGTAACAGATTATCACAGTCACCATCCCGCCGTACTGCAACAGATTGTGACAGTCACCGTCCCGCCGTACTGTAACAGATTATCACAGTCACCGTCCCGCCGTAATGTAACAGATTCTCACAGTCACCGTCCCGCCGTACTGTAACAGATTATCACAGTCACCGTCCCGCCGTACTGTAACAGATTGTGACTGTCTCCGTCCCGGTGTACTGTAACAGATTGTGACAGTCACCGTCCCGCTGTACTGTAACAGATTATCACAGTCACCGTCCCGCCGTACTGTAACAGATTATCACAGTCACCGTCCCGCCGTACTGTAACAGGTTATCACAGTCACCGTGCCGCCGTACTGTAATAGATTGTGACAGTCACCGTCCCGCCAAACCGTAACAGATTGTGACAGTCACCGTCCCGCCATTTTGTAACAGATTATCACAGTCACCGTCCCGCCGTACTGTAACACATTATCACAGTCACCGTCCCACCATAGTGTAACAGATTATCACATTCACCGTCCCGCCGTACTGTAACAGATTATCACAGTCACCGTCCCGCCGTACTGTAACAGATTATCACAGTCACCGTCCCGCCGTACTGTAACTGATTATCACAGTCACCGTCCCGCCGTATTGTAACAGATTATCACAGTCACCATCCCGCCGTATTGTAACAGATTATCACAGTCACCGTCCCGCCATACTGTAACAGATTGTGACAGTCACCGTCCCGCCGTACTGTAACAGATTATCACAGTCACCGTCCCGCAGTACTATAACAGATTATCACAGTCACCGTCCCGCTGTACTGTAATAGATTATCACAGTCACCATCCCGCCGTACTGTAACAGAATATCACAGTCACCGTCCCGCCGTACTGTAACAGATTGTGACTGTCTCCGTCCCGGTGTACTGTAACAGATTGTGACAGTCACCGTCCCGCTGTACTGTAACAGATTATCACAGTCACCGTCCCGCCGTACTGTAACAGATTATCACAGTCACCGTCCCGCCATACTGTAACAGATTATCACAGTCACCGTCCCGCCGTACTGTAACAGGTTATCACAGTCACCGTGCCGCCGTACTGTAATAGATTGTGACAGTCACCGTCCCGCCAAACCGTAACAGATTGTGACAGTCACCGTCCCGCCATTTCTGTAACAGATTATCACAGTCACCGTCCCGCCGTACTGTAACACATTATCACAGTCATCGTCCCGCCTTAGTGTAACAGATTATCACAGTCACCGTCCCGCCGTACTGTAACAGATTATCACAGTCACCGTCCCGCCGTACTGTAACAGATTATCACAGTCACCGTCCCGCCGTACTGTAACAGATTATCACAGTCACCGTCCCGCCGTATTGTAACAGATTATCACAGTCACCAGTCCCGCCGTATTGTAACAGATTATCACAGTCACCGTCCCGCCGTACTGTAACAGATTGTGACAGTCACCGTCCCGCCGTACTGTAACAGATTATCACAGTCACCGTCCCGCCGTACTGTCACAGATTATCACAGTCACCGTCCCGCTGTACTGTAACTAGATTATCACAGTCACCGTCCCGCGAACTGTAACAGAATATCACAGTCACCGTCCCGCCATACTGTAACAGATTATCACAGTCACCGTCCCGCCATACTGTAACAGATTATCACAGTCACCGTCCCGCCGTACTGTAACAGGTTATCACAGTCACCGTCCCGCCGTACTGTAACAGATTGTGACAGTCACCGTCCCGCCGTACTGTAACAGATTATCACAGTCACCGTCCCGCCGTACTGTAACAGATTATCACAGTCACCGTCCCGCCGTACTGTAACAGATTATCACAGTCACCATCCCGCCGTACTGCAACAGATTGTGACAGTCACCGTCCCGCCGTACTGTAACAGATTATCACAGTCACCGTCCCGCCGTACTGTAACAGATTATCACAGTCACCGTCCCGCCGTACTGTAACAGATTATCACAGTCACCGTCCCGCCGTACTGTAACAGATTATGACAGTCACCGTCCCGCCGTACTGTAACAGATTATCACAGTCACCGTCCCGCCGTACTGTAACAGATTATCACAGTCACCGTCCCGCCGTACTGTAACAGATTATCACAGTCACCGTCCGCCGTACTGTAACAGATTATCACAGTCACCGTCCCGCCGTACTGTAACAGATTATCACAGTCACCGTCCCGCCGTACTGTAACAGATTGTGACAGTCACCGTCCCGCGTACTGTAACAGATTATCACAGTCACCGTCCCGCCGTACTGTAACAGATTATCACAGTCACCGTCCCGCCGTACTGTAACAGATTATCACAGTCACCGTCCCGCCGTACTGTAACAGATTATCACAGTCACCGTCCCGCCGTACTGTAACAGATTGTGCACAGTCACCGTCCCGCCGTACTGTAACAGATTGTGACAGTCACCGTCCCGCCAGTACTGTAACAGATTGTCACAGTCACCGTCCCGCCGTACTGTAACAGATTATCACAGTCACCGTCCCGCCGTACTGTAACAGATTATCACAGTCACCGTCCCGCCGTACTGTAACAGATTATCACAGTCACCGTCCCGCCGTACTGTAACAGATTATCACAGTCACCGTCCCGCCGTACTGTAACAGATTATCACAGTCACCGTCCCGCCGTACTGTAACAGATTATCACAGTCACCGTCCCGCCGTACTGTAACAGATTATCACAGTCACCGTCCCGCCGTACTGTAACAGATTGTGACAGTCACCGTCCCGCCGTACTGTAACAGATTATCACAGTCACCGTCCCGCAGTACTGTAACAGATTATCACAGTCACCGTCCCGCAGTACTGTAACAGATTATCACAGTCACCGTCCCGCCGTACTGTAACAGATTATCACAGTCACCGTCCCGCCGTACTGTAACAGATTATCACAGTCACCGTCCCGCCGTACTGTAACAGATTATCACAGTCACCGTCCCGCCGTACTGTAACAGATTGTGACAGTCACCGTCCCGCCGTACTGTAACAGATTGTGACAGTCACCGTCCCGCCGTACTGTAACAGATTGTGACAGTCAGCGTCCCGCCGTACTGTAACAGATTGTGACAGTCACCGTCCCGCCGTACTGTAACAGATTATCACAGTCACCGTCCCGCCGTACTGTAACAGATTGTGACAGTCACCGTCCCGCCGTACTGTAACAGATTGTGACAGTCACCGTCCCGCCGTACTGTAACAGATTATCACAGTCACCGTCCCGCCGAACTGTAACAGATTGTGACAGTCACCGTCCCGCCGTACTGTAACAGATTGTGACAGTCACCGTCCCGCCGTACTGTAACAGATTGTCACAGTCACCGTCCCGCCGTACTGTAACAGATTATCACAGTCACCGTCCCGCCGTACTGTAACAGATTATCACAGTCACCGTCCCGCCGTACTGTAACAGATTATCACAGTCACCGTCCCGCCGTACTGTAACAGATTATCACAGTCACCGTCCGCCGTACTGTAACAGATTATCACAGTCACCGTCCGCCGTACTGTACAGATTGTCGACAGTCACCGTCCCGCCGTACTGTAACAGATTATCACAGTCACCGTCCCGCCGTACTGTAACAGATTATCACAGTCACCGTCCCGCCGTACTGTAACAGATTATCACAGTCACCGTCCCGCCGTACTGTAACAGATTATCACAGTCACCGTCCCGCCGTACTGTAACAGATTATCACAGTCACCGTCCCGCCGTACTGTAACAGATTATCACAGTCACCGTCCCGCCGTACTGTAACAGATTATCACAGTCACCGTCCCGCCGTACTGTAACAGATTGTGACAGTCACCGTCCCGCCGTACTGTAACAGATTGTGACAGTCACCGTCCCGCCGTACTGTAACAGATTATCACAGTCACCGTCCCGCCGTACTGTAACAGATTATCACAGTCACCGTCCGCCGTACTGTAACAGATTATCACAGTCACCGTCCCGCCGTACTGTAACAGATTATCACAGTCACCGTCCCGCCGTACTGTAACAGATTATCACAGTCACCGTCCCGCCGTACTGTAACAGATTATCACAGTCACCGTCCCGCCGTACTGTAACAGATTGTGACAGTCACCGTCCCGCCGTACTGTAACAGATTGTGACAGTCACCGTCCCGCCGTACTGTAACAGATTGTCACAGTCACCGTCCCGCCGTACTGTAACAGATTATCACAGTCACCGTCCCGCCGTACTGTAACAGATTATCACAGTCACCGTCCCGCCGTACTGTAACAGATTATCACAGTCACCGTCCCGCCGTACTGTAACAGATTATCACAGTCACCGTCCCGCCGTACTGTAACAGATTATCACAGTCACCGTCCCGCGTACTGTAACAGATTATCACAGTCACCGTCCCGCCGTACTGTAACAGATTATCACAGTCACCGTCCCGCCGTACTGTAACAGATTATCACAGTCACCGTCCCGCCGTACTGTAACAGATTGTGACAGTCACCGTCCCGCCGTACTGTAACAGATTGTCACAGTCACCGTCCCGCCGTACTGTAACAGATTATCACAGTCACCGTCCCGCCGTACTGTAACAGATTATCACAGTCACCGTCCCGCCGTACTGTAACAGATTATCACAGTCACCGTCCCGCCGTACTGTAACAGATTATCACAGTCACCGTCCCGCCGTACTGTAACAGATTATCACAGTCACCGTCCCGCCGTACTGTAACAGATTGTGACAGTCACCGTCCCGCCGTACTGTAACAGATTATCACAGTCACCGTCCCGCCGAACTGTAACAGATTATCACAGTCACCGTCCCGCCGTACTGTAACAGATTGTACAGTCACCGTCCCGCCGTACTGTAACAGATTATCACAGTCACCGTCCCGCCGTACTGTAACAGATTATCACAGTCACCGTCCCGCCGTACTGTAACAGATTGTCACAGTCACCGTCCCGCCGTACTGTAACAGATTATCACAGTCACCGTCCCGCCGTACTGTAACAGATTATCACAGTCACCGTCCTGCCGTACTGTAACAGATTATCACAGTCACCGTCCCGCCGTACTGTAACAGATTATCACCATCACCGTCCCGCCGTACTGTAACAGATTGTACAGTCACCGTCCGCCGTACTGTAACAGATTGTGCACAGTCACCGTCCCGCGTACTGTAACAGATTATCACAGTCACCGTCCCGCCGTACTGTAACAGATTATCACAGTCACCGTCCGCCGTACTGTAACAGATTATCACAGTCACCGTCCCGCCGTACTGTAACAGATTATCACAGTCACCGTCCCGCCGTACTGTAACAGATTATCACAGTCACCGTCCCGCCGTACTGTAACAGATTATGACAGTCACCGTCCCGCCGTACTGTAAACAGATTATCACAGTCACCTTCCGCCGTACTGTAACAGATTATCACAGTCACCGTCCCGCCGTACTGTAAAAGATTATCACAGTCACCGTCCCGCCGTACTGTAAAGATTATCACAGTCACCGTCCCGCCGTACTGTAACAGATTATCACAGTCACCGTCCCGCCGTACTGTAACGATTATCACAGTCACCGTCCCGCCGTACTGTAACAGATTTTCACAGTCACCGTCCCGCCGTACTGTAACAGATTGTGACAGTCACCGTCCCGCCGTACTGTAACAGATTATCACAGTCACCGTCCCGCCGTACTGTAACAGATTATCACAGTCACCGTCCCGCCGTACTGTAACAGATTATCACAGTCACCGTCCCGCCGTACTGTAATAGATATCACAGTCACCGTCCCGCCGTACTGTAACAGATTATCACAGTCACCGTCCCGCCGTACTGTAACAGATTATCACAGTCACCGTCCCGCCGTACTGTAACAGATTATCACAGTCACCGTCCCGCCGTACTGTAACAGATTATGACAGTCACCGTCCCGCCGTACTGTAACAGATTATCACAGTCACCGTCCCGCCGTACTGTAACAGATTATCACAGTCACCGTCCCGCCTGTACTGTAACAGATTATCACAGTCACCGTCCCGCCGTACTGTAACAGATTGTGACAGTCACCGTCCCGCCGTACTGTAACAGATTATCACAGTCACCGTCCCGCCGTACTGTAACAGATTATCACAGTCACCGTCCCGCCGTACTGTAACAGATTATCACAGTCACCGTCCCGCCGTACTGTAACAGATTATGACAGTCACCGTCCCGCCGTACTGTAACAGATTATCACAGTCACCGTCCCGCCGTACTGTAACAGATTATCACAGTCACCGTCCCGCCGTACTGTAAAGATTATCACAATCACCGTCCCGCCGTACTGTAACAGATTATCACAGTCACCGTCCCGCCGTACTGTAACAGATTATCACAGTCACCGTCCGCCGTACTGTAACAGATTATCACAGTCACCGTCCCGCCGTACTGTAACAGATTATCACAGTCACCGTCCCGCCGTACTGTAACAGATTATCACAGTCACCGTCCCGCCATACTGTAACAGATTATCACAGTCACCGTCCCGCCGTACTGTAACAGATTATCACAGTCACCGTGCCCGCCGTACTGTAACAGATTGTGACAGTCACCGTCCCGCCAAACGTAACAGATTGTGACAGTCACCGTCCCGCCATTACTGTAACAGATTATCACAGTCACCGTCCCGCCGTACTGTAACAGATTATCACAGTCACCGTCCCGCCGTACTGTAACAGATTATCACAGTCACCGTCCCGCCGTACTGTAACAGATTATCACAGTCACCGTCCCGCCGTACTGTAACAGATTATCACAGTCACCGTCCCGCCGTACTGTAACAGATTATCACAGTCACCGTCCCGCCGTACTGTAACAGATTATCACAGTCACCGTCCCGCCGTACTGTAACAGATTATCACAGTCACCGTCCCGCCGTACTGTAACAGATTGTCACAGTCACCGTCCCGCCGTACTGTAACAGATTATCACAGTCACCGTCCCGCCGTACTGTAACAGATTATCACAGTCACCGTCCCGCCTGTACTGTAACAGATTATCACAGTCACCGTCCCGCCGTACTGTAACAGATTATCACAGTCACCGTCCCGCCGTACTGTAACAGATTATCACAGTCACCGTCCCGCCGTACTGTAACAGATTGTGACAGTCACCGTCCCGCCGTACTGTAACAGATTGTGACAGTCACCGTCCCGCGTACTGTAACAGATTATCACAGTCACCGTCCCGCCGTACTGTAACAGATTGTGACAGTCACCGTCCCGCCGTACTGTAACAGATTGTGACAGTCACCGTCCCGCAGTACTGTAACAGATTATCACAGTCACCGTCCCGCCGTACTGTAACAGATTATCACAGTCACCGTCCCGCCGTACTGTAACAGATTATCACAGTCACCGTCCCGCCGTACTGTAACAGATTATCACAGTCACCGTCCCGCCGTACTGTAACAGATTATCACAGTCACCGTCCCGCCGTACTGTAACAGATTGTCACAGTCACCGTCCCGCCGTACTGTAACAGATATCACAGTCACCGTCCCGCCGTACTGTAACAGATTGTCACAGTCACCGTCCCGCCGTACTGTAACAGATTGTCACAGTCACCGTCCCGCCGTACTGTAACAGATTATCACAGTCACCGTCCCGCCGTACTGTAACAGATTATCACAGTCACCGTCCCGCCGTACTGTAACAGATTATCACAGTCACCGTCCCGCTGAACTGTAACAGATTATCACAGTCACCGTCCCGCCGTACTGTAACAGATTGTGACAGTCACCATCCCGCCGTACTGTAACAGATTATCCAGTCACCGTCCAGCCGAACTGTAACAGATTAACACAGTCACCGTCCCGCCGTACTGTAACAGATTGTGACAGTCACCGTCCCGCCGTACTGTAACAGATTGTGACAGTCACCGTCCGCCGTACTGTAACAGATTGTGACAGTCACCGTCCGCCGAACTGTAACAGATTATCACAGTCACCGTCCCGCCGTACTGTAACAGATTATCACAGTCACCGTCCCGCCGTACTGTAACAGATTATCACAGTCACCGTCCAGCCGTACTGTAAAGATTATCACAGTCACCGTCCCGCCGTACTGTAACAGATTATCACCAACACCGTCCCGCCGTACTGTAACAGATTGTGACAGTCACCGTCCCTGCCGTACTGTAACAGATTGTGACAGTCACCGTCCCGCCGTACTGTAACAGATTATCACAGTCACCGTCCCGCCGTACTGTAAATGATTATCCCAGTCACGTCCGCCGTACTGTAACAGATTATCACAGTCACCGTCCCGCCGTACTGTAACAGATTATCACAGTCACCGTCCCGCCGTACTGTAACAGATTGTCACAGTCACCGTCCCGCCGTACTGTAACAGATTGTGACAGTCACCGTCCCGCCGTACTGTAACAGATTATCACAGTCACCTTGCCGCCGTACTGTAACAGATTATCACAGTCACCGTCCCGCCGTACTGTAACAGATTATCACAGTCACCGTCCCCGCCGTACTGTAACAGAATATCACAGTCACCGTCCCGCCGTACTGTAAAGATTATCACAATCACCGTCCGCCGTAACTGTAACAGATTATCACAGTCACCGTCCCGCCGTACTGAAAAGATTATCACAGTCACCGTCCCGCCGTACTGTAACAGATTGTGACAGTCACCGTCCCGCCGTACTGTAACAGATTATCACAGTCACCGTCCCGCCGTACTGTAACAGATTATCACAGTCACGTCCCGCCGTACTGTAACAGATTATCACAGTCACCGTCCCGCCGTACTGTAACAGATTATCACAGTCACCGTCCCGCCGTACTGTAACAGATTATCACAGTCACCGTCCCGCCGTACTGTAACAGATTATCACAGTCACCGTCCCGCCGTACTGTAAAGATTATCACAGTCACCGTCCCGCCGTACTGTAACAGATTATCACAGTCACCGTCCCGCCGTACTGTAACAGATTATGACAGTCACCGTCCCGCCGTACTGTAACAGATTATCACAGTCACCGTCCCGCCGTACTGTAACAGATTATCCAGTCACCGTCCCGCCGTACTGTAACAGATTATCACAATCACCGTCCCGCCGTACTGTAACAGATTATACAGTCACCGTCCCGCCGTACTGTAACAGATTATCACAGTCACCGTCCCGCCGTACTGTAACAGATTATCACAGTCACCGTCCCGCCGTACTGTAACAGATTATCACAGTCACCGTCCCGCCGTACTGTACAGATTATCACAGTCACCGTCCCGCCGTACTGTAACAGATTATCACAGTCACCGTTCCCGCCGTACTGTAACAGATTGTGACAGTCACCGTCCCGCCGTACTGTAACAGATTGTGACAGTCACCGTCCCGCCGTACTGTAACAGATTGTGACAGTCACCGTCCCGCCGTACTGTAACAGATTGTGACAGTCACCGTCCCGCCGTACTGTAACAGATTGATCACAGTCACCGTCCCGCCGTACTGTAACAGATTATCACAGTCACCGTCCCGCCGTACTGTAACAGATTATGACAGTCACCGTCCCGCCGTACTGTAACAGATTGTCACAGTCACCGTCCCGCCGTACTGTAAACAGATTATCACAGTCACCGTCCCGCCGTACTGTAACAGATTATCACAGTCACCGTCCCGCCGTACTGTAACAGATTGTCACAGTCACCGTCCCGCCGTACTGTAACAGATTATCACAGTCACCGTCCCGCCGTACTGTAACAGATTATCACAGTCACCGTCCCGCCGTACTGTAACAGATTATCACAGTCACCGTCCCGCCGTACTGTAACAGATTGTGACAGTCACCGTCCCGCCGTACTGTAACAGATTATCACAGTCACCGTCCCGCCGTACTGTAACAGATAGTCACAGTCACCGTCCCGCCGTACTGTAACAGATTGTGACAGTCACCGTCCCGCCGTACTGTAACAGATTATCACAGTCACCGTCCCGCCGTACTGTAACAGATTATACAGTCACCGTCCGCCGTACTGTAACAGATTGTCACAGTCACCGTCCCGCCGTACTGTAACAGATTATCACAGTCACCGTCCCGCCGTACTGTAACAGATTATCACAGTCACCGTCCCGCCGTACTGTAACAGATTATCACAGTCACCGTCCCGCCGTAACTGTAACAGATTATCACAGTCACCGTCCCGCCGTACTGTAACAGATTGTGACAGTCACCGTCCCGCCGTACTGTAACAGATTGTGACAGTCACCGTCCCGCGTACTGTAACAGATTATCACAGTCACCGTCCCGCCGTACTGTAACAGATTATCACAGTCACCGTCCCGCCGTACTGTAAAGATTATCACAGTCACCGTCCCGCCGTACTGTAACAGATTATCACAGTCACCGTCCCGCCGTACTGTAACAGATTATCACAGTCACCGTCCCGCCGTACTGTAACAGATTGTGACAGTCACCGTCCCGCCGTACTGTAACAGATTGTGACAGTCACCGTCCCGCCGTACTGTAACAGATTATCACAGTCACCGTCCCGCCGTACTGTAACAGATTACACAGTCACCGTCCCGCCGTACTGTAACAGATTATCACAGTCACCGTCCGCCGTACTGTAACAGATTATCACAGTCACCGTCCCGCCGTACTGTAACAGATTATCACAGTCACCGTCCCGCCGTACTGTAACAGATTATCACAGTCACCGTCCCGCCGTACTGTAACAGATTATCACAGTCACCGTCCCGCCGTACTGTAAACAGATTATGACAGTCACCGTCCCGCCGTACTGTAACAGATTATCACAGTCACCGTCCCGCCGTACTGTAACAGATTATCACAGTCACCGTCCCGCCGTACTGTAACAGATTATCACAGTCACCGTCCGCCGTACTGTAACAGATTGTGACAGTCACCGTCCCGCCGTACTGTAACAGATTATCACAGTCACCGTCCCGCCGTACTGTAACAGATTATCACAGTCACCGTCCCGCCGTACTGTAACAGATTATCACAGTCACCGTCCCGCCGTACTGTAACAGATTATCACAGTCACCGTCCCGCCGTACTGTAACAGATTATCACAGTCACCGTCCCGCCGTACTGTAACAGATTATCACAGTCACCGTCCCGCCGTACTGTAACAGATTATGACAGTCACCGTCCCGCCGTACTGTAACAGATTGTGACAGTCACCGTCCCGCCGTACTGTAACAGATTATCACAGTCACCGTCCCGCCGTACTGTAACAGATTATCACAGTCACCGTCCCGCCGTACTGTAACAGATTATCACAGTCACCGTCCCGCCGTACTGTAACAGATTATCACAGTCACCGTCCCGCCGTACTGTAACAGATTATCACAGTCACCGTCCCGCCGTACTGTAACAGATTATCACAGTCACAGTCCCGCCGTACTGTAACAGATTATCACAGTCACCGTCCCGCCGTACTGTAACAGATTGTGACAGTCACCGTCCCGCCGTACTGTAACAGATTGTGACAGTCACCGTCCCGCGTACTGTAACAGATTATCACAGTCACCGTCCCGCCGTACTGTAACAGATTATCACAGTCACCGTCCCGCCGTACTGTAACAGATTATCACAGTCACCGTCCCGCCGTACTGTAACAGATTATCACAGTCACCGTCCCGCCGTACTGTAACAGATTGTGACAGTCACCGTCCCGCCGTACTGTAACAGATTGTGACAGTCACCGTCCCGCCGTACTGTAACAGATTATCACAGTCACCGTCCCGCCGTACTGTAACAGATTATCACAGTCACCGTCCCGCCGTACTGTAACAGATTATCACAGTCACCGTCCCGCCGTACTGTAACAGATTATCACAGTCACCGTCCCGCCGTACTGTAACAGATTATCACAGTCACCGTCCCGCCGTACTGTAACAGATTATCACAGTCACCGTCCCGCCGTACTGTAACAGATTATCACAGTCACCGTCCCGCCGTACTGTAACAGATTATCACAGTCACCGTCCCGCCGTACTGTAACAGATTATGACAGTCACCGTCCCGCCGTACTGTAACAGATTATCACAGTCACCGTCCCGCCGTACTGTAACAGATTATCACAGTCACCGTCCCGCCGTACTGTAATAGATTATCACAGTCACCGTCCCGCCGTACTGTAACAGAATATCACAGTCACCGTCCCGCCGTACTGTAACAGATTATCACAGTCACCGTCCCGCCGTACTGTAACAGATTATCACAGTCACCGTCCCGCCGTACTGTAACAGATTATCACAGTCACCGTCCCGCCGTACTGTAACAGATTTCACAGTCACCGTCCGCCGTACTGTAACAGATTTTGACAGTCACCGTCCCGCCGTACTGTAACAGATTATCACAGTCACCGTCCCGCCGTACTGTAACAGATTATCACAGTCACCGTCCCGCGTACTGCTAACAGATTGTGACAGTCACCGTCCCGCCGTACTGTAACAGATTATCACAGTCACCGTCCCGCCGTACTGTAACAGATTATCACAGTCACGTCCCGCCGTACTGTAAACAGATTATCACAGTCACCGTCCCGCCGTACTGTAACAGATTGTCACAGTCACCGTCCCGCCGTACTGTAACAGATTTCACAGTCACCGTCCCGCTTACTGTAACAGATATCACAGTCACCGTCCCGCCGTACTGTAACAGATATCACAGTCACCGTCCCGCCAGTACTGTAACAGATTATCACAGTCACCGTCCAGCCGAACTGTAACAGATTATCACAGTCACCGTCCCGCCGTACTGTAACAGATTATCACAGTCACCGTCCCGCCGTACTGTAACAGATTGTGACAGTCACCGTCCCGCCGTACTGTAACAGATTATCACAGTCACCGTCCCGCGTAATGTAACAGATTATCACAGTCACCGTCCCGCCGTACTGTAACAGATTATCACAGTCACCGTCCCGCCGTACTGTAACAGATTATCAGCAGTCACCGTCCCGCCGTACTGTAACAGATTATCACAGTCACCGTCCCGCCGTACTGTAACAGATTATCACAGTCACCGTCCCGCCGTACTGTAACCGATTATCACAGTCACCGTCCCGCCGTACTGTAACAGATTGTGACAGTCACCGTCCCGCCGTACTGTAACAGATGAGCACAGTCACCGTCCCGCCTGTACTGTAACAGATTGTGACAGTCACCGTCCCGCCCGTACTGTAACAGATTATCACAGTCACCGTCCCGCCGTACTGTAACAGATTCTCACAGTCACCGTCCCGCCGTACTGTAACAGATTATCACAGTCACCGTCCCGCCGTACTGTAACAGATTATCACAGTCACCGTCCCGCCGTACTGTAACAGATTATCACAGTCACCGTCCCGCCGTACTGTAACAGATTATCACAGTCACCGTTCCCGCCGTACTGTAACAGATTATGACAGTCACCGTCCCGCCATACTGTAACAGATTATCACAGTCACCGTCCCGCCGTACTGTAACAGATTATCACAGTCACCGTCCCGCCGTACTGTAACAGATTTTCACAGTCACCGTCCCGCCGTACTGTAACAGATTATCACAGTCACCGTCCCGCCGTACTGTAACAGATTATCACAGTCACCGTCCCGCCGTACTGTAACAATTATCACAGTCACCGTCCCGCCGTACTGTAACAGATTATCACAGTCACCGTCCCGCCGTACTGTAACAGATTATCACAGTCACCGTCCCGCCGTACTGTAACAGATTATCACAGTCACCGTCCCGCCGTACTGTAACAGATTATCACAGTCACCGTCCCGCCGTACTGTAACAGATTATCACAGTCACCGTCCCGCCGTACTGTAACAGATTATCACAGTCACCGTCCCGCCATACTGTAACAGATTGTGACAGTCACCGTCCCGCCGTACTGTAACAGATTATCACAGTCACCGTCCCGCCGTACTGTAACAGATTATCACAGTCACCGTCCCGCCGTACTGTAACAGATTATCACAGTCACCGTCCCGCCGTACTGTAACAGATTATCACAGTCACCGTCCCGCCGTACTGTAACAGATTATCACAGTCACCGTCCCGCCGTACTGTAACAGATTATCACAGTCACCGTCCCGCCGTACTGTAACAGATTATCACAGTCACCGTCCCGCCGTACTGTAACAGATTATCACAGTCACCGTCCCGCCGTACTGTAACAGATTATCACAGTCACCGTCCCGCCGTACTGTAACAGATTATCACAGTCACCCTCCCGCTGTACTGTAACAGATTATCACAGTCACCGTCCTGCCGTACTGTCAACAGATTAGACAGTCACCGTCCCGCCGTACTGTAACAGATTATCACAGTCACCGTCCCGCCGTACTGTAACAGATTCTCACAGTCACCGTCCCGCCGTACTGTAACAGATTTCACAGTCACCGTCCCGCCGTACTGTAACAGATTATCACAGTCACCGTCCCGCCGTACTGTAACAGATTATCACAGTCACCCGTCCCGCCGTACTGTAACAGATTATCACAGTCACCGTCCCGCCGTACTGTAACAGATTATCACAGTCACCGTCCCGCCGTACTGTAACAGATTATCACAGTCACCGTCCCGCCGTACTGTAACAGATTGTGACAGTCACCGTCCCGGCCGTACTGTAACAGATTATGACAGTCACCGTCCCGCAGTACTGTAACAGATTATCACAGTCACCGTCCCGCCGTACTGTAACAGATTATCACAGTCACCGTCCCGCCGTACTGTAACAGATATGACAGTCACCGTCCCGCCGTACTGTAACAGATTATCACAGTCACCGTCCCGCCGTACTGTAACAGATTATCACAGTCACCGTCCCGCCGTACTGTAACAGATTATCACAGTCACCGTCCCGCCGTACTGTAACAGATTATCACAGTCACCGTCCCGCCGTACTGTAACAGATTATCACAGTCACCGTCCCGCCGTACTGTAACAGATTGTCACAGTCACCGTCCCGCCGTACTGTAACAGATTATCACAGTCACCGTCCCGCCGTACTGTAACAGATTATCACAGTCACCGTCCCGCCGTACTGTAACAGATTATCACAGTCACCGTCCCGCCGTACTGTAACAGATTATCACAGTCACCGTCCCGCCGTACTGTAACAGATTGTCACAGTCACCGTCCCGCCGTACTGTAACAGATTGTCACAGTCACCGTCCCGCCATACTGATAACAGATTATCACAGTCACGTCCCGCCGTACTGTAACAGATTATCACAGTCACCGTCCCGCAGTACTGTCACTGATTACACAGTCACCGTCCCGCGTACTGTAAAAGATTATCACAGTCACCGTCCCGCCGTACTGTAACAGATTATCACAGTCACCGTTCCCGCCGTACTGTAACAGATTATCACAGTCACCGTCCCGCCGTACTGTAACAGATTATCACAGTCACCGTCCCGCCGTACTGTAACAGATTGTGACAGGTCCCCGATCCCAGCCGTACTGTAACAGATTGTGACAGTCACCGTCCCGCCGTACTGTAACAGATTATCACAGTCAACCGTCCCGCCGTACTGTAACAGATTGTCACAGTCACCGTCCCGCCGTACTGTAACAGATGTGACAGTCACCGTCCCGCCGTACTGTCACAGATAGTGACAGTCACCGTCCCGCCGTACTGTAACAGATTGTGACAGTCACCGTCCCGCCGTACTGTAACAGATTATCACAGTCACCGTCCCGCCGTACTGTAACAGATTATCACAGTCACCGTCCCGCCGTACTGTAACAGATTATCACAGTCACCGTCCCGCCGTACTGTAACAGATTATCACAGTCACCGTCCCGCCGTACTGTAACAGATTATCACAGTCACCGTCCCGCCGTACTGTAACAGATTATCACAGTCACCGTCCCGCCGTACTGTAACAGATTATCACAGTCACCGTCCCGCCGTACTGTAACAGATTATCACAGTCACCGTCCCGCCGTACTGTAACAGATTATCACAGTCACCGTCCCGCCGTACTGTAACAGATTATCACAGTCACCGTCCCGCCGTACTGTAACAGATTATCACAGTCACCGTCCCGCCGTACTGTAACAGATTATCACAGTCACCGTCCCGCCGTACTGTAACAGATTATCACAGTCACCGTCCCGCCGTACTGTAACAGATTATCACAGTCACCGTCCCGCCGTACTGTAAGAACAGTCACCGTCCGCCGTACTGTAACAGATTGTGACAGTCACCGTCCCGCCGTACTGTAACAGATTGTCACAGTCACCGTCCCGCCGTACTGTAACAGATTATCACAGTCACCGTCCCGCCGAACTGTAACAGATTATCACAGTCACCGTCCCGCCGACTGTAACAGATTATCACAGTCACCGTCCCGCAGTACTGTAACAGATGTGACAGTCACCGTCCCGCCGTACTGTAACAGATTGTCACAGTCACCGTCCCGACGAACTGTAACAGATTATCACAGTCACCGTCCCGCCGGTACTGTAACAGATTGTGACAGTCACCGTCCCGCCGTACTGTAACAGATTATCACAGTCACCGTCCCGCCGTACTGTAACAGATTATCACAGTCACCGTCCCGCCGTACTGTAACAGATTGTGACAGTCACCGTCCCGCCGTACTGTAACAGATTGTCACAGTCACCGTCCCGCCGTACTGTACAGATTATCACAGTCACCGTCCCGCCGTACTGTAACAGATTATCACAGTCACCGTCCCGCCGTACTGTAAACAGATTATCACAGTCACCCTCCCGCCGTGACTGTAACAGATTATCACAGTCACCGTCCGCCGTACTGTAAAGATTATCACAGTCACCGTCCCCGCCGTACTGTAACAGATAGTCGACAGTCACCGTCCCGCCGTACTGTAACAGATTGTCACAGTCACCGTCCCGCCGGTACTGTAACAGTTATCACAGTCACCGTCCCGCCGTACTGTAACAGATTGTGACAGTCACCGTCCCGCCGTACTGTAACAGATTGTGACAGTCACCGTCCCGCCGTACTGTAACAGATTATCACAGTCACCGTCCCGCCGTACTGTCACAGATTATCACAGTCACCGTCCCGCCCGTACTGTAACAGATTATCACAGTCACCGTCCCGCCGTACTGTAACAGATTATCACAGTCACCGTCCCGCCGTACTGTAACAGATTTTCACAGTCACCGTCCCGCCGTACTGTAACAGATTGTCACAGTCACCGTCCCGCCGTACTGTAACAGATTGTCACAGTCACCGTCCCGCGTACTGTAACAGATTATCACAGTCACCGTCCCGCCGTACTGTAACAGATTATCACAGTCACCGTCCCGCCGTACTGTAACAGATTATCACAGTCACCGTCCCGCCGTACTGTAACAGATTATCACAGTCACCGTCCCGCCGTACTGTAACAGATTATCACAGTCACCGTCCCGCCGTACTGTAACAGATTATCACAGTCACCGTCCCGCCGTACTGTAACAGATTATCACAGTCACCGTCCCGCCGTACTGTAACAGATTGTGACAGTCACCGTCCCGCCGTACTGTAACAGATTATCACAGTCACCGTCCCGCCGTACTGTAACAGATTGTGACAGTCACCGTCCCGCCGTACTGTAACAGATTATCACAGTCACCGTCCCGCCGTACTGTAACAGATTATCACAGTCACCGTCCCGCCGTACTGTAACAGATTATCACAGTCACCGTCCCGCCGTACTGTAACAGATTATCACAGTCACCGTCCCGCCGTACTGTAACAGATTGTGACAGTCACCGTCCCGCCGTACTGTAACAGATTATCACAGTCACCGTCCCGCCGTACTGTAACAGATTATCACAGTCACCGTCCCGCCGTACTGTAACAGATTATCACAGTCACCGTCCCGCCGTACTGTAACAGATTATCACAGTCACCGTCCCGCCGTACTGTAACAGATTATCACAGTCACCGTCCCGCCGTACTGTAACAGATTACACAGTCACCGTCCCGCCGTACTGTAACAGATTATCACAGTCACCGTCCCGCCGTACTGTAACAGATTATCACAGTCACCGTCCCGCCGTACTGTAACAGATTTTCACAGTCACCGTCCCGCCGTACTGTAACAGATTGTGACAGTCACCGTCCCGCCGTACTGTAACAGATTATCACAGTCACCGTCCCGCCGTACTGTAACAGATTGTCACAGTCACCGTCCCGCCGTACTGTAACAGATTATCACAGTCACCGTCCCGCCGTACTGTAACAGATTATCACAGTCACCGTCCCGCCGTACTGTAACAGATTATCACAGTCACCGTCCCGCCGTACTGTAACAGATTATCACAGTCACCGTCCCGCCGTACTGTAACAGATTGTCACAGTCACCGTCCCGCCGTACTGTAACAGATTGTGACAGTCACCGTCCCGCCGTACTGTAACAGATTATCACAGTCACCGTCCCGCCGTACTGTAACAGATTATCACAGTCACCGTCCCGCCGTACTGTAACAGATTATCACAGTCACCGTCCCGCCGTACTGTAACAGATTATCACAGTCACCGTCCCGCCCGTACTGTAACAGATTGTGACTGTCACCGTCCCGCCGTACTGTAACAGATTATCACAGTCACCGTCCGCCGTACTGTAACAGATTATCACAGTCACCGTCCCGCCGTACTGTAACAGATTATCACAGTCACCGTCCCGCCGTACTGTAACAGATTATCACAGTCACCGTCCCGCCGTACTGTAACAGATTATCACAGTCACCGTCCCGCCGTACTGTAACAGATTATCACAGTCACCGTCCCGCCGTACTGTAACAGATTATCACAGTCACCGTCCCGCCGTACTGTAACAGATTATCACAGTCACCGTCCCGCCGTACTGTAACAGATTATCACAGTCACCGTCCCGCCGTACTGTAACAGATTTACAGTCACCGTCCCGCCGTACTGTAACAGATTATCACAGTCACCGTCCCGCCGTACTGTAACAGATTATCACAGTCACCGTCCCGCGTACTGTAACAGATTATCACAGTCACCGTCCCGCCGTACTGTAACAGATTGTGACAGTCACCGTCCCGCCGTACTGTAACAGATTAGCACAGTCACCGTCCCGCAGTACTGTAACAGATTATCACAGTCACCGTCCCGCCGTACTGTAACAGATTATCACAGTCACCGTCCCGCGTACTGTAACAGATTATCACAGTCACCGTCCCGCCGTACTGTAACAGATTATCACAGTCACCGTCCCGCCGTACTGTAACAGATTATCACAGTCACCGTCCCGCCGTACTGTAACAGATTATCACAGTCACCGTCCCGCCGTACTGTAACAGATTTCACAGTCACCGTCCCGCCGTACTGTAACAGATTGTCACAGTCACCGTCCCGCCGTACTGTAACAGATTATCACAGTCACCGTCCCGCCGTACTGTAACAGATTATCACAGTCACCGTCCCGCCGTACTGTAACAGATTATCGACAGTCACCGTCCCGCCGTACTGTAACAGATTATCACAGTCACCGTCCCGCCGTACTGTAACAGATTATCACAGTCACCGTCCCGCCGTACTGTAACAGATTATCACAGTCACCGTCCCGCCGTACTGTAACAGATTGTGACAGTCACCGTCCCGCCGTACTGTAACAGATTATCACAGTCACCGTCCCGCCGTACTGTAACAGATTATCACAGTCACCGTCCCGCCGTAACTGTAACAGATTATCACAGTCACCGTCCCGCCGTACTGTAACAGATTGCACAGTCACCGTCCCGCCGTACTGTAACAGATTATCACAGTCACCGTCCCGCCGTACTGTAACAGATTATCACAGTCACCGTCCCGCCGTACTGTAACAGATTATCACAGTCACCGTCCCGCCGTACTGTAACAGATGTGACAGTCACCGTCCCGCCGTACTGTAACAGATTGTCACAGTCACCGTCCCGCCGTACTGTAACAGATTATCACAGTCACCGTCCCGCCGTACTGTAACAGATTATCACAGTCACCGTCCCGCCGTACTGTAACAGATTATCACAGTCACCGTCCCGCCGTACTGTAACAGATTATCACAGTCACCGTCCCGCCGTACTGTAACAGATTATCACAGTCACCGTCCCGCCGTACTGTAACAGATTGTGACAGTCACCGTCCCGCCGTACTGTAACAGATTATCACAGTCACCGTCCCGCCGTACTGTAACAGATTATCACAGTCACCGTCCCGCCGTACTGTAACAGATTATCACAGTCACCGTCCCGCCGTACTGTAACAGATTATCACAGTCACCGTCCCGCCGTACTGTAACAGATTATGACAGTCACCGTCCCGCCGTACTGTAACAGATTATCACAGTCACCGTCCCGCCGTACTGTAACAGATTGTCACAGTCACCGTCCCGCCGTACTGTAACAGATTATCACAGTCACCGTCCCGCCGTACTGTAACAGATTATCACAGTCACCGTCCCGCCGTACTGTAACAGATTATCACAGTCACCGTCCCGCCGTACTGTAACAGATTATCACAGTCACCGTCCCGCCGTACTGTAACAGATTGTCACAGTCACCGTCCCGCCGTACTGTAACAGATTATCACAGTCACCGTCCCGCCGTACTGTAACAGATTATCACAGTCACCGTCCCGCCGTACTGTAACAGATTATCACAGTCACCGTCCCGCCGTACTGTAACAGATTATCACAGTCACCGTCCCGCCGTACTGTAACAGATTATCACAGTCACCGTCCCGCCGTACTGTAACAGATTATCACAGTCACCGTCCCGCCGTACTGTAACAGATTATCACAGTCACCGTCCCGCCGTACTGTAACAGATTATCACAGTCACCGTCCCGCCGTACTGTAACAGATTATCACAGTCACCGTCCCGCCGTACTGTAACAGATTATCACAGTCACCGTCCCGCCGTACTGTAACAGATTATCACAGTCACCGTCCCGCCGTACTGTAACAGATTATCACAGTCACCGTCCCGCCGTACTGTAACAGATTATCACAGTCACCGTCCCGCCGTACTGTAACAGATTATCACAGTCACCGTCCCGCCGTACTGTAACAGATTATCACAGTCACCGTCCCGCCGTACTGTAACAGATTATCACAGTCACCGTCCCGCCGTACTGTAACAGATTGTGACAGTCACCGTCCCGCCGTACTGTAACAGATTGTCACAGTCACCGTCCCGCCGTACTGTAACAGATTATCACAGTCACCGTCCCGCCGTACTGTAACAGATTATCACAGTCACCGTCCCGCCGTACTGTAACAGATTATCACAGTCACCGTCCCGCCGTACTGTAACAGATTATCACAGTCACCGTCCCGCCGTACTGTAACAGATTATCACAGTCACCGTCCCGCCGTACTGTAACAGATTGTGACAGTCACCGTCCCGCCGTACTGTAACAGATTATCACAGTCACCGTCCCGCCGTACTGTAACAGATTATCACAGTCACCGTCCCGCCGTACTGTAACAGATTATCACAGTCACCGTCCCGCCGTACTGTAACAGATTATCACAGTCACCGTCCCGCCGTACTGTAACAGATTATCACAGTCACCGTCCCGCCGTACTGTAACAGATTGTGACAGTCACCGTCCCGCCGTACTGTAACAGATTATCACAGTCACCGTCCCGCCGTACTGTAACAGATTATCACAGTCACCGTCCCGCCGTACTGTAACAGATTGTGACAGTCACCGTCCCGCCGTACTGTAACAGATTATCACAGTCACCGTCCCGCCGTACTGTAACAGATTATCACAGTCACCGTCCCGCCGTACTGTAACAGATTATCACAGTCACCGTCCCGCCGTACTGTAACAGATTGTCACAGTCACCGTCCCGCCGTACTGTAACAGATTTCACAGTCACCGTCCCGCCGTACTGTAACAGATTATCACAGTCACCGTCCCGCCGTACTGTAACAGATTATCACAGTCACCGTCCCGCCGTACTGTAACAGATTATCACAGTCACCGTCCCGCCGTACTGTAACAGATTATCACAGTCACCGTCCCGCCGTACTGTAACAGATTATCACAGTCACCGTCCCGCCTGTACTGTAACAGATTATCACAGTCACCGTCCCGCCGTACTGTAACAGATTATCACAGTCACCGTCCCGCCGTACTGTAACAGATTATCACAGTCACCGTCCCGCCGTACTGTAACAGATTATCACAGTCACCGTCCCGCCGTACTGTAACAGATTATCACAGTCACCGTCCCGCCGTACTGTAACAGATTAGTCACAGTCACCGTCCCGCCGTACTGTAACAGATTTCACAGTCACCGTCCCGCCGTACTGTAACAGATTATCACAGTCACCGTCCCGCCGTACTGTAACAGATTATCACAGTCACCGTCCCGCCGTACTGTAACAGATTATCACAGTCACCGTCCCGCCGTACTGTAACAGATTATCACAGTCACCGTCCCGCCGTACTGTAACAGATTGTGACAGTCACCGTCCCGCCGTACTGTAACAGATTATCACAGTCACCGTCCCGCCGTACTGTAACAGATTATCACAGTCACCGTCCCGCCGTACTGTAACAGATTATCACAGTCACCGTCCCGCCGTACTGTAACAGATTGTCACAGTCACCGTCCCGCCGTACTGTAACAGATTGTCACAGTCACCGTCCCGCCGTACTGTAACAGATTGTCACAGTCACCGTCCCGCCGTACTGTAACAGATTATCACAGTCACCGTCCCGCCGTACTGTAACAGATTATCACAGTCACCGTCCCGCCGTACTGTAAAAGATTATCACAGTCACCGTCCCGCCGTACTGTAACAGATTATCACAGTCACCGTCCCGCCGTACTGTAACAGATTGTGACAGTCACCGTCCCTGCCGTACTGTAACAGATTGTGACAGTCACCGTCCCGCCGTACTGTAACAGATTATCACAGTCACCGTCCCGCCGTACTGTAACAGATTATCACAGTCACCGTCCCGCCGTACTGTAACAGATTATCACAGTCACCGTCCCGCCGTACTGTAACAGATTATCACAGTCACCGTCCCGCCGTACTGTAACAGATTATCACAGTCACCGTCCCGCCGTACTGTAACAGATTGTGACAGTCACCGTCCCGCCGTACTGTAACAGATTATCACAGTCACCTTGCCGCCGTACTGTAACAGATTATCACAGTCACCGTCCCGCCGTACTGTAACAGATTATCACAGTCACCGTCCCGCCGTACTGTATTGGATTATCACAATCACCGTCCCGCCATACTCTAACAGATTATCACAGTCACCGTCCCGCCGTACTGTAACAGATTATCACAGTCACCGTCCCGCCGTACTGTAACAGATTATCACAGTCACCGTCCCGCCGTACTGTAACAGATTGTGACAGTCACCGTCCCGCCGTACTGTAACAGATTATCACAGTCACCTTGCCGCCGTACTGTAACAGATTATCACAGTCACCGTCCCGCCGTACTGTAACAGATTATCACAGTCACTGTCCCGCCGTACTGTAATAGATATCACAGTCACCGTCCCGCCATACTGTAACAGATTATCACAATCACCTTCCCGCCATACTGTAACAGATTATCACAGTCACCGTCCCGCCGTACTGGAAATGGTTATCACAGTCACCGTCCCGCCGTACTGTAACAGATTGTGACAGTCACCGTCCCGCCGTACTGTAACAGATTATCACAGTCACCGTCCCGCCGTACTGTAACAGATTATCACAGTCACCGTCCCCGCCGTACTGTAACAGATTATCACAGTCACCGTCCCGCCGTACTGTAACAGATTGTCACAGTCACCGTCCCGCCGTACTGTAACAGATTATCACAGTCACCGTCCCGCCGTACTGTAACAGATTATCACAGTCACCGTCCCGCCGTACTGTAACAGATTATCACAGTCACCGTCCCGCCGTACTGTAACAGATTATCACAGTCACCGTCCCGCCGTACTGTAACAGATTATCACAGTCACCGTCCCGCCGTACTGTAACAGATTATCACAGTCACCGTCCCGCCGTACTGTAACAGATTATCACAGTCACCGTCCCGCCGTACTGTAACAGATTATCACAGTCACCGTCCCGCCGTACTGTAACAGATTGTGACAGTCACCGTCCCGCCGTACTGTAACAGATTGTGACAGTCACCGTCCCGCTGTACTGTAACAGATTATCACAGTCACCGTCCCGCCGTACTGTAACAGATTATCACAGTCACCGTCCCGCCATACTGTAACAGATTATCACAGTCACCGTCCCGCCGTACTGTAACAGGTTATCACAGTCACCGTGCCGCCGTACTGTAATAGATTGTGACAGTCACCGTCCCGCCAAACCGTAACAGATTGTGACAGTCACCGTCCCGCCATTTTGTAACAGATTATCACAGTCACCGTCCCGCCGTACTGTAACACATTATCACAGTCACCGTCCCACCATAGTGTAACAGATTATCACATTCACCGTCCCGCCGTACTGTAACAGATTATCACAGTCACCGTCCCGCCGTACTGTAACAGATTATCACAGTCACCGTCCCGCCGTACTGTAACTGATTATCACAGTCACCGTCCCGCCGTACTGTAACAGATTATCACAGTCACCATCCCGCCGTATTGTAACAGATTATCACAGTCACCGTCCCGCCATACTGTAACAGATTGTGACAGTCACCGTCCCGCCGTACTGTAACAGATTATCACAGTCACCGTCCCGCAGTACTGTAACAGATTATCACAGTCACCGTCCCGCCGTACTGTAATAGATTATCACAGTCACCGTCCCGCCGAACTGTAACAGATTATCACAGTCACCGTCCCGCCGTACTGTAACAGATTATCACAGTCACCTTCCCGCCGTACTGTAACAGATTATCACAGTCACCGTCCCGCCGTACTGTAACAGATTATCACAGTCACCGTCCCGCCGTACTGTAACAGATTGTGACAGTCACCGTCCCGCCGTACTGTAACAGATTATCACAGTCACCGTCCCGCCGTACTGTAACAGATTATCACAGGTCACCGTCCCGCCGTACTGTAACAGATTATCACAGTCACCATCCCGCCGTACTGTAACAGATTGTGACAGTCACCGTCCCGCCGTACTGTAACAGATTATCACAGTCACCGTCCCGCCGTACTGTAACAGATTCTCACAGTCACCGTCCCGCCGTACTGTAACAGATTATCACAGTCACCGTCCCGCCGTACTGTAACAGATTGTGACTGTCTCCGTCCCGTGTACTGTAACAGATTATACAGTCACCGTCCCGCTGTACTGTAACAGATTATCACAGTCACCGTCCCGCCGTACTGTAACAGATTATCACAGTCACCGTCCCGCCGTACTGTAACAGGTTATCACAGTCACCGTGCCGCCGTACTGTAATAGATTGTGACAGTCACCGTCCCGCCAAACCGTAACAGATTGTGACAGTCACCGTCCCGCCATTTTGTAACAGATTATCACAGTCACCGTCCCGCCGTACTGTAACACATTATCACAGTCACCGTCCCACCATAGTGTAACAGATTATCACATTCACCGTCCCGCCGTACTGTAACAGATTATCACAGTCACCGTCCCGCCGTACTGTAACAGATTATCACAGTCACCGTCCCGCCGTACTGTAACTGATTATCACAGTCACCGTCCCGCCGTATTGTAACAGATTATCACAGTCACCATCCCGCCGTATTGTAACAGATTATCACAGTCACCGTCCCGCCATACTGTAACAGATTGTGACAGTCACCGTCCCGCCGTACTGTAACAGATTATCACAGTCACCGTCCCGCAGTACTATAACAGATTATCACAGTCACCGTCCCGCTGTACTGTAATAGATTATCACAGTCACCATCCCGCCGTACTGTAACAGAATATCACAGTCACCGTCCCGCCGTACTGTAACAGATTGTGACTGTCTCCGTCCCGGTGTACTGTAACAGATTGTGACAGTCACCGTCCCGCTGTACTGTAACAGATTATCACAGTCACCGTCCCGCCGTACTGTAACAGATTATCACAGTCACCGTCCCGCCATACTGTAACAGATTATCACAGTCACCGTCCCGCCGTACTGTAACAGGTTATCACAGTCACCGTGCCCGCCGTACTGTAATAGATTGTGACAGTCACCGTCCCGCCAAACCGTAACAGATTGTGACAGTCACCGTCCCGCCATTTTGTAACAGATTATCACAGTCACCGTCCCGCCGTACTGTAACACATTATCACAGTCACCGTCCCACCATAGTGTAACAGATTATCACATTCACCGTCCCGCCGTACTGTAACAGATTATCACAGTCACCGTCCCGCCGTACTGTAACAGATTATCACAGTCACCGTCCCGCCGTACTGTAACTGATTATCACAGTCACCGTCCCGCCGTATTGTAACAGATTATCACAGTCACCATCCCGCCGTATTGTAACAGATTATCACAGTCACCGTCCCGCCATACTGTAACAGATTGTGACAGTCACCGTCCCGCCGTACTGTAACAGATTATCACAGTCACCGTCCCGCAGTACTGTCACAGATTATCACAGTCACCGTCCCGCTGTACTGTAATAGATTATCACAGTCACCGTCCCGGCGAACTGTAACAGAATATCACAGTCACCGTCCCGCCATACTGTAACAGATTATCACAATCACCTTCCCGCCATACTGTAACAGATTATCACAGTCACCGTCCCGCCGTACTGGAAATGGTTATCACAGTCACCGTCCCGCCGTACTGTAACAGATTGTGACAGTCACCGTCCCGCCGTACTGTAACAGATTATCACAGTCACCGTCCCGCCGTAATGTAACAGATTATCACGGTCACCATCCCGCCGTACTGTAACAGATTATCACAGTCACCATCCCGCCGTACTGCAACAGATTGTGACAGTCACCGTCCCGCCGTACTGTAACAGATTATCACAGTCACCGTCCCGCCGTAATGTAACAGATTCTCACAGTCACCGTCCCGCCGTACTGTAACAGATTATCACAGTCACCGTCCCGCCGTACTGTAACAGATATTGACAGTCACCGTCCCGCCGTACTGTAACAGATTATCACAGTCACCGTCCCGCCGTACTGTAACAGATTATCACAGTCACCGTCCCGCCGTACTGTAATAGATTATCACAATCACAGTCCCGCCGTACTGTAACAGATTATCACAGTCACCGTCCCGCCGTACTGTAACAGATTGTGACTGTCTCCGTCCCGGTGTACTGTAACAGATTGTGACAGTCACCGTCCCGCTGTACTGTAACAGATTATCACAGTCACCGTCCCGCCGTACTGTAACAGATTATCACAGTCACCGTCCCGCCATACTGTAACAGATTATCACAGTCACCGTCCCGCCGTACTGTAACAGGTTATCACAGTCACCGTGCCGCCGTACTGTAATAGATTGTGACAGTCACCGTCCCGCCAAACCGTAACAGATTGTGACAGTCACCGTCCCGCCATTTTGTAACAGATTATCACAGTCACCGTCCCGCCGTACTGTAACACATTATCACAGTCACCGTCCCACCATAGTGTAACAGATTATCACATTCACCGTCCCGCCGTACTGTAACAGATTATCACAGTCACCGTCCCGCCGTACTGTAACAGATTATCACAGTCACCGTCCCGCCGTACTGTAACTGATTATCACAGTCACCGTCCCGCCGTATTGTAACAGATTATCACAGTCACCATCCCGCCGTATTGTAACAGATTATCACAGTCACCGTCCCGCCATACTGTAACAGATTGTGACAGTCACCGTCCCGCCGTACTGTAACAGATTATCACAGTCACCGTCCCGCAGTACTATAACAGATTATCACAGTCACCGTCCCGCTGTACTGTAATAGATTATCACAGTCACCATCCCGCCGTACTGTAACAGAATATCACAGTCACCGTCCCGCCGTACTGTAACAGATTATCACAGTCACCGTCCCGCCGTACTGTAACAGATTATCACAGTCACCGTCCCGCCGTACTGTAACAGATTGTGACAGTCACCGTCCCGCCGTACTGTAACAGATTGTGACAGTCACCGTCCCGCCGTACTGTAACAGATTGTGACAGTCAGCGTCCCGCCGTACTGTAACAGATTGTGACAGTCACCGTCCCGTCGTACTGTAACAGATTATCACAGTCACCGTCCCGCCGAACTGTAACAGATTATCACAGTCACCGTCCCGCCGTACTGTAACAGATTGTGACAGTCACCATCCCGCCGTACTGTAACAGATTATCACAGTCACCGTCCAGCCAAACTGTAACAGATTAACACAGTCACCGTCCCGCCGTACTGCAACAGATTGTGACAGTCACCGTCCCGCCGTACTGTAACAGATTATCACAGTCACCGTCCCGCCGTACTGTAACAGATTGTGACAGTCACCGTCCCGCCGTACTGTAACAGATTGTCACAGTCACCGTCCCGCCGTACTGTAACAGATTATCACAGTCACCGTCCCGCCGTACTGTAACAGATTATCACAGTCACCGTCCTGCCGTACTGTAAAAGATTATCACAGTCATCGTCCCGCCGTACTGTAACAGATTATCACCAACACCGTCCCGCCGTACTGTAACAGATTGTGACAGTCACCGTCCTGCCGTACTGTAACAGATTGTGACAGTCACCGTCCCGCCGCACTGTAACAGATTATCACAGTCACCGTCCCGCCGTACTGTAACAGATTATCACAGTCACCGTCCCGCCGTACTGTAACAGATTATCACAGTCACCGTCCCGCCGTACTGTAACAGATTATCACAGTCACCGTCCCGCCGTACTGTAAAAGATTATCACAGTCATCGTCCCGCCGTACTGTAACAGATTATCACCGACACCGTCCCGCCGTACTGTAACAGATTGTGACAGTCACCGTCCCTGCCGTACTGTAACAGATTGTGACAGTCACCGTCCCGCCGCACTGTAACAGATTATCACAGTCACCGTCCCGCCGTACTGTAACAGATTATCACAGTCACCGTCCCGCCGTACTGTAACAGATTATCACAGTCACCGTCCCGCCGTACTGTAACAGATTATCACAGTCACCGTCCCGCCGTACTGTAACAGATTATCACAGTCACCGTCCCGCCGTACTGTAACAGATTAACACAGTCACCGTCCCGCCGTACTGCAACAGATTGTGACAGTCACCGTCCCGCCGTACTGTAACAGATTGTCACAGTCACCGTCCCGCCGTACTGTAACAGATTATCACAGTCACCGTCCCGCCATACTGTAACAGATTATCACAGTCACCGTCCCGCCGTACTGTAACAGATTGTGCACAGTCACCGTCCCGCCGTACTGTAACAGATTATCACAGTCACCGTCCCGCCGTACTGTAACAGATTATCACAGTCACCGTCCCGCTGTACTGTAACAGATTATCACAGTCACCATCCCGCCGTACTGTAACAGAATATCACAGTCACCGTCCCGCCGTACTGTAACAGATTATCACAGTCACCGTCCCGCCGTACTGTAACAGATTATCACAGTCACCGTCCCGCCGTACTGTAACAGATTGTGACAGTCACCGTCCCGCCGTACTGTAACAGATTGTGACAGTCACCGTCCCGCCGTACTGTAACAGATTGTGACAGTCAGCCGTCCCGCCGTACTGTAACAGATTGTGACAGTCACCGTCCCGTCCGTACTGTAACAGATTATCACAGTCACCGTCCCGCCGTACTGTAACAGATTATCACAGTCACCGTCCCGCCGTACTGTAACAGATTGTCGACAGTCACCGTCCCGCCGTACTGTAACAGATTATCACAGTCACCGTCCAGCCGAACTGTAACAGATTAACACAGTCACCGTCCCGCCGTACTGTAACAGATTGTGACAGTCACCGTCCCGCCGTACTGTAACAGATTATCACAGTCACCGTCCCGCCGTACTGTAACAGATTGTGACAGTCACCGTCCCGCCGTACTGTAACAGATTGTCACAGTCACCGTCCCGCCGTACTGTAACAGATTATCACAGTCACCGTCCCGCCGTACTGTAACAGATTATCACAGTCACCGTCCTGCCGTACTGTAACAGATTATCACAGTCATCCGTCCCGCCGTACTGTAACAGATTATCACAGTCACCGTCCCGCCGTACTGTAACAGATTGTGACAGTCACCGTCCTGCCGTACTGTAACAGATTGTGACAGTCACCGTCCCGCCGTACTGTAACAGATTATCACAGTCACCGTCCCGCCGTACTGTAACAGATTATCACAGTCACCGTCCCGCCGTACTGTAACAGATTATCACAGTCACCGTCCCGCCGTACTGTAACAGATTATCACAGTCACCGTCCCGCCGTACTGTAACAGATTATCACAGTCACCGTCCCGCCGTACTGTAACAGATTGTGACAGTCACCGTCCCGCCGTACTGTAACAGATTATCACAGTCACCTTGCCGCCGTACTGTAACAGATTATCACAGTCACCGTCCCGCCGTACTGTAACAGATTATCACAGTCACCGTCCCGCCGTACTGTAACAGATTATCACAGTCACCGTCCCGCCGTACTGTAACAGATTATCACAGTCACCGTCCCGCCGTACTGTAACAGATTATCACAGTCACCGTCCCGCCGTACTGTAACAGATTATCACAGTCACCGTCCCGCCGTACTGTAACAGATTGTGACAGTCACCGTCCCGCCGTACTGTAACAGATTATCACAGTCACCTTGCCGCCGTACTGTAACAGATTATCACAGTCACCGTCCCGCCGTACTGTAACAGATTATCACAGTCACTGTCCCGCCGTACTGTAATAGATTATCACAGTCACCGTCCCGCCGTACTGTAACAGATTATCACAGTCACCTTCCCGCCATACTGTAACAGATTATCACAGTCACCGTCCCGCCGTACTGTAACAGATTATCACAGTCACCGTCCCGCCGTACTGTAACAGATTGTGACAGTCACCGTCCCGCCGTACTGTATCAGATTATCACAGTCACCGTCCCGCCGTAATGTAACAGATTATCACGGTCACCATCCCGCTGTACTGTAACAGATTATCACAGTCACCATCCCGCCGTACTGCAACAGATTGTGACAGTCACCGTCCCGCCGTACTGTAACAGATTATCACAGTCACCGTCCCGCCGTAATGTAACAGATTCTCACAGTCACCGTCCCGCCGTACTGTAACAGATTATCACAGTCACCGTCCCGCCGTACTGTAACAGATATTGACAGTCACCGTCCCGCCGTACTGTAACAGATTATCACAGTCACCGTCCCGCCGTACTGTAACAGATTATCACAGTCACCGTCCCGCCGTACTGTAATAGATTATCACAATCACAGTCCCGCCGTACTGTAACAGATTATCACAGTCACCGTCCCGCCGTACTGTAACAGATTGTGACTGTCTCCGTCCCGGTGTACTGTAACAGATTGTGACAGTCACCGTCCCGCTGTACTGTAACAGATTATCACAGTCACCGTCCCGCCGTACTGTAACAGATTATCACAGTCACCGTCCCGCCATACTGTAACAGATTATCACAGTCACCGTCCCGCCGTACTGTAACAGGTTATCACAGTCACCGTGCCGCCGTACTGTAATAGATTGTGACAGTCACCGTCCCGCCAAACCGTAACAGATTGTGACAGTCACCGTCCCGCCATTCTGTAACAGATTATCACAGTCACCGTCCCGCCGTACTGTAACAGATTATCACAGTCACCGTCCCACCGTAGTGTAACAGATTATCACAGTCACCGTCCCGCCGTACTGTAACAGATTATCACAGTCACCGTCCCGCCGTACTGTAACAGATTATCACAGTCACCGTCCCGCCGTACTGTAACAGATTATCACAGTCACCGTCCCGCCGTACTGTAACAGATTATCACAGTCACCGTCCCGCCGTACTGTAACAGATTATCACAGTCACCGTCCGCAGTACTGTAACAGATTGTGACAGTCACCGTCCCGCCGTACTGTAACAGATTATCACAGTCACCGTCCCGCCGTACTGTAACAGATTATCACAGTCACCGTCCCGCCGTACTGTAACAGATTATCACAGTCACCGTCCCGCCGTACTGTAACAGATTATCACAGTCACCGTCCCGCCGTACTGTAACAGATTATCACAGTCACCGTCCCGCCGTACTGTAACAGATTGTGACAGTCACCGTCCCGCCGTACTGTAACAGATTGTCACAGTCACCGTCCCGCCGTACTGTAACAGATTATCACAGTCACCGTCCCGCCGTACTGTAACAGATTATCACAGTCACCGTCCCGCCATACTGTAACAGATTGTGACAGTCACCGTCCCGCCGTACTGTAACAGATTATCACAGTCACCGTCCCGCAGTACTGTAACAGATTATCACAGTCACCGTCCCGCTGTACTGTAACAGATTATCACAGTCACCGTCCCGCCGTACTGTAACAGATTATCACAGTCACCGTCCCGCCGTACTGTAACAGATTATCACAGTCACCGTCCCGCCGTACTGTAACAGATTATCACAGTCACCGTCCCGCCGTACTGTAACAGATTATCACAGTCACCGTCCCGCCGTACTGTAACAGATTGTGACAGTCACCGTCCCGCCGTACTGTAACAGATTGTGACAGTCACCGTCCCGCCGTACTGTAACAGATTATCACAGTCACCGTCCCGCCGTACTGTAACAGATTGTGCACAGTCACCGTCCCGCCGTACTGTAACAGATTATCACAGTCACCGTCCCGCCGTACTGTAACAGATTATCACAGTCACCGTCCCGCCGTACTGTAACAGATTATCACAGTCACCGTCCCGCCGTACTGTAACAGATTATCACAGTCACCGTCCCGCCGTACTGTAACAGATTATCACAGTCACCGTCCCGCCGTACTGTAACAGATTGTGACAGTCACCGTCCCGCCGTACTGTAACAGATTATCACAGTCACCGTCCCGCCGTACTGTAACAGATTGTGACAGTCACCGTCCCGCCGTACTGTAACAGATTGTCACAGTCACCGTCCCGCCGTACTGTAACAGATTATCACAGTCACCGTCCCGCCGTACTGTAACAGATTATCACAGTCACCGTCCCGCCGTACTGTAACAGATTATCACAGTCACCGTCCCGCCGTACTGTAACAGATTATCACCAGTCACCGTCCCGCCGTACTGTAACAGATTGTGACAGTCACCGTCCTGCCGTACTGTAACAGATTGTGACAGTCACCGTCCCGCCGCACTGTAACAGATTATCACAGTCACCGTCCCGCCGTACTGTAACAGATTATCACAGTCACCGTCCCGCCGTACTGTAACAGATTATCACAGTCACCGTCCCGCCGTACTGTAACAGATTATCACAGTCACCGTCCCGCCGTACTGTAACAGATTATCACAGTCACCGTCCCGCCGTACTGTAACAGATTGTGACAGTCACCGTCCCGCCGTACTGTAACAGATTATCACAGTCACCGTGCCCGCCGTACTGTAACAGATTATCACAGTCACCGTCCCGCCGTACTGTAACAGATTATCACAGTCACCGTCCCGCCGTACTGTAACTGGATTATCACAGTCACCGTCCCGCCGTACTGTAACAGATTATCACAGTCACCGTCCCGCCGTACTGTAACAGATTATCACAGTCACCGTCCCGCCGTACTGTAACAGATTATCACAGTCACCGTCCCGCCGTACTGTAACAGATTGTGACAGTCACCGTCCCGCCGTACTGTAACAGATTATCACAGTCACCGTCCCGCCGTACTGTAACAGATTATCACAGTCACCGTCCCGCCGTACTGTAACAGATTATCACAGTCACCGTCCCGCCGTACTGTAACAGATTATCACAGTCACCGTCCCGCCGTACTGTAACAGATTATCACAGTCACCGTCCCGCCGTACTGTAACAGATTATGACAGTCACCGTCCCGCCGTACTGTAACTGATTATCACAGTCACCGTCCCGCCGTACTGTAACAGATTGTGACAGTCACCGTCCCGCCGTACTGTAACAGATTATCACAGTCACCGTCCCGCCGTACTGTAACAGATTATCACAGTCACCGTCCCGCCGTACTGTAACAGATTATCACAGTCACCGTCCCGCCATACTGTAACAGATTGTGACAGTCACCGTCCCGCCGTACTGTAACAGATTATCACAGTCACCGTCCCGCCGTACTGTAACAGATTATCACAGTCACCGTCCCGCTGTACTGTAATAGATTATCACAGTCACCGTCCCGCCGTACTGTAACAGAATATCACAGTCACCGTCCCGCCGTACTGTAACAGATTATCACAGTCACCGTCCCGCCGTACTGTAACAGATTATCACAGTCACCGTCCCGCCGTACTGTAACAGATTGTGACAGTCACCGTCCCGCCGTACTGTAACAGATTGTGACAGTCACCGTCCCGCCGTACTGTAACAGATTGTGACAGTCACCGTCCCGCCGTACTGTAACAGATTGTGACAGTCAGCCGTCCCGCCGTACTGTAACAGATTGTGACAGTCACCGTCCCGTCGTACTGTAACAGATTATCACAGTCACCGTGCCCGCCGAACTGTAACAGATTATCACAGTCACCGTCCCGCCGTACTGTAACAGATTGTGCACAGTCACCGTCCCGCCGTACTGTAACAGATTATCACAGTCACCGTCCCGCCGAACTGTAACAGATTAACACAGTCACCGTCCCGCCGTACTGTAACAGATTGTGACAGTCACCGTCCCGCCGTACTGTAACAGATTATCACAGTCACCGTCCCGCCGTACTGTAACAGATTGTGACAGTCACCGTCCCGCCGTACTGTAACAGATTATCACAGTCACCGTCCCGCCGTACTGTAACAGATTATCACAGTCACCGTCCCGCCGTACTGTAACAGATTATCACAGTCACCGTCCTGCCGTACTGTAACAGATTATCACAGTCACTCGTCCCGCCGTACTGTAACAGATTATCACAGTCACCGTCCCGCCGTACTGTAACAGATTGTGACAGTCACCGTCCCGCCGTACTGTAACAGATTGTGACAGTCACCGTCCCGCCGTACTGTAACAGATTATCACAGTCACCGTCCCGCCGTACTGTAACAGATTATCACAGTCACCGTCCCGCCGTACTGTAACAGATTATCACAGTCACCGTCCCGCCGTACTGTAACAGATTATCACAGTCACCGTCCCGCCGTACTGTAACAGATTATCACAGTCACCGTCCCGCCGTACTGTAACAGATTGTCACAGTCACCGTCCCGCCGTACTGTAACAGATTATCACAGTCACCGTCCCGCCGTACTGTAACAGATTATCACAGTCACCGTCCCGCCGTACTGTAACAGATTATCACAGTCACCGTCCCGCCGTACTGTAACAGATTATCACAGTCACCGTCCCGCCGTACTGTAACAGATTATCACAGTCACCGTCCCGCCGTACTGTAACAGATTATCACAGTCACCGTCCCGCCGTACTGTAACAGATTATCACAGTCACCGTCCCGCCGTACTGTAACAGATTGTGACAGTCACCGTCCCGCCGTACTGTAACAGATTATCACAGTCACCGTCCCGCCGTACTGTAACAGATTATCACAGTCACCGTCCCGCCGTACTGTAACAGATTATCACAGTCACCGTCCCGCCGTACTGTAATAGATTATCACAGTCACCGTCCCGCCATACTGTAACAGATTATCACAGTCACCTTCCCGCCATACTGTAACAGATTATCACAGTCACCGTCCCGCCGTACTGGAAATGGTTATCACAGTCACCGTCCCGCCGTACTGTAACAGATTGTGACAGTCACCGTCCCGCCGTACTGTATCAGATTATCACAGTCACCGTCCCGCCGTACTGTAACAGATTATCACAGGTCACCATCCCGCTGTACTGTAACAGATTATCACAGTCACCTTCCCGCCGTACTGCAACAGATTGTGACAGTCACCGTCCCGCCGTACTGTAACAGATTATCACAGTCACCGTCCCGCCGTAATGTAACAGATTCTCACAGTCACCGTCCCGCCGTACTGTAACAGATTATCACAGTCACCGTCCCGCCGTACTGTAACAGATTTTGACAGTCACCGTCCCGCCGTACTGTAACAGATTATCACAGTCACCGTCCCGCCGTACTGTAACAGATTATCACAGTCACCGTCCCGCCGTACTGTAACAGATTATCACAGTCACCGTCCCGCCGTACTGTAACAGATTATCACAGTCACCGTCCCGCCGTACTGTAACAGATTGTGACAGTCACCGTCCCGCCGTACTGTAACAGATTGTGACAGTCACCGTCCCGCCGTACTGTAACAGATTATCACAGTCACCGTCCCGCCGTACTGTAACAGATTATCACAGTCACCGTCCCGCCGTACTGTAACAGATTATCACAGTCACCGTCCCGCCGTACTGTAACAGATTATCACAGTCACCGTGCCGCCGTACTGTAACAGATTGTGACAGTCACCGTCCCGCCTACTGTAACAGATTGTGACAGTCACCGTCCCGCCGTACTGTAACAGATTATCACAGTCACCGTCCCGCCGTACTGTAACAGATTATCACAGTCACCGTCCCGCCGTACTGTAACAGATTATCACAGTCACCGTCCCGCCGTACTGTAACAGATTATCACAGTCACCGTCCCGCCGTACTGTAACAGATTATCACAGTCACCGTCCCGCCGTACTGTAACAGATTATCACAGTCACCGTCCCGCCGTACTGTAACAGATTGTGACAGTCACCGTCCCGCCGTACTGTAACAGATTATCACAGTCACCGTCCCGCCGTACTGTAACAGATTGTGACAGTCACCGTCCCGCCGTACTGTAACAGATTATCACAGTCACCGTCCCGCCGTACTGTAACAGATTATCACAGTCACCGTCCCGCCGTACTGTAACAGATTATCACAGTCACCGTCCCGCCGTACTGTAACAGATTATCACAGTCACCGTCCCGCCGTACTGTAACAGATTATCACAGTCACCGTCCCGCCGTACTGTAACAGATTATCACAGTCACCGTCCCGCCGTACTGTAACAGATTATCACAGTCACCGTCCCGCCGTACTGTAACAGATTATCACAGTCACCGTCCCGCCGTACTGTAACAGATTATCACAGTCACCGTCCCGCCGTACTGTAACAGATTATCACAGTCACCGTCCCGCCGTACTGTAACAGATTATCACAGTCACCGTCCCGCCGTACTGTAACAGATTGTCACAGTCACCGTCCCGCCGTACTGTAACAGATTATCACAGTCACCGTCCCGCCGTACTGTAACAGATTATCACAGTCACCGTCCCGCCGTACTGTAACAGATTATCACAGTCACCGTCCCGCCGTACTGTAACAGATTATCACAGTCACCGTCCCGCCGTACTGTAACAGATTATGACAGTCACCGTCCCGCCGTACTGTAACAGATTATCACAGTCACCGTCCCGCCGTACTGTAACAGATTATCACAGTCACCGTCCCGCCGTACTGTAACAGATTATCACAGTCACCGTCCCGCCGTACTGTAACAGATTATCACAGTCACCGTCCCGCCGTACTGTAACAGATTGTGACAGTCACCGTCCCGCCGTACTGTAACAGATTATCACAGTCACCGTCCCGCCGTACTGTAACAGATTATCACAGTCACCGTCCCGCCGTACTGTAACAGATTATCACAGTCACCGTCCCGCCGTACTGTAACAGATTATCACAGTCACCGTCCCGCCGTACTGTAACAGATTATCACAGTCACCGTCCCGCCGTACTGTAACAGATTATCACAGTCACCGTCCCGCCGTACTGTAACAGATTATCACAGTCACCGTCCCGCCGTACTGTAACAGATTATCACAGTCACCGTCCCGCCGTACTGTAACAGATTATCACAGTCACCGTCCCGCCGTACTGTAACAGATTATCACAGTCACCGTCCCGCCGTACTGTAACAGATTATCACAGTCACCGTCCCGCCGTACTGTAACAGATTATCACAGTCACCGTCCCGCCGTACTGTAACAGATTATCACAGTCACCGTCCCGCCGTACTGTAACAGATTATCACAGTCACCGTCCCGCCGTACTGTAACAGATTATCACAGTCACCGTCCCGCCGTACTGTAACAGATTATCACAGTCACCGTCCCGCCGTACTGTAACAGATTATCACAGTCACCGTCCCGCCGTACTGTAACAGATTATCACAGTCACCGTCCCGCCGTACTGTAACAGATTATCACAGTCACCGTCCCGCCGTACTGTAACAGATTGTCACAGTCACCGTCCCGCCGTACTGTAACAGATTGTCACAGTCACCGTCCCGCCGTACTGTAACAGATTATCACAGTCACCGTCCCGCCGTACTGTAACAGATTATCACAGTCACCGTCCCGCCGTACTGTAACAGATTATCACAGTCACCGTCCCGCCGTACTGTAACAGATTATCACAGTCACCGTCCCGCCGTACTGTAACAGATTATCACAGTCACCGTCCAGCCGTACTGTAACAGATTATCACAGTCACCGTCCCGCCGTACTGTAACAGATTGTCACAGTCACCGTCCCGCCGTACTGTAACAGATTATCACAGTCACCGTCCCGCCGTACTGTAACAGATTGTGCACAGTCACCGTCCCGCTGTACTGTAACAGATTGTGACAGTCACCGTCCCGCGTACTGTAACAGATTATCACAGTCACCGTCCCGCCGTACTGTAACAGATTATCACAGTCACCGTCCCGCCATACTGTAACAGATTATCACAGTCACCGTCCCGCCGTACTGTAACAGATTATCACAGTCACCGTGCCCGCCGTACTGTAACAGATTGTGACAGTCACCGTCCCGCCGTACTGTAACAGATTGTGACAGTCACCGTCCCGCCGTACTGTAACAGATTATCACAGTCACCGTCCCGCCGTACTGTAACAGATTATCACAGTCACCGTCCCGCCGTAGCTGTAACAGATTATCACAGTCACCGTCCCGCCGTACTGTAACAGATTATCACAGTCACCGTCCCGCCGTACTGTAACAGATTATCACAGTCACCGTCCCGCCGTACTGTAACAGATTATCACAGTCACCGTCCCGCCGTACTGTAACAGATTATCACAGTCACCGTCCCGCCGTACTGTAACAGATTATCACAGTCACCGTCCCGCCGTACTGTAACAGATTGTGACAGTCACCGTCCCGCCGTACTGTAACAGATTATCACAGTCACCGTCCCGCCGTACTGTAACAGATTATCACAGTCACCGTCCCGCCGTACTGTAACAGATTATCACAGTCACCGTCCCGCCGTACTGTAACAGATTATCACAGTCACCGTCCCGCCGTACTGTAACAGATTATCACAGTCACCGTCCCGCCGTACTGTAACAGATTATCACAGTCACCGTCCCGCCGTACTGTAACAGATTGTGACAGTCACCGTCCCGCCGTACTGTAACAGATTGTGACAGTCACCGTCCCGCCGTACTGTAACAGATTATCACAGTCACCGTCCCGCCGTACTGTAACAGATTATCACAGTCACCGTCCCGCCGTACTGTAACAGATTATCACAGTCACCGTCCCGCCGTACTGTAACAGATTGTGACAGTCACCGTCCCGCCGTACTGTAACAGATTATCACAGTCACCGTCCCGCCGTAATGTAACAGATTATCACAGTCACCGTCCCGCCGTACTGTAACAGATTATCACAGTCACCGTCCCGCCGTACTGTAACAGATATTGACAGTCACCGTCCCGCCGTACTGTAACAGATTATCACAGTCACCGTCCCGCCGTACTGTAACAGATTATCACAGTCACCGTCCCGCCGTACTGTAATAGATTATCACAATCACAGTCCCGCCGTACTGTAACAGATTATCACAGTCACCGTCCCGCCGTACTGTAACAGATTGTGACTGTCTCCGTCCCGGTGTACTGTAACAGATTGTGACAGTCACCGTCCCGCCTGTACTGTAACAGAATATCACAGTCACCGTCCCGCCGTACTGTAACAGATTATCACAGTCACCGTCCCGCCATACTGTAACAGATTATCACAGTCACCGTCCCGCCGTACTGTAACAGGTTATCACAGTCACCGTGCCGCCGTACTGTAATAGATTGTGACAGTCACCGTCCCGCCGTACTGTAACAGATTGTGACAGTCACCGTCCCGCCTTACTGTAACAGATTATCACAGTCACCGTCCCGCCGTACTGTAACAGATTATCACAGTCACCGTCCCGCCGAAGCTGTAACAGATTATCACATTCACCGTCCCGCCGTACTGTAACAGATTATCACAGTCACCGTCCCGCCGTACTGTAACAGATTATCACAGTCACCGTCCCGCCGTACTGTAACAGATTATCACAGTCACCGTCCCGCCGTACTGTAACAGATTATCACAGTCACCGTCCCGCCGTACTGTAACAGATTATCACAGTCACCGTCCCGCCGTACTGTAACAGATTGTGACAGTCACCGTCCCGCCGTACTGTAACAGATTATCACAGTCACCGTCCCGCAGTACTGTCACAGATTATCACAGTCACCGTCCCGCTGTACTGTAATAGATTATCACAGTCACCGTCCCGCCGTACTGTAACAGATTATCACAGTCACCGTCCCGCCGTACTGTAACAGATTATCACAGTCACCGTCCCGCCGTACTGTAACAGATTATCACAGTCACCGTCCCGCCGTACTGTAACAGATTATCACAGTCACCGACCCACCGTACTGTAACAGATTGTGACAGTCACCGTCCCGCCGTACTGTAACAGATTGTGACAGTCACCGTCCCGTGGTACTGTAACAGATTATCACAGTCACCTTCCCGCCGTACTGTAACAGATTGTGACAGTCACCGTCCCGCCGTACTGTAACAGATTGTGACAGTCACCGTCCCGCCGTACTGTAACAGATTGTGACAGGCAGCGTCCCGCCATACTGTAACAGATTGTGACAGTCACCATCCCGCCGTACTGTAACAGATTATCACAGTCACCGTCCAGCCGAACTGTAAAAGATTATCACAGTCACCGTCCCGCCGTACTGTAACAGATTGTGACAGTCACCGTCCCGCCATACTGTAACAGATTGTCACAGTCACCGTCCCGCCGTACTGTAACAGATTGTCACAGTCACCGTCCCGCCGTACTGTAACAGATTATCACAGTCACCGTCCCGCCGTACTGTAACAGATTATCACAGTCACCGTCCCGCCGTACTGTAACAGATTATCACAGTCACCGTCCCGCCGTACTGTAACAGATTATCACAGTCACCGTCCCGCCGTACTGTAACAGATTATCACAGTCACCGTCCCGCCGTACTGTAACAGATTATCACAGTCACCGTCCCGCCGTACTGTAACAGATTATCACAGTCACCGTCCCGCCGTACTGTAACAGATTGTGACAGTCACCGTCCCGCCGTACTGTAACAGATTGTGACAGTCACCGTCCCGCCGTACTGTAACAGATTGTCACAGTCACCGTCCCGCCGTACTGTAACAGATTGTGACAGTCACCGTCCCGCCGTACTGTAACAGATTATCACAGTCACCGTCCCGCCGTACTGTAACAGATTATCACAGTCACCGTCCCGCCGTACTGTAACAGATTATCACAGTCACCGTCCCGCCGTACTGTAACAGATTGTCACAGTCACCGTCCCGCCGTACTGTAACAGATTGTCACAGTCACCGTCCCGCCGTACTGTAACAGATTATCACAGTCACCGTCCCGCCGTACTGTAACAGATTGTCACAGTCACCGTCCCGCCGTACTGTAACAGATTATCACAGTCACCGTCCCGCCGTACTGTAACAGATTATCACAGTCACCGTCCCGCCGTACTGTAACAGATTATCACAGTCACCGTCCCGCCGTACTGTAACAGATTATCACAGTCACCGTCCCGCCGTACTGTAACAGATTGTGACAGTCACCGTCCCGCCGTACTGTAACAGATTGTGACAGTCACCGTCCCGCCGTACTGTAACAGATTATCACAGTCACCGTCCCGCCGTACTGTAACAGATTATCACAGTCACCGTCCCGCCGTACTGTAACAGATTATCACAGTCACCGTCCCGCCGTACTGTAACAGATTATCACAGTCACCGTCCCGCCGTACTGTAACAGATTATCACAGTCACCGTCCCGCCGTACTGTAACAGATTATCACAGTCACCGTCCCGCCGTACTGTAACAGATTGTGACAGTCACCGTCCCGCCGTACTGTAACAGATTATCACAGTCACCGTCCCGCCGTACTGTAACAGATTATCACAGTCACCGTCCCGCCGTACTGTAACAGATTATCACAGTCACCGTCCCGCCGTACTGTAACAGATTATCACAGTCACCGTCCCGCCGTACTGTAACAGATTGTGACAGTCACCGTCCCGCCGTACTGTAACAGATTGTCACAGTCACCGTCCCGCCGTACTGTAACAGATTGATACAGTCACCGTCCCGCCGTACTGTAACAGATTATCACAGTCACCGTCCCGCCGTACTGTAACAGATTATCACAGTCACCGTCCCGCCGTACTGTAACAGATTATCACAGTCACCGACCCGCCGTACTGTAACAGATTATCACAGTCACCGTCCCGCCGTACTGTAACAGATTGTGACAGTCACCGTCCCGCCGTACTGTAACAGATTGTGACAGTCACCGTCCCGCCGTACTGTAACAGATTGTGACAGTCACCGTCCCGCCGTACTGTAACAGATTATCACAGTCACCGTCCCGCCGTACTGTAACAGATTATCACAGTCACCGTCCCGCCGTACTGTAACAGATTATCACAGTCACCGTCCCGCCGTACTGTAACAGATTATCACAGTCACCGTCCCGCCGTACTGTAACAGATTATCACAGTCACCGTCCCGCCGTACTGTAACAGATTAGTCACAGTCACCGTCCCGCCGTACTGTAACAGATTATCACAGTCACCGTCCCGCCGTACTGTAACAGATTATCACAGTCACCGTCCCGCCGTACTGTAACAGATTATCACAGTCACCGTCCCGCCGTACTGTAACAGATTATCACAGTCACCGTCCCGCCGTACTGTAACAGATTATCACAGTCACCGTCCCGCCGTACTGTAACAGATTATCACAGTCACCGTCCCGCCGTACTGTAACAGATTATCACAGTCACCGTCCCGCCGTACTGTAACAGATTAGCACAGTCACCGTCCCGCCGTACTGTAACAGATTATCAGTCACCGTCCCGCCGTACTGTAACAGATTATCACAGTCACCGTCCCGCCGTACTGTAACAGATTATCACAGTCACCGTCCCGCGTACTGTAACAGATTATCACAGTCACCGTCCCGCCGTACTGTAACAGATTATCACAGTCACCGTCCAGCCGAACTGTAACAGATTATCACAGTCACCGTCCCGCCGTACTGTAACAGATTGTGACAGTCACCGTCCCGCCGTACTGTAACAGATTGTCACAGTCACCGTCCCGCCGTACTGTAACAGATTATCACAGTCACCGTCCCGCCGTACTGTAACAGATTGTGACAGTCACCGTCCCGCCGTACTGTAACAGATTATCACAGTCACCGTCCCGCGTACTGTAACAGATTATCACAGTCACCGTCCCGCCGTACTGTAACAGATTATCACAGTCACCGTCCCGCCGTACTGTAACAGATTATCACAGTCACCGTCCCGCCGTACTGTAACAGATTATCACAGTCACCGTCCCGCCGTACTGTAACAGATTATCACAGTCACCGTCCCGCCGTACTGTAACAGATTATCACAGTCACCGTCCCGCCGTACTGTAACAGATTGTGACAGTCACCGTCCCGCCGTACTGTAACAGATTATCACAGTCACCGTCCCGCCGTACTGTAACAGATTATCACAGTCACCGTCCCGCCGTACTGTAACAGATTGTCACAGTCACCGTCCCGCCGTACTGTAACAGATTATCACAGTCACCGTCCCGCCGTACTGTAACAGATTATCACAGTCACCGTCCCGCCGTACTGTAACAGATTATCACAGTCACCGTCCCGCCGTACTGTAACAGATTGTGACAGTCACCGTCCCGCCGTACTGTAACAGATTATCACAGTCACCGTCCCGCCGTACTGTAACAGATTGTCACAGTCACCGTCCCGCCGTACTGTAACAGATTATCACAGTCACCGTCCCGCCGTACTGTAACAGATTGTGACAGTCACCGTCCCGCCGTACTGTAACAGATTATCACAGTCACCGTCCCGCCGTACTGTAACAGATTATCACAGTCACCGTCCCGCCGTACTGTAACAGATTGTCACAGTCACCGTCCCGCCGTACTGTAACAGATTATCACAGTCACCGTCCCGCCGTACTGTAACAGATTATCACAGTCACCGTCCCGCCGTACTGTAACAGATTATCACAGTCACCGTCCCGCCGTACTGTAACAGATTATCACAGTCACCGTCCCGCCGTACTGTAACAGATTATCACAGTCACCGTCCCGCCGTACTGTAACAGATTATCACAGTCACCGTCCCGCCGTACTGTAACAGATTATCACAGTCACCGTCCCGCCGTACTGTAACAGATTATCACAGTCACCGTCCCGCCGTACTGTAACAGATTATCACAGTCACCGTCCCGCCGTACTGTAACAGATTATCACAGTCACCGTCCCGCCGTACTGTAACAGATTATCACAGTCACCGTCCCGCCGTACTGTAACAGATTATCACAGTCACCGTCCCGCCGTACTGTAACAGATTATCACAGTCACCGTCCCGCCGTACTGTAACAGATTATCACAGTCACCGTCCCGCCGTACTGTAACAGATTATCACAGTCACCGTCCCGCCGTACTGTAACAGATTATCACAGTCACCGTCCCGCCGTACTGTAACAGATTATCACAGTCACCGTCCCGCCGTACTGTAACAGATTATCACAGTCACCGTCCCGCCGTACTGTAACAGATTATCACAGTCACCGTCCCGCCGTACTGTAACAGATTATCACAGTCACCGTCCCGCCGTACTGTAACAGATTATCACAGTCACCGTCCCGCCGTACTGTAACAGATTATCACAGTCACCGTCCCGCCGTACTGTAACAGATTATCACAGTCACCGTCCCGCCGTACTGTAACAGATTGTCGACAGTCACCGTCCCGCCGTACTGTAACAGATTATCACAGTCACCGTCCCGCCGTACTGTAACAGATTGTGCACAGTCACCGTCCCGCCGTACTGTAACAGATTATCACAGTCACCGTCCCGCCGTACTGTAACAGATTATCACAGTCACCGTCCCGCCGTACTGTAACAGATTATCACAGTCACCGTCCCGCCGTACTGTAACAGATTATCACAGTCACCGTCCCGCCGTACTGTAACAGATTATCACAGTCACCGTCCCGCCGTACTGTAACAGATTATCACAGTCACCGTCCCGCCGTACTGTAACAGATTATCACAGTCACCGTCCCGCCGTACTGTAACAGATTATCACAGTCACCGTCCCGCCGTACTGTAACAGATTATCACAGTCACCGTCCCGCCGTACTGTAACAGATTATCACAGTCACCGTCCCGCCGTACTGTAACAGATTATCACAGTCACCGTCCCGCCGTACTGTAACAGATTATCACAGTCACCGTCCCGCCGTACTGTAACAGATTATCACAGTCACCGTCCCGCCGTACTGTAACAGATTATCACAGTCACCGTCCCGCCGTACTGTAACAGATTATCACAGTCACCGTCCCGCCGTACTGTAACAGATTATCACAGTCACCGTCCCGCCGTACTGTAACAGATTATCACAGTCACCGTCCCGCCGTACTGTAACAGATTATCACAGTCACCGTCCCGCCGTACTGTAACAGATTATCACAGTCACCGTCCCGCCGTACTGTAACAGATTATCACAGTCACCGTCCCGCCGTACTGTAACAGATTATCACAGTCACCGTCCCGCCGTACTGTAACAGATTATCACAGTCACCGTCCCGCCGTACTGTAACAGATTATCACAGTCACCGTCCCGCCGTACTGTAACAGATTATCACAGTCACCGTCCCGCCGTACTGTAACAGATTATCACAGTCACCGTCCCGCCGTACTGTAACAGATTATGACAGTCACCGTCCCGCCGTACTGTAACAGATTATCACAGTCACCGTCCCGCCGTACTGTAACAGATTATCACAGTCACCGTCCCGCCGTACTGTAACAGATTGTCACAGTCACCGTCCCGCCGTACTGTAACAGATTATCACAGTCACCGTCCCGCCGTACTGTAACAGATTATCACAGTCACCGTCCCGCCGTACTGTAACAGATTATCACAGTCACCGTCCCGCCGTACTGTAACAGATTATCACAGTCACCGTCCCGCCGTACTGTAACAGATTATCACAGTCACCGTCCCGCCGTACTGTAACAGATTATCACAGTCACCGTCCCGCCGTACTGTAACAGATTATCACAGTCACCGTCCCGCCGTACTGTAACAGATTATCACAGTCACCGTCCCGCCGTACTGTAACAGATTATCACAGTCACCGTCCCGCCGTACTGTAACAGATTATCACAGTCACCGTCCCGCCGTACTGTAACAGATTATCACAGTCACCGTCCCGCCGTACTGTAACAGATTATCACAGTCACCGTCCCGCCGTACTGTAACAGATTGTGACAGTCACCGTCCCGCCGTACTGTAACAGATTGTCACAGTCACCGTCCCGCCGTACTGTAACAGATTATCACAGTCACCGTCCCGCCGTACTGTAACAGATTATCACAGTCACCGTCCCGCCGTACTGTAACAGATTATCACAGTCACCGTCCCGCCGTACTGTAACAGATTATCACAGTCACCGTCCCGCCGTACTGTAACAGATTATCACAGTCACCGTCCCGCCGTACTGTAACAGATTATCACAGTCACCGTCCCGCCGTACTGTAACAGATTATCACAGTCACCGTCCCGCCGTACTGTAACAGATTATCACAGTCACCGTCCCGCCGTACTGTAACAGATTATCACAGTCACCGTCCCGCCGTACTGTAACAGATTATCACAGTCACCGTCCCGCCGTACTGTAACAGATTATCACAGTCACCGTCCCGCCGTACTGTAACAGATTATCACAGTCACCGTCCCGCCGTACTGTAACAGATTATCACAGTCACCGTCCCGCCGTACTGTAACAGATTATCACAGTCACCGTCCCGCCGTACTGTAACAGATTATCACAGTCACCGTCCCGCCGTACTGTAACAGATTATCACAGTCACCGTCCCGCCGTACTGTAACAGATTATCACAGTCACCGTCCCGCCGTACTGTAACAGATTATCACAGTCACCGTCCCGCCGTACTGTAACAGATTATCACAGTCACCGTCCCGCCGTACTGTAACAGATTATCACAGTCACCGTCCCGCCGTACTGTAACAGATTGTGACAGTCACCGTCCCGCCGTACTGTAACAGATTGTGACAGTCACCGTCCCGCCGTACTGTAACAGATTATCACAGTCACCGTCCCGCCGTACTGTAACAGATTATCACAGTCACCGTCCCGCCGTACTGTAACAGATTATCACAGTCACCGTCCCGCCGTACTGTAACAGATTATCACAGTCACCGTCCCGCCGTACTGTAACAGATTATCACAGTCACCGTCCCGCCGTACTGTAACAGATTATCACAGTCACCGTCCCGCCGTACTGTAACAGATTATCACAGTCACCGTCCCGCCGTACTGTAACAGATTATCACAGTCACCGTCCCGCCGTACTGTAACAGATTATCACAGTCACCGTCCCGCCGTACTGTAACAGATTATCACAGTCACCGTCCCGCCGTACTGTAACAGATTATCACAGTCACCGTCCCGCCGTACTGTAACAGATTATCACAGTCACCGTCCCGCCGTACTGTAACAGATTATCACAGTCACCGTCCCGCCGTACTGTAACAGATTATCACAGTCACCGTCCCGCCGTACTGTAACAGATTATCACAGTCACCGTCCCGCCGTACTGTAACAGATTATCACAGTCACCGTCCCGCCGTACTGTAACAGATTATCACAGTCACCGTCCCGCCGTACTGTAACAGATTATCACAGTCACCGTCCCGCCGTACTGTAACAGATTATCACAGTCACCGTCCCGCCGTACTGTAACAGATTGTGACAGTCACCGTCCCGCCGTACTGTAACAGATTATCACAGTCACCGTCCCGCCGTACTGTAACAGATTATCACAGTCACCGTCCCGCCGTACTGTAACAGATTGTGACAGTCACCGTCCCGCCGTACTGTAACAGATTGTCACAGTCACCGTCCCGCCGTACTGTAACAGATTATCACAGTCACCGTCCCGCCGTACTGTAACAGATTATCACAGTCACCGTCCCGCCGTACTGTAACAGATTGTGACAGTCACCGTCCCGCCGTACTGTAACAGATTATCACAGTCACCGTCCCGCCGTACTGTAACAGATTATCACAGTCACCGTCCCGCCGTACTGTAACAGATTATCACAGTCACCGTCCCGCCGTACTGTAACAGATTATCACAGTCACCGTCCCGCCGTACTGTAACAGATTATCACAGTCACCGTCCCGCCGTACTGTAACAGATTATCACAGTCACCGTCCCGCCGTACTGTAACAGATTATCACAGTCACCGTCCCGCCGTACTGTAACAGATTATCACAGTCACCGTCCCGCCGTACTGTAACAGATTATCACAGTCACCGTCCCGCCGTACTGTAACAGATTATCACAGTCACCGTCCCGCCGTACTGTAACAGATTATCACAGTCACCGTCCCGCCGTACTGTAACAGATTGTGACAGTCACCGTCCCGCCGTACTGTAACAGATTGTCACAGTCACCGTCCCGCCGTACTGTAACAGATTATCACAGTCACCGTCCCGCCGTACTGTAACAGATTATCACAGTCACCGTCCCGCCGTACTGTAACAGATTATCACAGTCACCGTCCCGCCGTACTGTAACAGATTATCACAGTCACCGTCCCGCCGTACTGTAACAGATTATCACAGTCACCGTCCCGCCGTACTGTAACAGATTATCACAGTCACCGTCCCGCCGTACTGTAACAGATTATCACAGTCACCGTCCCGCCGTACTGTAACAGATTATCACAGTCACCGTCCCGCCGTACTGTAACAGATTATCACAGTCACCGTCCCGCCGTACTGTAACAGATTATCACAGTCACCGTCCCGCCGTACTGTAACAGATTATCACAGTCACCGTCCCGCCGTACTGTAACAGATTATCACAGTCACCGTCCCGCCGTACTGTAACAGATTATCACAGTCACCGTCCCGCCGTACTGTAACAGATTATCACAGTCACCGTCCCGCCGTACTGTAACAGATTATCACAGTCACCGTCCCGCCGTACTGTAACAGATTATCACAGTCACCGTCCCGCCGTACTGTAACAGATTATCACAGTCACCGTCCCGCCGTACTGTAACAGATTATCACAGTCACCGTCCCGCCGTACTGTAACAGATTATCACAGTCACCGTCCCGCCGTACTGTAACAGATTATCACAGTCACCGTCCCGCCGTACTGTAACAGATTATACAGTCACCGTCCCGCCGTACTGTAACAGATTATCACAGTCACCGTCCCGCCGTACTGTAACAGATTATCACAGTCACCGTCCCGCCGTACTGTAACAGATTATCACAGTCACCGTCCCGCCGTACTGTAACAGATTATCACAGTCACCGTCCCGCCGTACTGTAACAGATTATCACAGTCACCGTCCCGCCGTACTGTAACAGATTATCACAGTCACCGTCCCGCCGTACTGTAACAGATTATCACAGTCACCGTCCCGCCGTACTGTAACAGATTATCACAGTCACCGTCCCGCCGTACTGTAACAGATTATCACAGTCACCGTCCCGCCGTACTGTAACAGATTATCACAGTCACCGTCCCGCCGTACTGTAACAGATTATCACAGTCACCGTCCCGCCGTACTGTAACAGATTATCACAGTCACCGTCCCGCCGTACTGTAACAGATTATCACAGTCACCGTCCCGCCGTACTGTAACAGATTATCACAGTCACCGTCCCGCCGTACTGTAACAGATTATCACAGTCACCGTCCCGCCGTACTGTAACAGATTATCACAGTCACCGTCCCGCCGTACTGTAACAGATTATCACAGTCACCGTCCCGCCGTACTGTAACAGATTATCACAGTCACCGTCCCGCCGTACTGTAACAGATTATCACAGTCACCGTCCCGCCGTACTGTAACAGATTATCACAGTCACCGTCCCGCCGTACTGTAACAGATTATCACAGTCACCGTCCCGCCGTACTGTAACAGATTATCACAGTCACCGTCCCGCCGTACTGTAACAGATTATCACAGTCACCGTCCCGCCGTACTGTAACAGATTATCACAGTCACCGTCCCGCCGTACTGTAACAGATTATCACAGTCACCGTCCCGCCGTACTGTAACAGATTATCACAGTCACCGTCCCGCCGTACTGTAACAGATTATCACAGTCACCGTCCCGCCGTACTGTAACAGATTATCACAGTCACCGTCCCGCCGTACTGTAACAGATTATCACAGTCACCGTCCCGCCGTACTGTAACAGATTATCACAGTCACCGTCCCGCCGTACTGTAACAGATTATCACAGTCACCGTCCCGCCGTACTGTAACAGATTATCACAGTCACCGTCCCGCCGTACTGTAACAGATTATCACAGTCACCGTCCCGCCGTACTGTAACAGATTATCACAGTCACCGTCCCGCCGTACTGTAACAGATTATCACAGTCACCGTCCCGCCGTACTGTAACAGATTATCACAGTCACCGTCCCGCCGTACTGTAACAGATTATCACAGTCACCGTCCCGCCGTACTGTAACAGATTATCACAGTCACCGTCCCGCCGTACTGTAACAGATTATCACAGTCACCGTCCCGCCGTACTGTAACAGATTATCACAGTCACCGTCCCGCCGTACTGTAACAGATTATCACAGTCACCGTCCCGCCGTACTGTAACAGATTATCACAGTCACCGTCCCGCCGTACTGTCACAGATTATCACAGTCACCGTCCCGCCGTACTGTAACAGATTATCACAGTCACCGTCCCGCCGTACTGTAACAGATTATCACAGTCACCGTCCCGCCGTACTGTAACAGATTATCACAGTCACCGTCCCGCCGTACTGTAACAGATTATCACAGTCACCGTCCCGCCGTACTGTAACAGATTATCACAGTCACCGTCCCGCCGTACTGTAACAGATTATCACAGTCACCGTCCCGCCGTACTGTAACAGATTATCACAGTCACCGTCCCGCCGTACTGTAACAGATTATCACAGTCACCGTCCCGCCGTACTGTAACAGATTATCACAGTCACCGTCCCGCCGTACTGTAACAGATTATCACAGTCACCGTCCCGCCGTACTGTAACAGATTGTGACAGTCACCGTCCCGCCGTACTGTAACAGATTATCACAGTCACCGTCCCGCCGTACTGTAACAGATTATCACAGTCACCGTCCCGCCGTACTGTAACAGATTATCACAGTCACCGTCCCGCCGTACTGTAACAGATTATCACAGTCACCGTCCCGCCGTACTGTAACAGATTATCACAGTCACCGTCCCGCCGTACTGTAACAGATTATCACAGTCACCGTCCCGCCGTACTGTAACAGATTATCACAGTCACCGTCCCGCCGTACTGTAACAGATTATCACAGTCACCGTCCCGCCGTACTGTAACAGATTATCACAGTCACCGTCCCGCCGTACTGTAACAGATTATCACAGTCACCGTCCCGCCGTACTGTAACAGATTATCACAGTCACCGTCCCGCCGTACTGTAACAGATTATCACAGTCACCGTCCCGCCGTACTGTAACAGATTATCACAGTCACCGTCCCGCCGTACTGTAACAGATTATCACAGTCACCGTCCCGCCGTACTGTAACAGATTGTGACAGTCACCGTCCCGCCGTACTGTAACAGATTATCACAGTCACCGTCCCGCCGTACTGTAACAGATTGTGCACAGTCACCGTCCCGCCGTACTGTAACAGATTATCACAGTCACCGTCCCGCCGTACTGTAACAGATTATCACAGTCACCGTCCCGCCGTACTGTAACAGATTATCACAGTCACCGTCCCGCCGTACTGTAACAGATTATCACAGTCACCGTCCCGCCGTACTGTAACAGATTATCACAGTCACCGTCCCGCCGTACTGTAACAGATTATCACAGTCACCGTCCCGCCGTACTGTAACAGATTATCACAGTCACCGTCCCGCCGTACTGTAACAGATTATCACAGTCACCGTCCCGCCGTACTGTAACAGATTATCACAGTCACCGTCCCGCCGTACTGTAACAGATTATCACAGTCACCGTCCCGCCGTACTGTAACAGATTATCACAGTCACCGTCCCGCCGTACTGTAACAGATTATCACAGTCACCGTCCCGCCGTACTGTAACAGATTGTCACAGTCACCGTCCCGCCGTACTGTAACAGATTATCACAGTCACCGTCCCGCCGTACTGTAACAGATTATCACAGTCACCGTCCCGCCGTACTGTAACAGATTATCACAGTCACCGTCCCGCCGTACTGTAACAGATTATCACAGTCACCGTCCCGCCGTACTGTAACAGATTATCACAGTCACCGTCCCGCCGTACTGTAACAGATTATCACAGTCACCGTCCCGCCGTACTGTAACAGATTATCACAGTCACCGTCCCGCCGTACTGTAACAGATTATCACAGTCACCGTCCCGCCGTACTGTAACAGATTATCACAGTCACCGTCCCGCCGTACTGTAACAGATTATCACAGTCACCGTCCCGCCGTACTGTAACAGATTATCACAGTCACCGTCCCGCCGTACTGTAACAGATTATCACAGTCACCGTCCCGCCGTACTGTAACAGATTATGACAGTCACCGTCCCGCCGTACTGTAACAGATTATCACAGTCACCGTCCCGCCGTACTGTAACAGATTATCACAGTCACCGTCCCGCCGTACTGTAACAGATTATCACAGTCACCGTCCCGCCGTACTGTAACAGATTATCACAGTCACCGTCCCGCCGTACTGTAACAGATTATCACAGTCACCGTCCCGCCGTACTGTAACAGATTATCACAGTCACCGTCCCGCCGTACTGTAACAGATTATCACAGTCACCGTCCCGCCGTACTGTAACAGATTATCACAGTCACCGTCCCGCCGTACTGTAACAGATTATCACAGTCACCGTCCCGCCGTACTGTAACAGATTATCACAGTCACCGTCCCGCCGTACTGTAACAGATTATCACAGTCACCGTCCCGCCGTACTGTAACAGATTATCACAGTCACCGTCCCGCCGTACTGTAACAGATTATCACAGTCACCGTCCCGCCGTACTGTAACAGATTATCACAGTCACCGTCCCGCCGTACTGTAACAGATTATCACAGTCACCGTCCCGCCGTACTGTAACAGATTATCACAGTCACCGTCCCGCCGTACTGTAACAGATTATCACAGTCACCGTCCCGCCGTACTGTAACAGATTATCACAGTCACCGTCCCGCCGTACTGTAACAGATTATCACAGTCACCGTCCCGCCGTACTGTAACAGATTATCACAGTCACCGTCCCGCCGTACTGTAACAGATTATCACAGTCACCGTCCCGCCGTACTGTAACAGATTATCACAGTCACCGTCCCGCCGTACTGTAACAGATTATCACAGTCACCGTCCCGCCGTACTGTAACAGATTATCACAGTCACCGTCCCGCCGTACTGTAACAGATTATCACAGTCACCGTCCCGCCGTACTGTAACAGATTATCACAGTCACCGTCCCGCCGTACTGTAACAGATTATCACAGTCACCGTCCCGCCGTACTGTAACAGATTATCACAGTCACCGTCCCGCCGTACTGTAACAGATTATCACAGTCACCGTCCCGCCGTACTGTAACAGATTATCACAGTCACCGTCCCGCCGTACTGTAACAGATTATCACAGTCACCGTCCCGCCGTACTGTAACAGATTGTGACAGTCACCGTCCCGCCGTACTGTAACAGATTGTGACAGTCACCGTCCCGCCGTACTGTAACAGATTATCACAGTCACCGTCCCGCCGTACTGTAACAGATTATCACAGTCACCGTCCCGCCGTACTGTAACAGATTATCACAGTCACCGTCCCGCCGTACTGTAACAGATTATCACAGTCACCGTCCCGCCGTACTGTAACAGATTATCACAGTCACCGTCCCGCCGTACTGTACAGATTATCACAGTCACCGTCCCGCCGTACTGTAACAGATTATCACAGTCACCGTCCCGCCGTACTGTAACAGATTATCACAGTCACCGTCCCGCCGTACTGTAACAGATTATCACAGTCACCGTCCCGCCGTACTGTAACAGATTATCACAGTCACCGTCCCGCCGTACTGTAACAGATTATCACAGTCACCGTCCCGCCGTACTGTAACAGATTATCACAGTCACCGTCCCGCCGTACTGTAACAGATTATCACAGTCACCGTCCCGCCGTACTGTAACAGATTATCACAGTCACCGTCCCGCCGTACTGTAACAGATTATCACAGTCACCGTCCCGCCGTACTGTAACAGATTATCACAGTCACCGTCCCGCCGTACTGTAACAGATTATCACAGTCACCGTCCCGCCGTACTGTAACAGATTATCACAGTCACCGTCCCGCCGTACTGTAACAGATTATCACAGTCACCGTCCCGCCGTACTGTAACAGATTATCACAGTCACCGTCCCGCCGTACTGTAACAGATTGTGACAGTCACCGTCCCGCCGTACTGTAACAGATTATCACAGTCACCGTCCCGCCGTACTGTAACAGATTATCACAGTCACCGTCCCGCCGTACTGTAACAGATTATCACAGTCACCCTCCCGCTGTACTGTAACAGATTATCATAGTCACCGTCCCGCTGTACTGTAACAGATTATCACAGTCACCGTCCCGCCGTACTGTAACAGATTATCACAGTCACCGTCCCGCAGTACTGTAACAGATTATCACAGTCACCGTCCCGCCGTACTGTAACAGATTATCACAGTCACCGTCCCACCGTGCTGTAACAGATTATCACAGTCACCGTCCTGCCGTACTGTAACAGATTATCACAGTCACCGTCCCGCCGTACTGTAACAGAAAATCACAGTCACCGTCCCGCCGTACTGTAACAGATTATCACAGTCACCGTCCCGCCATACTGTAACAGATTATCACAGTCACCGTCCCGCCGTACTGTAACAGATTGTGACAGTCACCGTCCCGCCGTACTGTCACAGATTATCACAGTCACCGTCCCGCCGTACAGTAACATATTGTGTCAGTCACCGTCCCGCCGTACTGTCACAGATCATCACAGTCACCGTCCCGCCGTACTGTAACAGACTATCACAGTCACCGTCCCGCCGTACTGTAACAGATTATCACAGTCACCGTCCCGCCGTACTGTAACAGATTATCACAGTCACCGTCCCGCCGTACTGTAACAGATTATCACAGTCACCGTCCCGCCGTACTGTAACAGATTATCACAGTCACCGTCCCGCCGTACTGTAACAGATTATCACAGTCACCGTCCCGCCGTACTGTAACAGATTATCACAGTCACCGTCCCGCCGTACTGTAACAGATTATCACAGTCACCGTCCCGCCGTACTGTAACAGATTATCACAGTCACCGTCCCGCCGTACTGTAACAGATTATCACAGTCACCGTCCCGCCGTACTGTAACAGATTATCACAGTCACCGTCCCGCCGTACTGTAACAGATTGTGACAGTCACCGTCCCGCCGTACTGTAACAGATTATCACAGTCACCGTCCCGCCGTACTGTAACAGATTATCACAGTCACCGTCCCGCCGTACTGTAACAGATTATGACAGTCACCGTCCCGCCGTACTGTAACAGATTATCACAGTCACCGTCCCGCCGTACTGTAACAGATTTGACAGTCACCGTCCCGCCGTACTGTAACAGATTATCACAGTCACCGTCCCGCCGTACTGTAACAGATTATCACAGTCACCGTCCCGCCGTACTGTAACAGATTATCACAGTCACCGTCCCGCCGTACTGTAACAGATTATCACAGTCACCGTCCCGCCGTACTGTAACAGATTATCACAGTCACCGTCCCGCCGTACTGTAACAGATTGTCACAGTCACCGTCCCGCCGTACTGTAACAGATTGTGACAGTCACCGTCCCGCCGTACTGTAACAGATTATCACAGTCACCGTCCCGCCGTACTGTAACAGATTATCACAGTCACCGTCCCGCCGTACTGTAACAGATTATCACAGTCACCGTCCCGCCGTACTGTAACAGATTATCACAGTCACCGTCCCGCCGTACTGTAACAGATTATCACAGTCACCGTCCCGCCGTACTGTAACAGATTATCACAGTCACCGTCCCGCCGTACTGTAACAGATTATCACAGTCACCGTCCCGCCGTACTGTAACAGATTATCACAGTCACCGTCCCGCCGTACTGTAACAGATTATCACAGTCACCGTCCCGCCGTACTGTAACAGATTATCACAGTCACCGTCCCGCCGTACTGTAACAGATTATCACAGTCACCGTCCTGCCGTACTGTAACAGATTATCACAGTCACCGTCCCGCCGTACTGTAACAGATTATCACAGTCACCGTCCCGCCGTACTGTAACAGATTATCACAGTCACCGTCCCGCCGTACTGTAACAGATTATCACAGTCACCGTCCCGCCGTACTGTAACAGATTATCACAGTCACCGTCCCGCCGTACTGTAACAGATTATCACAGTCACCGTCCCGCCGTACTGTCATAGATTATCACAGTCACCGTCGCGCCGTACTGTAATAGATTATCACAGTCACCGTCCCGCCGTACTGTAACAGATTGTCACAGTCACCGTCCCGCCGTACTGTAACAGATTATCACAGTCACCGTCCCGCCGTACTGTAATAGATTATCACAGTCACCGTCCCGCCGTACTGTAACAGATTATCACAGTCACCGTCCCGCCGTACTGTAATAGATTATCACAGTCACCGTCCCGCCGTACTGTAACAGATTATCACAGTCACCGTCCCGCCGTACTGTAACAGATTATCACAGTCACCGTCCCGCCGTACTGTAACAGATTGTGACAGTCACCGTCCCGCCGTACTGTAACAGATTATCACAGTCACCGTCCCGCCGTACTGTAACAGATTATCACAGTCACCGTCCCGCCGTACTGTAACAGATTATCACAGTCACCGTCCCGCCGTACTGTAACAGATTATCACAGTCACCGTCCCGCCGTACTGTAACAGATTATCACAGTCACCGTCCCGCCGTACTGTAACAGATTATCACAGTCACCGTCCCGCCGTACTGTAACAGATTATCACAGTCACCGTCCCGCCGTACTGTAACAGATTATCACAGTCACCGTCCCGCCGTACTGTAACAGATTATCACAGTCACCGTCCCGCCGTACTGTAACAGATTATCACAGTCACCGTCCCGCCGTACTGTAACAGATTATCACAGTCACCGTCCCGCCGTACTGTAACAGATTATCACAGTCACCGTCCCGCCGTACTGTAACAGATTATCACAGTCACCGTCCCGCCGTACTGTAACAGATTATCACAGTCACCGTCCCGCCGTACTGTAACAGATTATCACAGTCACCGTCCCGCCGTACTGTAACAGATTATCACAGTCACCGTCCCGCCGTACTGTAACAGATTATCACAGTCACCGTCCCGCCGTACTGTAACAGATTATCACAGTCACCGTCCCGCCGTACTGTAACAGATTATCACAGTCACCGTCCCGCCGTACTGTAACAGATTATCACAGTCACCGTCCCGCCGTACTGTAACAGATTATCACAGTCACCGTCCCGCCGTACTGTAACAGATTATCACAGTCACCGTCCCGCCGTACTGTAACAGATTATCACAGTCACCGTCCCGCCGTACTGTAACAGATTATCACAGTCACCGTCCCGCCGTACTGTAACAGATTATACAGTCACCGTCCCGCCGTACTGTAACAGATTATCACAGTCACCGTCCCGCCGTACTGTAACAGATTATCACAGTCACCGTCCCGCCGTACTGTAACAGATTATCACAGTCACCGTCCCGCCGTACTGTAACAGATTATCACAGTCACCGTCCCGCCGTACTGTAACAGATTATCACAGTCACCGTCCCGCCGTACTGTAACAGATTATCACAGTCACCGTCCCGCCGTACTGTAACAGATTATCACAGTCACCGTCCCGCCGTACTGTAACAGATTATCACAGTCACCGTCCCGCCGTACTGTAACAGATTATCACAGTCACCGTCCCGCCGTACTGTAACAGATTATCACAGTCACCGTCCCGCCGTACTGTAACAGATTATCACAGTCACCGTCCCGCCGTACTGTAACAGATTATCACAGTCACCGTCCCGCCGTACTGTAACAGATTATCACAGTCACCGTCCCGCCGTACTGTAACAGATTATCACAGTCACCGTCCCGCCGTACTGTAACAGATTATCACAGTCACCGTCCCGCCGTACTGTCACAGATTATCACAGTCACCGTCCCGCCGTACTGTAACAGATTATCACAGTCACCGTCCCGCCGTACTGTAACAGATTATCACAGTCACCGTCCCGCCGTACTGTAACAGATTATCACAGTCACCGTCCCGCCGTACTGTAACAGATTATCACAGTCACCGTCCCGCCGTACTGTAACAGATTATCACAGTCACCGTCCCGCCGTACTGTAACAGATTATCACAGTCACCGTCCCGCCGTACTGTAACAGATTATCACAGTCACCGTCCCGCCGTACTGTAACAGATTATCACAGTCACCGTCCCGCCGTACTGTAACAGATTATCACAGTCACCGTCCCGCCGTACTGTAACAGATTATCACAGTCACCGTCCCGCCGTACTGTAACAGATTATCACAGTCACCGTCCCGCCGTACTGTAACAGATTATCACAGTCACCGTCCCGCCGTACTGTAACAGATTATCACAGTCACCGTCCCGCCGTACTGTAACAGATTATCACAGTCACCGTCCCGCCGTACTGTAACAGATTATCACAGTCACCGTCCCGCCGTACTGTAACAGATTATCACAGTCACCGTCCCGCCGTACTGTAACAGATTATCACAGTCACCGTCCCGCCGTACTGTAACAGATTATCACAGTCACCGTCCCGCCGTACTGTAACAGATTATCACAGTCACCGTCCCGCCGTACTGTAACAGATTATCACAGTCACCGTCCCGCCGTACTGTAACAGATTATCACAGTCACCGTCCCGCCGTACTGTAACAGATTATCACAGTCACCGTCCCGCCGTACTGTAACAGATTATCACAGTCACCGTCCCGCCGTACTGTAACAGATTATCACAGTCACCGTCCCGCCGTACTGTAACAGATTATCACAGTCACCGTCCCGCCGTACTGTAACAGATTATCACAGTCACCGTCCCGCCGTACTGTAACAGATTGTGACAGTCACCGTCCCGCCGTACTGTAACAGATTATCACAGTCACCGTCCCGCCGTACTGTAACAGATTATCACAGTCACCGTCCCGCCGTACTGTAACAGATTATCACAGTCACCGTCCCGCCGTACTGTAACAGATTATCACAGTCACCGTCCCGCCGTACTGTAACAGATTATCACAGTCACCGTCCCGCCGTACTGTAACAGATTATCACAGTCACCGTCCCGCCGTACTGTAACAGATTATCACAGTCACCGTCCCGCCGTACTGTAACAGATTATCACAGTCACCGTCCCGCCGTACTGTAACAGATTATCACAGTCACCGTCCCGCCGTACTGTAACAGATTATCACAGTCACCGTCCCGCCGTACTGTAACAGATTATCACAGTCACCGTCCCGCCGTACTGTAACAGATTATCACAGTCACCGTCCCGCCGTACTGTAACAGATTATCACAGTCACCGTCCCGCCGTACTGTAACAGATTATCACAGTCACCGTCCCGCCGTACTGTAACAGATTATCACAGTCACCGTCCCGCCGTACTGTAACAGATTATCACAGTCACCGTCCCGCCGTACTGTAACAGATTATCACAGTCACCGTCCCGCCGTACTGTAACAGATTATCACAGTCACCGTCCCGCCGTACTGTAACAGATTATCACAGTCACCGTCCCGCCGTACTGTAACAGATTATCACAGTCACCGTCCCGCCGTACTGTAACAGATTATCACAGTCACCGTCCCGCCGTACTGTAACAGATTATCACAGTCACCGTCCCGCCGTACTGTAACAGATTATCACAGTCACCGTCCCGCCGTACTGTAACAGATTATCACAGTCACCGTCCCGCCGTACTGTAACAGATTGTCACAGTCACCGTCCCGCCGTACTGTAACAGATTATCACAGTCACCGTCCCGCCGTACTGTAACAGATTATCACAGTCACCGTCCCGCCGTACTGTAACAGATTATCACAGTCACCGTCCCGCCGTACTGTAACAGATTATCACAGTCACCGTCCCGCCGTACTGTAATAGATTATCACAGTCACCGTCCCGCCGTACTGTAACAGATTATCACAGTCACCGTCCCGCCGTACTGTAACAGATTATCACAGTCACCGTCCCGCCGTACTGTAACAGATTGTGACAGTCACCGTCCCGCCGTACTGTAACAGATTATCACAGTCACCGTCCCGCCGTACTGTAACAGATTATCACAGTCACCGTCCCGCCGTACTGTAACAGATTATCACAGTCACCGTCCCGCCGTACTGTAACAGATTATCACAGTCACCGTCCCGCCGTACTGTAACAGATTATCACAGTCACCGTCCCGCCGTACTGTAACAGATTATCACAGTCACCGTCCCGCCGTACTGTAACAGATTATCACAGTCACCGTCCCGCCGTACTGTAACAGATTATCACAGTCACCGTCCCGCCGTACTGTAACAGATTATCACAGTCACCGTCCCGCCGTACTGTAACAGATTATCACAGTCACCGTCCCGCCGTACTGTAACAGATTATCACAGTCACCGTCCCGCCGTACTGTAACAGATTATCACAGTCACCGTCCCGCCGTACTGTAACAGATTGTGACAGTCACCGTCCCGCCGTACTGTAACAGATTATCACAGTCACCGTCCCGCCGTACTGTAACAGATTATCACAGTCACCGTCCCGCCGTACTGTAACAGATTATCACAGTCACCGTCCCGCCGTACTGTAACAGATTATCACAGTCACCGTCCCGCCGTACTGTAACAGATTATCACAGTCACCGTCCCGCCGTACTGTAACAGATTATCACAGTCACCGTCCCGCCGTACTGTAACAGATTATCACAGTCACCGTCCCGCCGTACTGTAACAGATTATCACAGTCACCGTCCCGCCGTACTGTAACAGATTGTCACAGTCACCGTCCCGCCGTACTGTAATAGATTATCACAGTCACCGTCCCGCCGTACTGTAACAGATTGTCACAGTCACCGTCCCGCCGTACTGTAACAGATTGTCACAGTCACCGTCCCGCCGTACTGTAACAGATTGTCACAGTCACCGTCCCGCCGTACTGTAACAGATTATCACAGTCACCGTCCCGCCGTACTGTAACAGATTGTCACAGTCACCGTCCCGCCGTACTGTAACAGATTGTCACAGTCACCGTCCCGCCGTACTGTAACAGATTATCACAGTCACCGTCCCGCCGTACTGTAACAGATTATCACAGTCACCGTCCCGCCGTACTGTAACAGATTATCACAGTCACCGTCCCGCCGTACTGTAATAGATTATCACAGTCACCGTCCCGCCGTACTGTAACAGATTATCACAGTCACCGTCCCGCCGTACTGTAACAGATTGTCACAGTCACCGTCCCGCCGTACTGTAACAGATTGTCACAGTCACCGTCCCGCCGTACTGTAACAGATTATCACAGTCACCGTCCCGCCGTACTGTAACAGATTATCACAGTCACCGTCCCGCCGTACTGTAACAGATTATCACAGTCACCGTCCCGCCGTACTGTAACAGATTATCACAGTCACCGTCCCGCCGTACTGTAACAGATTGTCACAGTCACCGTCCCGCCGTACTGTAACAGATTATCACAGTCACCGTCCCGCCGTACTGTAACAGATTGTGACAGTCACCGTCCCGCCGTACTGTAACAGATTATCACAGTCACCGTCCCGCCGTACTGTAACAGATTATCACAGTCACCGTCCCGCCGTACTGTAACAGATTATCACAGTCACCGTCCCGCCGTACTGTAACAGATTATCACAGTCACCGTCCCGCCGTACTGTAACAGATTATCACAGTCACCGTCCCGCCGTACTGTAACAGATTATCACAGTCACCGTCCCGCCGTACTGTAACAGATTATCACAGTCACCGTCCCGCCGTACTGTAACAGATTATCACAGTCACCGTCCCGCCGTACTGTAACAGATTATCACAGTCACCGTCCCGCCGTACTGTAACAGATTATCACAGTCACCGTCCCGCCGTACTGTAACAGATTATCACAGTCACCGTCCCACCGTACTGTAATAGATTATCACAGTCACCGTCCCGCCGTACTGTAATAGATTATCACAGTCACCGTCCCGCCGTACTGTAACAGATTATCACAGTCACCGTCCCGCCGTACTGTAACAGATTGTCACAGTCACCGTCCCGCCGTACTGTAACAGATTATCACAGTCACCGTCCCGCCGTACTGTAACAGATTATCACAGTCACCGTCCCGCCGTACTGTAACAGATTATCACAGTCACCGTCCCGCCGTACTGTAACAGATTATCACAGTCACCGTCCCGCCGTACTGTAACAGATTATCACAGTCACCGTCCCGCCGTACTGTAACAGATTATCACAGTCACCGTCCCGCCGTACTGTAACAGATTATCACAGTCACCGTCCCGCCGTACTGTAACAGATTATCACAGTCACCGTCCCGCCGTACTGTAACAGATTATCACAGTCACCGTCCCGCCGTACTGTAACAGATTATCACAGTCACCGTCCCGCCGTACTGTAACAGATTATCACAGTCACCGTCCCGCCGTACTGTAACAGATTATCACAGTCACCGTCCCGCCGTACTGTAACAGATATCACAGTCACCGTCCCGCCGTACTGTAACAGATTATCACAGTCACCGTCCCGCCGTACTGTAACAGATTATCACAGTCACCGTCCCGCCGTACTGTAACAGATTATCACAGTCACCGTCCCGCCGTACTGTAACAGATTATCACAGTCACCGTCCCGCCGTACTGTAACAGATTGTGACAGTCACCGTCCCGCCGTACTGTAACAGATTATCACAGTCACCGTCCCGCCGTACTGTAACAGATTATCACAGTCACCGTCCTGCCGTACTGTAACAGATTATCACAGTCACCGTCCCGCCGTACTGTAACAGATTATCACAGTCACCGTCCCGCCGTACTGTAACAGATTATCACAGTCACCGTCCCGCCGTACTGTAACAGATTATCACAGTCACCGTCCCGCCGTACTGTAACAGATTATCACAGTCACCGTCCCGCCGTACTGTAATAGATTATCACAGTCACCGTCCCGCCGTACTGTAACAGATTATCACAGTCACCGTCCCGCCGTACTGTAACAGATTGTGACAGTCACCGTCCCGCCGTACTGTAACAGATTATCACAGTCACCGTCCCGCCGTACTGTAATAGATTATCACAGTCACCGTCCCGCCGTACTGTAACAGATTATCACAGTCACCGTCCCGCCGTACTGTAATAGATTATCACAGTCACCGTCCCGCCGTACTGTAACAGATTATCACAGTCACCGTCCCGCCGTACTGTAACAGATTATCACAGTCACCGTCCCGCCGTACTGTAACAGATTATCACAGTCACCGTCCCGCCGTACTGTAACAGATTATCACAGTCACCGTCCCGCCGTACTGTAACAGATTATCACAGTCACCGTCCCGCCGTACTGTAACAGATTATCACAGTCACCGTCCCGCCGTACTGTAACAGATTATCACAGTCACCGTCCCGCCGTACTGTAACAGATTATCACAGTCACCGTCCCGCCGTACTGTAACAGATTGTGACAGTCACCGTCCCGCCGTACTGTAACAGATTATCACAGTCACCGTCCCGCCGTACTGTAACAGATTATCACAGTCACCGTCCCGCCGTACTGTAACAGATTATCACAGTCACCGTCCCGCCGTACTGTAACAGATTATCACAGGCACCGTCCCGCCGTACTGTAACAGATTATCACAGTCACCGTCCCGCCGTACTGTAACAGATTATCACAGTCACCGTCCCGCCGTACTGTAACAGATTATCACAGTCACCGTCCCGCCGTACTGTAACAGATTATCACAGTCACCGTCCCGCCGTACTGTAACAGATTATCACAGTCACCGTCCCGCCGTACTGTAACAGATTATCACAGTCACCGTCCCGCCGTACTGTAACAGATTGTGACAGTCACCGTCCTGCCGTACTGTAACAGATTATCACAGTCACCGTCCCGCCGTACTGTAACATATTGTGACAGTCACCGTCCTGCCGTTCTGTAACAGATTATCACAGTCACCGTCCCGCCGTACTGTAACAGATTGTGACAGTCACCGTCCCGCCGTACTGTAACAGATTATCACAGTCACCGTCCCGCCGTACTGTAACAGATTATCACAGTCACCGTCCTGCCGTACTGTAACAGATTATAACATTCACCGTCCCGCCGTACTGTAACAGATTATCACAGTCACCGTCCCGCCGTACTGTCATAGATTATCACAGTCACCGTCCCGCCGTACTGTAATAGATTATCACAGTCACTGTCCCGCCGTACTGTAACAGATTGTCACAGTCACCGTCCCGCCGTACTGTAACAGATTGTGACAGTCACCGTCCCGCCGTACTGTAATAGATTATCACAGTCACCGTCCCGCCGTACTGTAATAGATTATCACAGTCACCGTCCCGCCGTAGTGTAACAGATTGTCACAGTCACCGCCCCGCCGTACTGTAACAGATTGTGACAGTCACCGTCCCGCCGTACTGTAACAGATTATCACAGTCACCGTCCCGCCGTACAGTAATAGATTATCACAGTCACTGTCCCGCCGTAATGTAACAGATTGTCACAGTCACCGTCCCGCCGTACTGTAATAGATTATCACAGTCACTGTCCCGCCGTACTGTAACAGATTGTCACAGTCACCGTCCCGCCGTACTGTAACAGATTGTGACAGTCACTGTCCCGCCGTACTGTAATAGATTATCACAGTCACCGTCCCGCCGTACTGTAATAGATTATCACAGTCACCGTCCCGCCGTAGTGTAACAGATTGTCACAGTCACCGCCCCGCCGTACTGTAACAGATTGTGACAGTCACCGTCCCGCCGTACTGTAACAGATTATCACAGTCACCGTCCCGCCGTACAGTAATAGATTATCACAGTCACTGTCCCGCCGTAATGTAACAGATTATCACAGTCACCGTCCCGCCGTACTGTAATAGATTATCACAGTCACTGTCCCGCCGTAATGTAACAGATTGTCACAGTCACCGTCCCGCTGTACTGTAACAGATTGTGACAGTCACCGTCCCGCCGTACTGTAACAGATTGTGACAGTCACCGTCCCGCCGTACTGTAACAGATTATCACAGTCACCGTCCCGCCGTACTGTAACAGATTATCACAGTCACCGTCCTGCCGTACTGTAACAGATTATCACAGTCACCGTCCCGCCGTACTGTAGCATATTGTGACAGTCACCGTCCTGCCGTACTGTAACAGATTATCACAGTCACCGTCCCGCCGTACTGTAACAGATTATCACAGTCACCGTCCCGCCGTACTGTAACAGATTGTGACAGTCACCGTCCCGCCGTACTGTAACAGATTATCACAGTCACCGTCCCGCCGTACTGTAACAGATTATCACAGTCACCGTCCCGCCGTACTGTAACAGATTATCACATTCACCGTCCCGCCGTACTGTAACAGATTATCACAGTCACCTACCCACCGTACTGTCATAGATTATCACAGTCACCGTCCTGCCGTACTGTAATAGATTATCACAGTCACTGTCCCGCCGTACTGTAACAGATTGTCACAGTCACCGTCCCGCCGTACTGTAACAGATTGTGACAGTCACCGTCCCGCCGTACTGTAATAGATTATCACAGTCACCGTCCCGCCGTACTGTAATAGATTATCACAGTCACCGTCCCGCCATACTGTAACAGATTATCACAGTCACCGTCCCACTGTACTGTAATAGATTATCACAGTCACCGTCCCGCCGTACTGTAACAGATTATCACAGTCACCGTCCCGCCGTACTGTAACAGATTATCACAGTCACCGTCCCGCCGTACTGTAACAGATTATCACAGTCACCGTCCCGCCGTACTGTAACAGATTATCACAGGCACCGTCCCGCCGTACTGTAACAGATTATCACAGTCACCGTCCCGCCGTACTGTAACAGATTATCACAGTCACCGTCCCGCCGTACTGTAACGGATTATCACAGGCACCGTCCCGCCGTACTGTAACAGATCATCACAGTCACCGTCCCGCCGTACTGTAACGGATCATCACAGTCACCGTCCCGCCGTACTGTAACAGATTGTGACAGTCACCGTCCTGCCGTACTGTAACAGATTATCACAGTCACCGTCCCGCCGTACTGTAACATATTGTGACAGTCACCGTCCTGCCGTACTGTAACAGATTATCACAGTCACCGTCCCGCCGTACTGTAACAGATTGTGACAGTCACCGTCCCGCCGTACTGTAACAGATTATCACAGTCACCGTCCCGCCGTACTGTAACAGATTATCACAGTCACCGTCCTGCCGTACTGTAACAGATTATCACATTCACCGTCCCGCCGTACTGTAACAGATTATCACAGTCACCGTCCCGCCGTACTGTCATAGATTATCACAGTCACCGTCCCGCCGTACTGTAATAGATTATCACAGTCACTGTCCCGCCGTACTGTAACAGATTGTCACAGTCACCGTCCCGCCGTACTGTAATAGATTATCACAGTCACCGTCCCGCCGTAGTGTAACAGATTGTCACAGTCACCGCCCCGCCGTACTGTAACAGATTGTGACAGTCACCGTCCCGCCGTACTGTAACAGATTATCACAGTCACCGTCCCGCCGTACAGTAATAGATTATCACAGTCACTGTCCCGCCGTAATGTAACAGATTGTCACAGTCACCGTCCCGCCGTACTGTAATAGATTATCACAGTCACTGTCCCGCCGTACTGTAACAGATTGTCACAGTCACCGTCCCGCCGTACTGTAACAGATTGTGACAGTCACTGTCCCGCCGTACTGTAATAGATTATCACAGTCACCGTCCCGCCGTACTGTAATAGATTATCACAGTCACCGTCCCGCCGTAGTGTAACAGATTGTCACAGTCACCGCCCCGCCGTACTGTAACAGATTGTGACAGTCACCGTCCCGCCGTACTGTAACAGATTATCACAGTCACCGTCCCGCCGTACAGTAATAGATTATCACAGTCACTGTCCCGCCGTAATGTAACAGATTATCACAGTCACCGTCCTGCCGTACTGTAATAGATTATCACAGTCACTGTCCCGCCGTAATGTAACAGATTGTCACAGTCACCGTCCCGCTGTACTGTAACAGATTGTGACAGTCACCGTCCCGCCGTACTGTAACAGATTGTGACAGTCACCGTCCCGCCGTACTGTAACAGATTATCACAGTCACCGTCCCGCCGTACTGTAACAGATTATCACAGTCACCGTCCCGCCGTATTGTAACAGATTATCACAGTCACCGTCCCGCCGTACTGTAACAGATTATCACAGTCACCGTCCCGCCGTACTGTAACAGATTGTCACAATCACCGTCCCGCCGTACTGTAACAGATTATCACAGTCACCGTCCCGCTGTACTGTAACAGATTATCACAGTCACCGTCCCGCCGTACTGTAACAGATTATCACAGTCACCGTCCCGCCGTACTGTAACAGATTATAATAGTCACCGTCCCGCCGTACTGTAACAGATTATCACAGTCAGCGTCCCGCCGTACTGTAACAGATTGTGACTGTCACCGTCCTGCTGTACTTGTGCAATGGATGGAGAGCTAACCCATGTGAGTCCGCCCATGTCAGACACATATTCCAGGGATGGCCTTCGATTTCAAAGGCCCTGTCGACACTCTAATGTTTGTAAACTCCACGGTATGTCCATTCATCATGGTTTTTTGTTTTAAGTTTTGTACATTTGTTTTTTAAATGTGACTTTGGTTTTTAATTTATAAATCTAGTTTCACGCACACTTGAAAGCCAAGAATTCTCTGCTTTGTTCTTGGTTACTGCAGCCTATTCCTGTCAGCCGACACTGCTCTGCTGGTGGTATTGTTTTCTTTCCTGTTCGGGTTTCATTCCTTGCCGGAATCATGTCACCAAAAGGCGTCAATGATAGCGGCCAAGCAGAAGGTTGACAGCAGTAAGGGGAAAGGTCACAGTTTTGATAGCTATTAAAATAAATGTAAGAGAATAGGAAGTGTAATCCACAGCACACATTTACATTTGTAACCATTCTACAGCTGTGATGCTGAGTGGTGCACACGCTCGTAGACAGCTCAGTGTCCACTGCTGATGGCCCGAGTCACTGCCAGTTCCTGCATGTGGGTTGACACCACCTGAAGGGCTGGGTGAGGAAGCTGAAGGAAGTCGCTTGAGCAATCACCATCAGGCTGGCCAGGCCAGACCAGCCCAGGCCAGGCCAGGCCAGACCAGACCAGACCAGGCCAGACCAGCCCAGGCCAGGCCAGGCCAGACCAGACCAGACCAGACCAGGCCAGACCAGACCAGGCCAGACCAGACCAGACCAGACCAGGCCAGACCAGACCAGGCCAGACCAGACCAGGCCATACCAGACCAGACCAGACCAGACCAGGCCAAGCCAGGCCAGACCAGACCAGGCCATACCAGACCAGGCCAGACCAGACCAGGCCAGACCAGACCAGGCCATACCAGACCAGACCAGGCCAAGCCAGGCCAGACCAGACCAGGCCATACCAGATCAGGCCAGGCCATACCAGACCATACCAGGCCAGACCAGACCAGGCCAGAGCAGACCAGACCAGACCAGGCCAGGCCAGGCCAGACCAGACCAGGCCATACCAGACCATACCAGGCCAGACCAGGCCAGGCCTGGCCAGACCAGGCCAGGCCATACCAGACCAGACCAGGCCAGACCAGACCAGGCCAGGCCAGACCAGACCAGGCCAGGCCAGACCAGACCAGGCCAGACCAGGCCAGACCAGACCAGGCCATACCAGACCAGACCAGACCAGATCAATTCAGGGAGTGACAACAGGAGTACTCTGTTTCTCAAGAAGCAGTCGTGTCCAAGTTACCTACCAAGTTTATCTATTCGGTCAACTATGATGCAGTTGCCAAAATTAAATTTTGATCCCTGAAAGGTAATTATTCCCCATCCCATAACGGGGCAAGTTTGTGTGGGTATCCTGCCACTTGCCTCTCTTATACTGACAGTGAGTGACAGGTGGTACTTTACTTCTGTCCCTTTTGCAAATCCCTTTGGCCACCTCATCTCTCAACCCCAAAGAATTCCCTTCGAACTTCCAGCACATTCTTCCACAGTCATCCTTGCATAAGCCTTGCTTCGCTAAAGCAGCCAATCCCACCTTCCGTGTAGCTCTTCCCCATCCCTCAAATCCACACAAATCTTTAAAGCGAATGCACCTTTAAAAAAGTTTAATTGCCGTGTCTCCATAGGCTGCTACCCACTCGGAACAAACGATTGTTGGTTACTAGGGGGATGAAGAAAATAATATCCATTGGTCGGACGGAGCCCTCGGTGATATCAGGTTCAGAAGGATATCAACAAGGAATCGGATTATGTCAGCGAACCCCGAATGTCTGACTTGGAGTGAGCAGCGTGGCAGGGAGTCGGGCACTAGGCGTAGTAGGTGTCTGCTTTCACCGCCTGACAGTACATCGTCATGGCAAAGGTCAGACCCACGACCTGAGGAGAGCAAGACAAAAATCCATCAGTGATCACACAAAACGCTGCATATTACAGTGCAGTATAAAGAGTGGCTGGATATCGAGATTACAGTGCAGTATAAAGAGGGTACGGATATAGAGATTACAGTGCAGTATAAAGAGGGTCCGGATATAGAGATTACACTGCAGTATAAAGAGAGGCTGGATATCGAGATTACAGTGCAGTATAAAGAGGGTCCGGATATAGAGATTACAGTGCAGTATAAAGAGAGGCTGGATATAGAGATTACAGTGCAGTATAAAGAGAGGAATGGATATAGAGATTACAGTGCAGTATAAAGAGGGACTGGATATAGAGATTACAGTGCAGTATAAAGAGGGACTGGATATAGAGATTACAGTGCAGTATAAAGAGAGGCTGGATACAGAGATTACAGTGCAGTATAAAGAGAGGCTGGATATAGAGATTACAGTGCAGTATAAAGAGTGGCTGGATATAGAGATTACAGTGCAGTATAAAGAGTAGCTGGATATAGAGATTACAGTGCAGTATAAAGAGGGTCCGGATATAGAGATTACAGTGCAGTATAAAGAGGGACTGGATATAGAGATTACAGTGCAGTATAAAGAGTGGATGGATATAGAGATTACAGTGCAGTATAAAGAGAGGCTGGATATAGAGATTATAGTGCAGTATAAAGAGTGGCTGGATATGGAGATTACAGTGCAGTATAAAGAGGGGCTGGATATAGAGATTACAGTGCAGTATAAAGAGAGGCTGGATATAGAGATTACAGTGCAGTATAAAGAGGGACTGGATATAGAGATTACAGTGCAGTATAAAGAGGGACTGGATATAGAGATTACAGTGCAGTATAAAGAGTGGCTGGATATAGAGATTACAGTGCAGTATAAAGATGGACTGGATATAGAGATTACAGTGCAGTATAAAGAGGGACTGGATATAGAGATTACAGTGCAGTATAAAGAGTGGCTGGATATAGAGATTACAGTGCAGTATAAAGAGGGACTGGATATAGAGATTACAGTGCAGAATAAGGAGAGACTGGATATAGAGATTACAGTACAGTATAAAGAGGGACTGGATATAGAGATTACAGTGCAGAATAAGGAGAGACTGGATATAGAGATTACAGTACAGTATAAAGAGGGACTGGATATAGAGATTACAGTGCAATATAAAGAGGGGCTGGATATAGAGATTACAGTGCAGTATAAAGAGTGGCTGGATATAGAGATTACAGTGCAGTATAGAGAGAGGCTGGATATAGAGATTACAGTGCAGTATAAAGAGAGCCTGGATATAGAGATTACAGTGCAGTATAAAGAGGGACTGGATATAGAGATTACAGTGCAGAATAAAGAGTGGCGGGATATAGAGATTACAGTGCAGTATAAAGAGAGGCTGGATATCGAGATTACAGTGCAGTATAAAGAGGGCTGGATATAGAGATTACAGTGCAATATAAAGAGAGGAATGGATATAGAGATTACAGTGCAGTATAAAGAGGGGCTGGATATTGAGCTTACAGTGCAGTATAAAGAGGGTCCGGATATAGAGATTACAGTGCAGTATAAAGAGTGGCTGGATATAGAGATTACAGTGCAGTATAAAGAGTGTCCGGATATAGGGATTACAGTGCAGAATATATGAGGGGCTGGATATAGAGATTACAGTGCAGTACAAAGAGTGGCTGGATATAGAGATTACAGTGCAGTAAAAAGAGGGGCTGGATATAGAGATTACAGTGCCGTATAAAGAGGGGCTGGATATAGAGATTACAGTGCAGTATAAAGAGTGGCTGGATATAGAGATTACAGTGCAGCATAAAGAGTGGCTGGATATCGAGATTACAGTGCAGTATAAAGAGGGGCTGGATATAGAGATTACAGTGCAGTATAAAGAGGGGCTGGATATACAGATTACATTGCAGAATAAAGAGTGTCCGGATATAGAGATTACAGTGCAGAATAAAGAGGGGCTGGATATAGAGATTGCAGTGCAGTATAAAGAGTGGCTGGATATAGAGATTACAGTGCAGTATAAAGAGAGGAATGGATATAGAGATTACAGTGCAGTATAAAGAGGGACTGGAAATAGAGATTACAGTACAGTATAAAGAGGGACTGGATATAGAGATTACAGTGCAGTATAAAGAGTGGCTGGATATAGAGATTACAGTGCAGTATAAAGAGGGACTGGATATAGAGATTACAGTGCAGAATAAGGAGAGACTGGATATAGAGATTACAGTACAGTATAAAGAGGGACTGGATATAGAGATTACAGTGCAGAATAAGGAGAGACTGGATATAGAGATTACAGTACAGTATAAAGAGGGACTGGATATAGAGATTACAGTGCAATATAAAGAGGGGCTGGATATAGAGATTACAGTGCAGTATAAAGAGTGGCTGGATATAGAGATTACAGTGCAGTATAAAGAGGGACTGGATATAGAGATTACAGTGCAGTATAAAGAGGGACTGGATATAGAGATTACAGTGCAGTATAAAGAGAGGCTGGATATCGTGATTACAGTGCAGTATAAATAGTGGCTGGATATAGAGATTAGAGTGCACTATAAAGAGGGACTGGATATAGAGATTACAGTGCAGTATAAAGAGAGGCTGGATATCGAGATTACAGTGCAGTATAAAGAGGGACTGGATATAGAGATTACAGTGCAGTATAAAGAGAGGCTGGATATAGAGATTACAGTGCAGTATAAAGAGAGGTTGGATATCGAGATTACAGTGCAGTATAAAGAGGGACTGGATATGGAGATGACAGTGCAGTATAGAGAGAGGCTGGAGATAGAGATTACAGTGCAGTATAAAGAGAGGCTGGATTTCGAGATTACAGTGCAGTATAAAGAGGGCTGGATATAGAGATGACAGTGCAGTATAAAGAGAGGCTGGAGATAGAGATTACAGTGCAGTATAAAGAGAGGCTGGATATAGAGATTACAGTGCAGTATAAAGAGGGCTGGATATAGAGATTACAGTGCAGAATAAAGAGTGTCCGGATATAGAGATTACAGTGCAGAATAAAGAGTGGCTGGATATAGAGATTACAGTGCAGTATAAAGAGTGGCTGGATATAGAGATTACAGTGCAGTATAAAGAGTGTCCGGATATAGAGATTACAGTGCAATATAAAGAGTGGCTGGATATAGAGATTACAGTGCAGTATAAAGAGGGTCCGGATATAGAGATTACAGTGCAGAATAAAGAGGGGCTGGATATAGAGATTACAGTGCAGTATAAAGAGAGGTTGGATATCGAGATTACAGTGCAGTACAAAGAGTGGCTGGATATAGAGATTACAGTGCAGTATAAAGAGAGCTGGATTTCGAGATTACAGTGCAGTATAAAGAGGGCCTGGATATAGAGATGACAGTGCAGTATAAAGAGTGGCTGGAGATAGAGATTACAGTGCAGTATAAAGAGAGGCTGGATATAGAGATTACAGTGCAGTATAAAGAGGGCTGGATATAGAGATTACAGTGCAGAATAAGAGTGTCCCGATATAGTGAGTACAGTGCCAGATAAAGAGTGCGGATATAGAGATTACAGTGCAGTATAAAAGAGAGTGCTGGATATAGAGATTACAGTGCAGTATAAAGAGTCGGATATGAGAGGATTACCAGTGTCAATATAAAGAGTGGCTGGATATAGAGATTACAGTGCAGTATAAAGAGGGTCCGGATATAGAGATTACAGTGCAATATAAAGAGAGGAATGGATATAGAGATTACAGTACAGTATAAAGAGGGGCTGGATATAGAGATTACAGTGCAGTATAAAGAGTGTCCGGATATAGGGATTACAGTGCAGAATATATGAGGGGCTGGATATAGGAGATTACAGTGCAAGTACAAAGAGGTGGCTGGATATAGAGATTACAGTGCAGTAACAAGAGGGGCTGGATATAGAGATTACAGTGCCGTATAAAGAGGGGCTGGATATAGAGATTACAGTGCAGCATAAAGAGTGGCTGGATAGAGAGATGACAGTGCAGTATAAAGAGGGGCTGGATATAGAGATTACAGTGCAGTATAAAGAGGGGCTGGATATACAGATTACATTGCAGAATAAAGAGTGTCCGGATATAGAGATTACAGTGCAGAATAAAGAGTGGCTGGATATAGAGATTGCAGTGCAGTATAAAGAGTGGCTGGATATAGAGATTACAGTGCAGTATAAATAGTGGCTGGATATAGAGATTACAGTGCAGTATAAAGAGAGACTGGATATAGAGATTACAGTGCAGAATAAAGAGGGGCTGGATATAGAGATTACAGTGCCGTATAAAGAGGGGCTGGATATAAAGATTACAGTGCAGTATAAAGAGGGGCTGGATATAGAGATTACAGTGCAGTATAAAGAGTGGCTGGATATAGAGATTACAGTGCAGTATAAAGAGGGGCTGGATATAGAGATTACAGTGCAGTATAAAGAGAGGTTGGATATCGAGATTACAGTGCAGTATAAAGAGGGACTGGATATAGAGATGACAGTGCAGTATAAAGAGAGGCTGGAGATAGAGATTACAGTGCAGTATAAAGAGAGGCTGGATTTCGAGATTACAGTGCAGTATAAAGAGGGCTGGATATAGAGATGACAGTGCAGTATAAAGAGAGGCTGGAGATAGAGATTACAGTGCAGTATAAAGAGAGGCTGGATATAGAGATTACAGTGCAGTATAAAGAGGGCTGGATATAGAGATTGCAGTGCAGTATAAAGAGTGGCTGGATATAGAGATTACAGTGCAGTATAAAGAGTGGCTGGATATAGAGATTACAGTGCAGTATAAAGAGAGGCTGGAAAAAGAGATTACAGTGCAGTATAAAGAGTGGCTGGATATAGAGATTACAGTGCAGTATAAAGAGTGGCTGGATATAGAGATTACAGTGCAGTATAAATAGTGGCTGGATATAGAGATTACAGTGCAGTATAAAGAGAGACTGGATATAGAGATTACAGTGCAGTATAAAGAGGGGCTGGATATAGAGATTACAGTGCAGTATAAAGAGTGGCTGGATATAGAGATTACAGTGCAGTATAAAGAGTGGCTGGATATAGAGATTACAGTGCAGTATAAAGAGTGGCTGGATATAGAGATTACAGTGCAGTATAAAGAGTGGCTGGATATAGAGATTACAGTGCAGTATAAAGAGTGGCTGGATATAGAGATTACAGTGCAGTATAAAGAGGGACTGGATATAGAGATTACAGTGCAGTATAAAGAGGGGCTGGATATAGAGATTACAGTGCAGTATAAAGAGTGGCTGGATATAGAGATTACAGTGCAGTATAAAGAGGGGCTGGATATAGAGATTACAGTGCAGTATAAAGAGGGGCTGGATATAGAGATTACAGTGCAGTATAAAGAGTGGCTGGATATAGAGATTACAGTGCAGTATAAAGAGGGGCTGGATATAGAGATTACAGTGCAGTATAAAGAGGGCTGGATATAGAGATTACAGTGCAGTATAAAGAGTGGCTGGATATAGAGATTACAGTGCAGTATAAAGAGTGGCTGGATATAGAGATTACAGTGCAGTATAAAGAGGGCTGGATATAGAGATTACAGTGCAGTATAAAGAGTGGCTGGATATAGAGATTACAGTGCAGTATAAAGAGTGGCTGGATATAGAGATTACAGTGCAGTATAAAAGAGTGGCTGGATATAGAGATTACAGTGCAGTATAAAGAGGGGCTGATATAGAGATTACAGTGCAGTATAAAGAGTGCTGGATATAGAGATTACAGTGCAGTATAAAGAGGGCTGGATATAGAGATTACAGTGCAGTATAAAGAGGGTCCTGGGATTACGAGATTACAGTGCAGTATAAAGAGGGGCTGGAATAGAGATTACAGTGCAGTATAAAGAGGGCTGGATATAGAGATTACAGTGCATATAAAGAGGGCTGGATATAGAGATTACAGTGCAATATAAAGAGAAGAATGGATATAGAGATTAAAGTGCAGGATAAGGAGAGACTGGATATAGAGATTACAGTGCAGTATAAAGAGAAGAATGGATATAGAGATTAAAGTGCAGGATAAGGAGAGACTGGATATAGAGATTACAGTGCAGTATAAAGAGTGGCTGGATATAGAGATTACAGTGCAGTATAAAGAGTGGCTGGATATAGAGATTACAGTGCAGTATAAAGGATATAGAGATTACAGTGCAGTATAAAGAGGGGCTGGATATAGAGATTACAGTGCAGTATAAAGAGGGACTGGATATAGAGATTACAGTGCAGTATAAAGAGAGGCTGGATATAGAGATTACAGTGCAGTATAAAGCGAGGCTGGATATAGAGATTACAGTGCAGTATAAAGAGAGGCTGGATATAGAGATTACAGTGCAGTATAAAGAGAGGTGGATATAGAGATTACAGTGCAGTATAAAGAGGGGCTGATATAGAGATTACAGTGCAGTATAAAGAGGGCTGGATATAGAGATTACAGTGCAGAATAAAGAGGGGCTGGATATAGAGATTACAGTGCAGTATAAAGAGTGGCTGGATATAGAGATTACAGTGCAGTATAAAGAGTGGCTGGATATAGAGATTACAGTGCAGTATAAAGAGTGGCTGGATATAGAGATTACAGTGCAGTATAAAGAGAGGACTGGATATAGAGATTACAGTGCAGAATAAAGAGAGGCTGGATATAGAGATTACAGTGCAGTATAAAGAGAGGCTGGATATAGAGATTACAGTGCAGTATAAAGAGGGGCTGGATATAGAGATTACAGTGCAGTATAAAGAGGGGCTGGATATAGAGATTACAGTGCACTATAAAGAGGGTCTGGATATAGAGATTACAGTGCAGTATAAAGACTGGCTGGATATAGAGATTACAGTGCAGTATAAAGAGTGGCTGAATATAGAGATTACAGTGCAGTATAAAGAGGGACTGGATATAGAGATTACAGTGCAGTATAAAGAGGGACTGGATATAGAGATTACAGTGCAGTATAAAGAGGGACTGGATATAGAGATTACAGTGCAGTATAAAGAGAGGCTGGATATCGTGATTACAGTGCAGTATAAATAGTGGCTGGATATAGAGATTAGAGTGCACTATAAAGAGGGACTGGATATAGAGATTACAGTGCAGTATAAAGAGAGGCTGGATATCGAGATTACAGTGCAGTATAAAGAGGGACTGGATATAGAGATTACAGTGCAGTATAAAGAGAGGCTGGATATAGAGATAACAGTGCAGTATAAAGAGAGGCTGGATATAGAGATTACAGTGCAGTATAAAGAGGGCTGGATATAGAGAACACAGTGCAGAATAAAGACTGGCTGGATATAGAGATTACAGTGCAGTATAAAGATGGGCTGGATATAGAGATTACAGTGCAGTATAAAGAGTGGCTGGATATAGAGATTACAGTGCAATATAAAGAGAGGCTGGATATAGAGATTACAGTGCAGTATAAAGAGAGGCTGGATATAGAGATTACAGTGCAGTATGAAGAGGGACTGGATATAGAGATTACAGTGCAGTATAAAGAGGGGCTGGATATAGAGATTACAGTGCAGTATAAAGAGAGGCTGGATATAGAGATTACAGTGCGGTATAAAGAGTGGCTGGATATAGAGATTACAGTGCAGTATAAAGAGTGGCTGGATATAGAGATTACAGTGCAGTATAAAGAGGGGCTGGATATAGAGATTACAGTGCAGTATAAAGAGTGGCTGGATATAGAGATTACAGTGCAGTATAAAGAGTGGCTGGATATAGAGATTACAGTGCAGTATAAAGAGTGGCTGGATATAGAGATTACAGTGCAGTATAAAGAGGGGCTGGATATAGAGATTACAGTGCAGTATAAAGAGTGGCTGGATATAGAGATGACAGTGCAGTATAAAGAGCGGCTGGATATAGAGATTACAGTGCAGTATAAAGAGGGGCTGGGTATAGAGATTATAGTGCAGAATAAAGAGGGACTGGTATAGAGATTACAGTGCAGTATAAAGAGGGGCTGGATATAGAGATTACAGTGCACTATAAAGAGGGTCCGAATATAGAGATTACAGTGCAGTATAAAGAGGGACTGGATATAGAGATTACAGTGCAGAATAAGGAGAGTCTGGATACAGAGATTACAGTGCAGTATAAAGAGAGACTGGATATAGAGATTACAGTGCAGTATAAAGAGGGACTGGATATAGAGATTACAGTGCAGTATAAAGAGAGGCTGGATATAGAGATTACAGTGCAGTATAAAGAGGGGCTGGATATAGAGATTACAGTGCAGTATAAAGAGAGGCTGGATATAGAGATTACAGTGCAGTATAAAGAGGGCTGGATATAGAGATTACAGTGCAGTATAAAGAGTGGCTGGATATAGAGATTACAGTGCAGTATAAAGAGTGGCTGGATATAGAGATTACAGTGCAGTATAAAGAGGGGCTGGATATAGAGATTACAGTGCAGTATAAAGAGGGACTGGATATAGAGATTACAGTGCAGTATAAAGAGAGGCTGGATATAGAGATTACAGTGCAGTATAAAGAGGGCTGGATATAGAGATTACAGTGCAGTATAAAGAGAGGCTGGATATAGAGATTACAGTGCAGTATAAAGAGAGGCTGGATATAGAGATTACAGTGCAGTATAAAGAGAGGCTGGATATAGAGATTACAGTGCAGTATAAAGAGAGGCTGGATATAGAGATTACAGTGCAGTATAAAGAGAGGCTGGATATAGAGATTACAGTGCAGTATAAAGAGAGGCTGGATATAGAGATTACAGTGCAGTATAAAGAGGGCTGGATATAGAGATTACAGTGCAGTATAAAGAGAGGCTGGATATAGAGATTACAGTGCAGTATAAAGAGAGGCTGGATATAGAGATTACAGTGCAGTATAAAGAGGGACTGGATATAGAGATTACAGTGCAGTATAAAGAGAGGCTGGATATAGAGATTACAGTGCAGTATAAAGAGAGGCTGGATATAGAGATTACAGTGCAGTATAAAGAGGGCTGGATATAGAGATTACAGTGCAGTATAAAGAGAGGCTGGATATAGAGATTACAGTGCAGTATAAAGAGGGGCTGGATATAGAGATTACAGTGCAGTATAAAGAGAGGCTGGATATAGAGATTACAGTGCAGTATAAAGAGAGGCTGGATATAGAGATTACAGTGCAGTATAAAGAGGGACTGGATATAGAGATTACAGTGCAGTATAAAGAGGGCTGGATATAGAGATTACAGTGCAGTATAAAGAGTGGCTGGATATAGAGATTACAGTGCAGTATAAAGAGTGGCTGGATATAGAGATTACAGTGGCAGAATAAGAGGGGCTGGATATAGAGATTTCAGTGCAGTATAAAGAGTGGCCTGGATATAGAGATTACAGTGCAGTATAAAGAGGGCTGGATATAGAGATTACAGTGCAGTATAAAGAGGGACGGATATAGAGATACAGTGCAGTATAAAGAGGGCTGGATATAGAGATTACAGTGCAGTATAAAGAGGGACTGGATATAGAGATTACAGTGCAGTATAAAGAGGGGCTGGATATAGAGATTACAGTGCAGTATAAAGAGGGCCCGGATATAGAGATTACAGTGCATTATAAAGAGTGGCTGGATATAGAGATTACAGTGCAGTATAAAGAGTGGCTGGATATAGAGATTACAGTGCAGTATAAAGAGTGGCTGGATATAGAGATACAGTGCAGTATAAAGAGGGACTGGATATAGAGATTACAGTGCAGTATAAAGAGAGGCTGGATATAGAGATTACAGTGCAGTATAAGAGGTGCTGGATATAGAGTTACAGTGCAGTATAAAGAGAGGCTGGATATAGAGATTACAGTGCAGTATAAAGAGTGGCTGGATATAGAGATTACAGTGCAGTATAAAGAGTGGCTGGATATAGAGATTACAGTGCAGTATAAAGAGGGCTGGATATAGAGATTACAGTGCAGTATAAAGAGGGCTGGATATAGAGATTACAGTGCAGTATAAAGAGAGGCTGGATATAGAGATTACAGTGCAGTATAAAGAGAGGCTGGATATCGAGATTACAGTGCAGTATAAAGAGGGCTGGATATAGAGATTACAGTGCAATATAAAGAGAAGAATGGATATAGAGATTAAAGTGCAGGATAAGGAGAGACTGGATATAGAGATTACAGTGCAGTATAAAGAGTGGCTGGATATAGAGATTACAGTGCAGTATAAAGAGAGGCTGGATATAGAGATTACAGTGCAGTATAAAGAGGGACTGGATATAGAGATTACAGTGCAGTATAAAGAGAGGCTGGATATCGAGATTACAGTGCAGTATAAAGAGAGGCAGGATATAGAGATTACAGTGCAGTATAAAGAGGGACTGGATATAGAGATTACAGTGCAGTATAAAGAGGGGCTGGATATAGAGATTACAGTGCAGTATAAAGAGTGGCTGGATATAGAGATTACAGTGCAGTATAAAGAGTGGCTGGATATAGAGATTACAGTGCAGTATAAAGAGGGGCTGGATATAGAGATTACAGTGCAGTATAAAGAGTGGCTGGATATAGAGATTACAGTGCAGTATAAAGAGTGGCTGGATATAGAGATTACAGTGCAGTATAAAGAGGGCTGGATATAGAGATTACAGTGCAGTATAAAGAGTGCTGGATATAGAGATTACAGTGCAGTATAAAGAGGGCTGGATATAGAGATTACAGTGCAGTATAAAGAGTGGCTGGATATAGAGATTACAGTGCAGTATAAAGAGTGGCTGGATATAGAGATTACAGTGCAGTATAAAGAGTGGCTGGATATAGAGATTACAGTGCAGTATAAAGAGTGGCTGGATATAGAGATTACAGTGCAGTATAAAGAGTGGCTGGATATAGAGATTACAGTGCAGTATAAAGAGGGACTGGATATAGAGATTACAGTGCAGTATAAAGAGAGGCTGGATATAGAGATTACAGTGCAGTATAAAGAGGGGCTGGATATAGAGATTACAGTGCAGTATAAAGAGAGGCTGGATATAGAGATTACAGTGCAGTATAAAGAGGGGCTGGATATAGAGATTACAGTGCAGTATAAAGAGAGGCTGGATATAGAGATTACAGTGCAGTATAAAGAGTGGCTGGATATAGAGATTACAGTGCAGTATAAAGAGTGGCTGGATATAGAGATTACAGTGCAGTATAAAGAGGGCTGGATATAGAGATTACAGTGCAGTATAAAGAGGGCTGGATATAGAGATTACAGTGCAGTATAAAGAGAGGCTGGATGTCGAGATTACAGTGCAGTATAAAGAGGGCTGGATATAGAGATTACAGTGCAGTATAAAGAGAGGCTGGATATAGAGATTACAGTGCAGTATAAAGAGGGCTGGATATAGAGATTACAGTGCAGTATAAAGAGGGGCTGGATATAGAGATTACAGTGCAGTATAAAGAGAGGCTGGATATAGAGATTACAGTGCAGTATAAAGAGGGCTGGATATAGAGATTACAGTGCAGTATAAAGAGAGGCTGGATATAGAGATTACAGTGCAGTATAAAGAGGGGCTGGATATAGAGATTACAGTGCAGTATAAAGAGGGCTGGATATAGAGATTACAGTGCAGTATAAGAGAGGCTGGATATAGAGATTACAGTGCAGTATAAAGAGAGGCTGGATATAGAGATTACAGTGCAGTATAAAGAGGGACTGGATATAGAGATTACAGTGCAGTATAAAGAGAAGACTGGATATAGAGATTAAAGTGCAGTATAAGGAGAGGCTGGATATCGAGATTACAGTGCAGTATAAAGAGGGCTGGATATAGAGATTACAGTGCAGTATAAAGAGGGCTGGATATAGAGATTACAGTGCAGTATAAAGAGGGCTGGATATAGAGATTACAGTGCAGTATAAAGAGAGGCTGGATATAGAGATTACAGTGCAGTATAAAGAGGGGCTGGATATAGAGATTACAGTGCAGTATAAAGAGTGTCCTGGATATAGAGATTACAGTGCAGTATAAAGAGAGGCTGGATATAGAGATTACAGTGCAGTATAAAGAGGGGCTGGATATAGAGATTACAGTGCAGTATAAAGAGGGCTGGATATAGAGATTACAGTGCAGTATAAAGAGGGGCTGGATATAGAGATTACAGTGCAGTATAAAGAGTGGCTGGATATAGAGATTACAGTGCAGTATAAAGAGTGGCTGGATATAGAGATTACAGTGCAGTATAAAGAGTGGCTGGATATAGAGATTACAGTGCAGTATAAAGAGTGGCTGGATATAGAGATTACAGTGCAGTATAAAGAGTGGCTGGATATAGAGATTACAGTGCAGTATAAAGAGAGGCTGGATATAGAGATTACAGTTCAGTATAAAGAGTGGCTGGATATAGAGATTACAGTGCAGTATAAAGAGAGGCTGGATATAGAGATTACAGTGCAGTATAAAGAGGGGCTGGATATAGAGATTACAGTGCAGTATAAAGAGGGCTGGATATAGAGATTACAGTGCAGTATAAAGAGGCTGGATATAGAGATTACAGTGCAGTATAAAGAGAGGCTGGATATAGAGATTACAGTGCAGTATAAAGAGAGGCTGGATATAGAGATTACAGTGCAGTATAAAGAGGGACTGGATATAGAGATTACAGTGCAGTATAAAGAGAGGCTGGATATAGAGATTACAGTGCAGTATAAAGAGAGGCTGGATATAGAGATTACAGTGCAGTATAAAGAGGGCTGGATATAGAGATTACAGTGCAGTATAAAGAGAGGCTGGATATAGAGATTACAGTGCAGTATAAAGAGAGGCTGGATATAGAGATTACAGTGCAGTATAAAGAGAGGCTGGATATAGAGATTACAGTGCAGTATAAAGAGGGACTGGATATAGAGATTACAGTGCAGTATAAAGAGGCTGGATATAGAGATTACAGTGCAGTATAAAGAGAGGCTGGATATAGAGATTACAGTGCAGTATAAAGAGAGGCTGGATATAGAGATTACAGTGCAGTATAAAGAGAGGCTGGGATATAGAGATTACAGTGCAGTATAAAGAGAGGCTGGATATAGAGATTACAGTGCAGTATAAAGAGTGGCTGGATATAGAGATTACAGTGCAGTATAAAGAGAAGAATGGATATAGAGATTACAGTGCAGTATAAAGAGGGCTGGATATAGAGATTACAGTGCAGTATAAAGAGAGGCTGGATATAGAGATTACAGTGCAGTATAAAGAGAGGCTGGATATAGAGATTACAGTGCAGTATAAAGAGAGGCTGGATATAGAGATTACAGTGCAGTATAAAGGAGAGCTGGATATAGAGATTACAGTGCAGTATAAAGAGAGGCTGGATATAGAGATTACAGTGCAGTATAAGAGAGGACTGATATAGAGATTACAGTGCAGTATAAAGAGGGACTGGATATAGAGATTACAGTGCAGTATAAAGAGAGGCTGGATATAGAGATTACAGTGCAGTATAAAGAGTGGCTGGATATAGAGATTACAGTGCAGTATAAAGAGTGGCTGGATATAGAGATTACAGTGCAGTATAAAGAGGGCTGGATATAGAGATTACAGTGCAGTATAAAGAGGGCTGGATATAGAGATTACAGTGCAGTATAAAGAGTGGCTGGATATAGAGATTACAGTGCAGTATAAAGAGTGGCTGGATATAGAGATTACAGTGCAGTATAAAGAGTGGCTGGATATAGAGATTACAGTGCAGTATAAAGAGTGGCTGGATATAGAGATTACAGTGCAGTATAAAGAGGGCTGGATATAGAGATTACAGTGCAGTATAAAGAGGGCTGGATATAGAGATTACAGTGCAGTATAAAGAGGGCTGGATATAGAGATTACAGTGCAGTATAAAGAGAGGCTGGATATAGAGATTACAGTGCAGTATAAAGAGAGGCTGGATATAGAGATTACAGTGCAGTATAAAGAGGGCTGGATATAGAGATTACAGTGCAGTATAAAGAGGGCTGGATATAGAGATTACAGTGCAGTATAAAGAGGGCTGGATATAGAGATTACAGTGCAGTATAAAGAGGGCTGGATATAGAGATTACAGTGCAGTATAAAGAGGCTGGATATAGAGATTACAGTGCAGTATAAAGAGGGGCTGGATATAGAGATTACAGTGCAGTATAAAGAGAGGCTGGATATAGAGATTACAGTGCAGTATAAAGAGGGCTGGATATAGAGATTACAGTGCAGTATAAAGAGGGCTGGATATAGAGATTACAGTGCAGTATAAAGAGAGGCTGGATATAGAGATTACAGTGCAGTATAAAGAGAGGCTGGATATAGAGATTACAGTGCAGTATAAAGAGGGCTGGATATAGAGATTACAGTGCAGTATAAAGAGGGCTGGATATAGAGATTACAGTGCAGTATAAAGAGGGCTGGATATAGAGATTACAGTGCAGTATAAAGAGGGGCTGGATATAGAGATTACAGTGCAGTATAAAGAGTACCTTGATATAGAGATTACAGTGCAGTATAAAGAGAGGCTGGATATAGAGATTACAGTGCAGTATAAAGAGGGACTGGATATAGAGATTACAGTGCAGTATAAAGAGAGGCTGGATATAGAGATTACAGTGCAGTATAAAGAGAGGCTGGAGATAGAGATTACAGTGCAGTATAAAGAGAGGCTGAATATAGAGATTACAGTGCAGTATAAAGAGGGACTGGATATAGAGATTACAGTGCAGTATAAAGAGAGGCTGGATATAGAGATTACAGTGCAGTATAAAGAGAGGCTGGATATAGAGATTACAGTGCAGTATAAAGAGGGACTGGATATAGAGATTACAGTGCAGTATAAAGAGAGGCTGGATATAGAGATTACAGTGCAGTATAAAGAGAGGCTGGATATAGAGATTACAGTGCAGTATAAAGAGAGGCTGGATATAGAGATTACAGTGCAGTATAAAGAGGGACTGGATATAGAGATTACAGTGCAGTATAAAGAGAGGCTGGATATAGAGATTACAGTGCAGTATAAAGAGGGGCTGGATATAGAGATTACAGTGCAGTATAAAGAGAGGCTGGATATAGAGATTACAGTGCAGTATAAAGAGGGCTGGATATAGAGAGTACAGTGCAGTATAAAGAGAGGCTGGATATAGAGATTACAGTGCAGTATAAAGAGGGCTGGATATAGAGATTACAGTGCAGTATAAAGAGGGGCTGGATATAGAGATTACAGTGCAGTATAAAGAGAGGCTGGATATAGAGATTACAGTGCAGTATAAAGAGGGCTGGATATAGAGATTACAGTGCAGTATAAAGAGGGGCTGGATATAGAGATTACAGTGCAGTATAAAGAGGGACTGGATATAGAGATTACAGTGCAGTATAAAGAGGGGCTGGATATAGAGATTACAGTGCAGTATAAAGAGGGCTGGATATAGAGATTACAGTGCAGTATAAAGAGTGGCTGGATATAGAGATTACAGTGCAGTATAAAGAGGGGCTGGATATAGAGATTACAGTGCAGTATAAAGAGGGGCTGGATATAGAGATTACAGTGCAGTATAAAGAGAGGCTGGATATAGAGATTACAGTGCAGTATAAAGAGGGCTGGATATAGAGATTACAGTGCAGTATAAAGAGGGCTGGATATAGAGATTACAGTGCAGTATAAAGAGGGCTGGATATAGAGATTACAGTGCAGTATAAAGAGGGACTGGATATAGAGATTACAGTGCAGTATAAAGAGAGGCTGGATATAGAGATTACAGTGCAGTATAAAGAGGGCTGGATATAGAGATTACAGTGCAGTATAAAGAGAGGCTGGATATAGAGATTACAGTGCAGTATAAAGAGGGCTGGATATAGAGATTACAGTGCAGTATAAAGAGGGCTGGATATAGAGATTACAGTGCAGTATAAAGAGTGGCTGGATATAGAGATTACAGTGCAGTATAAAGAGAGGCTGGATATAGAGATTACAGTGCAGTATAAAGAGGGGCTGGATATAGAGATTACAGTGCAGTATAAAGATTGCTGGATATAGAGATTACAGTGCAGTATAAAGAGGGCTGGATATAGAGATTACAGTGCAGTATAAAGAGTGGCTGGATATAGAGATTACAGTGCAGTATAAAGAGGGCTGGATATAGAGATTACAGTGCAGTATAAAGAGTGGCTGGATATAGAGATTACAGTGCAGTATAAAGAGGGCTGGATATAGAGATTACAGTGCAGTATAAAGAGGGCTGGATATAGAGATTACAGTGCAGTATAAAGAGGGCTGGATATAGAGATTACAGTGCAGTATAAAGAGGGCTGGATATAGAGATTACAGTGCAGTATAAAGAGGGCTGGATATAGAGATTACAGTGCAGTATAAAGAGGGGCTGGATATAGAGATTACAGTGCAGTATAAAGAGGGCTGGATATAGAGATTACAGTGCAGTATAAAGAGGGCTGGATATAGAGATTACAGTGCAGTATAAAGAGTGGACTGGATATAGAGATTACAGTGCAGTATAAAGAGGGCTGGATATAGAGATTACAGTGCAATATAAAGAGAAGGCTGGATATAGAGATTACAGTGCAGTATAAAGAGAGGCTGGATATAGAGATTACAGTGCAGTATAAAGAGTGGCTGGATATAGAGATTACAGTGCAGTATAAAGAGAGGCTGGATATAGAGATTACAGTGCAGTATAAAGAGAGGCTGGATATAGAGATTACAGTGCAGTATAAAGAGAGGCTGGATATAGAGATTACAGTGCAGTATAAAGAGGGACTGGATATAGAGATTACAGTGCAGTATAAAGAGAGACTGGATATAGAGATTACAGTGCAGTATAAAGAGAGGCTGGATATAGAGATTACAGTGCAGTATAAAGAGGGGCTGGATATAGAGATTACAGTGCAGTATAAAGAGTGGCTGGATATAGAGATTACAGTGCAGTATAAGAGGGCTGGATATAGAGATTACAGTGCAGTATAAAGAGGGCTGGATATAGAGATTACAGTGCAGTATAAAGAGGGGCTGGATATAGAGATTACAGTGCAGTATAAAGAGGGGCTGGATATAGAGATTACAGTGCAGTATAAAGAGGGCTGGATATAGAGATTACAGTGCAGTATAAAGAGGGCTGGATATAGAGATTACAGTGCAGTATAAAGAGGGCTGGATATAGAGATTACAGTGCAGTATAAAGAGGGCTGGATATAGAGATTACAGTGCAGTATAAAGAGGGCTGGATATAGAGATTACAGTGCAGTATAAAGAGGGCTGGATATAGAGATTACAGTGCAGTATAAAGAGGGCTGGATATAGAGATTACAGTGCAGTATAAAGAGGGCTGGATATAGAGATTACAGTGCAGTATAAAGAGTGGCTGGATATAGAGATTACAGTGCAGTATAAAGAGGGCTGGATATAGAGATTACAGTGCAGTATAAAGAGGGCTGGATATAGAGATTACAGTGCAGTATAAAGAGGGCTGGATATAGAGATTACAGTGCAGTATAAAGAGGGCTGGATATAGAGATTACAGTGCAGTATAAAGAGGGCTGGATATAGAGATTACAGTGCAGTATAAAGAGGGCTGGATATAGAGATTACAGTGCAGTATAAAGAGTGGCTGGATATAGAGATTACAGTGCAGTATAAAGAGGGGCTGGATATAGAGATTACAGTGCAGTATAAAGAGGGGCTGGATATAGAGATTACAGTGCAGTATAAAGAGGGCTGGATATAGAGATTACAGTGCAGTATAAAGAGGGCTGGATATAGAGATTACAGTGCAGTATAAAGAGGGCTGGATATAGAGATTACAGTGCAGTATAAAGAGAGGCTGGATATAGAGATTACAGTGCAGTATAAAGAGGGCTGGATATAGAGATTACAGTGCAGTATAAAGAGGGGCTGGATATAGAGATTACAGTGCAGTATAAAGAGAGGCTGGATATAGAGATTACAGTGCAGTATAAAGAGGTGGCTGGATATAGAGATTACAGTGCAGTATAAAGAGGGGCTGGATATAGAGATTACAGTGCAGTATAAAGAGGGCTGGATATAGATTACAGTGCAGTATAAAGAGGGTATCCTAGAGCTGGATATAGAGATTACCAGTGCAGTATAAAGAGTGGCTGGATATAGAGATTACAGTGCAGTATAAAGAGGGGCTGAATATAGAGATTACAGTGCAGTATAAAGAGGGACTGGATATAGAGATTACAGTGCAGTATAAAGAGGAGGCTGGATTAGAGATTACAGTGCAGTATAAAGAGGACTGGATATAGAGATTACAGTGCAGTATAAAGAGGGCTGATATAGAGATTACAGTGCAGTATAAAGAGTGGCTGGATATAGAGATTACAGTGCAGTATAAAGAGGGGCTGGATATAGAGATTACAGTGCAGTATAAAGAGTGGCTGGATATAGAGATTACAGTGCAGTATAAAGAGGGCTGGATATAGAGATTACAGTGCAGTATAAAGAGTGGCTGGATATAGAGATTACAGTGCAGTATAAAGAGAGGGCTGGATATAGAGATTACAGTGCAGTATAAAGAGGGCTGGATATAGAGATTACAGTGCAGTATAAAGAGGGCTGGATATAGAGATTACAGTGCAGTATAAAGAGGGCTGGATATAGAGATTACAGTGCAGTATAAAGAGAGGCTGGATATAGAGATTACAGTGCAGTATAAAGAGGGGCTGGATATAGAGATTACAGTGCAGTATAAAGAGAGGCTGGATATAGAGATTACAGTGCAGAATAAAGAGGGGCTGGATATAGAGATTACAGTGCAGAATAAAGAGGGCTGGATATAGAGATTACAGTGCAGTATAAAGAGAGGCTGGATATAGAGATTACAGTGCAGTATAAAGAGGGCTGGATATAGAGATTACAGTGCAGTATAAAGAGAGGCTGGATATAGAGATTACAGTGCAGTATAAAGAGGGGCTGGATATAGAGATTACAGTGCAGTATAAAGAGAGGCTGGATATAGAGATTACAGTGCAGTATAAAGAGTGCTGGATATAGAGAATACAGTGCAGTATAAAGAGGGCTGGATATAGAGATTACAGTGCAGTATAAAGAGTGGCTGGATATAGAGATTACAGTGCAGTATAAAGAGGGCTGGATATAGAGATTACAGTGCAGTATAAAGAGTGGCTGGATATAGAGATTACAGTGCAGTATAAAGAGTGCTGGATATAGAGATTACAGTGCAGTATAAAGATGGCTGGATATAGAGATTACAGTGCAGTATAAAGAGGGCTGGATATAGAGATTACAGTGCAGTATAAAGAGAGGCTGGATATAGAGATTACAGTGCACTATAAAGAGGGTCCCGATATAGAGATTACAGTGCAGTATAAAGAGGGGCTGGATATAGAGATTACAGTGCAGTATAAAGAGAGGCTGGATATAGAGATTACAGTGCAGTATAAAGAGAGGCTGGATATAGAGATTACAGTGCAGTATAAAGAGGGGCTGGATATAGAGATTACAGTGCAGTATAAAGAGAGGTCTGGATATAGAGATTACAGTGCAGTATAAAGAGGGCTGGATATAGAGATTACAGTGCAGTATAAAGAGAGGCTGGATATAGAGATTACAGTGCAGTATAAAGAGGGCTGGATATAGAGATTACAGTGCAGTATAAAGAGTGGCTGGATATAGAGATTACAGTGCAGTATAAAGAGAGGCTGGATATAGAGATTACAGTGCAGTATAAAGAGGGCTGGATATAGAGATTACAGTGCAGTATAAAGAGAGGCTGGATATAGAGATTACAGTGCAGTATAAAGAGGGCTGGATATAGAGATTACAGTGCAGTATAAAGAGTGGCTGGATATAGAGATTACAGTGCAGTATAAAGAGGGGCTGGATATAGAGATTACAGTGCAGTATAAAGAGGGCTGGATATAGAGATTACAGTGCAGTATAAAGAGAGGCTGGATATAGAGATTACAGTGCAGTATAAAGAGGGCTGGATATAGAGATTACAGTGCAGTATAAAGAGGGCTGGATATAGAGATTACAGTGCAGTATAAAGAGGGGCTGGATATAGAGATTACAGTGCAGTATAAAGAGGGGCTGGATATAGAGATTACAGTGCAGTATAAAGAGGGCTGGATATAGAGATTACAGTGCAGTATAAAGAGGGCTGGATATAGAGATTACAGTGCAGTATAAAGAGAGGCTGGATATAGAGATTACAGTGCAGTATAAAGAGGGCTGGATATAGAGATTACAGTGCAGTATAAAGAGAGGCTGGATATAGAGATTACAGTGCAGTATAAAGAGAGCTGGATATAGAGATTACAGTGCAGTATAAAGAGGGGCTGGATATAGAGATTACAGTGCAGTATAAAGAGGGCTGGATATAGAGATTACAGTGCAGTATAAAGAGAGGCTGGATATAGAGATTACAGTGCAGTATAAAGAGAGGCTGGATATAGAGATTACAGTGCAGTATAAAGAGGGGCTGGATATAGAGATTACAGTGCAGTATAAAGAGGGCTGGATATAGAGATTACAGTGCAGTATAAAGAGGGCTGGATATAGAGATTACAGTGCAGTATAAAGAGGGCTGGATATAGAGATTACAGTGCAGTATAAAGAGAGGCTGGATATAGAGATTACAGTGCAGTATAAAGAGGGCTGGATATAGAGATTACAGTGCAGTATAAAGAGGGGCTGGATATAGAGATTACAGTGCAGTATAAAGAGGGCTGGATATAGAGATTACAGTGCAGTATAAAGAGGGCTGGATATAGAGATTACAGTGCAGTATAAAGAGGGCTGGATATAGAGATTACAGTGCAGTATAAAGAGTGGCTGGATATAGAGATTACAGTGCAGTATAAAGAGTGGCTGGATATAGAGATTACAGTGCAGTATAAAGAGGGCTGGATATAGAGATTACAGTGCAGTATAAAGAGGGCTGGATATAGAGATTACAGTGCAGTATAAAGAGGGCTGGATATAGAGATTACAGTGCAGTATAAAGAGGGCTGGATATAGAGATTACAGTGCAGTATAAAGAGGGCTGGATATAGAGATTACAGTGCAGTATAAAGAGGGCTGGATATAGAGATTACAGTGCAGTATAAAGAGTGGCTGGATATAGAGATTACAGTGCAGTATAAAGAGGGCTGGATATAGAGATTACAGTGCAGTATAAAGAGGGCTGGATATAGAGATTACAGTGCAGTATAAAGAGGGGCTGGATATAGAGATTACAGTGCAGTATAAAGAGGGCTGGATATAGAGATTACAGTGCAGTATAAAGAGGGCTGGATATAGAGATTACAGTGCAGTATAAAGAGGGCTGGATATAGAGATTACAGTGCAGTATAAAGAGGGCTGGATATAGAGATTACAGTGCAGTATAAAGAGAGGCTGGATATAGAGATTACAGTGCAGTATAAAGAGGGCTGGATATAGAGATTACAGTGCAGTATAAAGAGGGCTGGATATAGAGATTACAGTGCAGTATAAAGAGGGCTGGATATAGAGATTACAGTGCAGTATAAAGAGGGCTGGATATAGAGATTACAGTGCAGTATAAAGAGGCTGGATATAGAGATTACAGTGCAGTATAAAGAGGGGCTGGATATAGAGATTACAGTGCAGTATAAAGAGGGCTGGATATAGAGATTACAGTGCAGTATAAAGAGGGCTGGATATAGAGATTACAGTGCAGTATAAAGAGGGCTGGATATAGAGATTACAGTGCAGTATAAAGAGTGGCTGGATATAGAGATTACAGTGCAGTATAAAGAGGGCTGGATATAGAGATTACAGTGCAGTATAAAGAGGGGCTGGATATAGAGATTACAGTGCAGTATAAAGAGGGACTGGATATAGAGATTACAGTGCAGTATAAAGAGTGGCTGGATATAGAGATTACAGTGCAGTATAAAGAGGCTGGATATAGAGATTACAGTGCAGTATAAAGAGGGCTGGATATAGAGATTACAGTGCAGTATAAAGAGGGCTGGATATAGAGATTACAGTGCAGTATAAAGAG